>CM076578.1:1351112516-1351603081 GCA_034641835.2 Pinus albicaulis | reverse complement strand
TTTCCTTGGAGAATCCAAATTAGGTCAGACCTGTGGCATTTGAAAGAAGCTTCAAAGGGCTACTACAGGGTTGAATTTCAGATATTTAAGATTTTCAATTACAGAGATAATCCAATTTCAATATCGAGCTCCTCAAAAGCAAGAAAAAGGTGTGTATTTTTTTTTTCCGAATTGCATAAGTCTTGTTTGAAGAATCAATTTGAATTGATTCCAAGGGCATATCAGTATTGGGTTCTAAAATATGCCTCGTAAAAATAATTAAACACCCATTAAGCCTTCAGAAGGGTCTACTATGACTCATGAAGATGAAGAATTGCAACATGATCTATCAAAATTACAAGAGCAAGTGCAACAAATTTCACTCTCGCAAAGAGCAAAAAAAAATGAAATGGAGGTTTTGAAGAAAGGTGTGGAAGAGAAGATGGATGGCATGGAAGCTAAGATGGAAAACATGAAGAATGATCTAAAAATAGACATCGAAGGTTTGACAAAGTTGATACAAGAACGGTTTCCTAATGGTGAAAAGATAGTAGAAGAACCTCATGATGAGAAAAAAATCAATGTTAATTGTGATTTGATAAACTCTAATGTTGGCGGGAAGAACCAACATATTCCAAAAATGGATATGAGGAAGTTTGATGGAAAGGATCCTGTAACATGGATACTACAGATGGAGCAATATTTTGATCTCCATAACGTGCAAAACACACAAAAGGTACGCATCGCAACTTTACATTTAGAACAAAATACATTTGTATGGTATCAATGGCTTTGCTCCCGTAAAAAAATTGTCACTTGGTCAATTTTTACGGAGGAAATGATAGGACATTATGAGGATACAAAGAGCAACACCTTCTTTAGCCAATTGATAAATCTCAAACAAAAAGGTTTAGTGGGGCAGCACATTGAGGACTTCCAAAAATTGAATATAAGGGTAACTAATATTCCAGAGGAACACAGGATTGATCTCTTCTTAGGTACTCTAAAGGATAACATCGAACATGAAGTTCATGTTTTGGAACCTGATTCATTGGAGAAGGCATTCAGGTTGGAAAGAAAAGTTGAATGTAAAATTATGGCAATAAGGAAGCCTACCACTCAATTCTATAAATAAGGAAGTGTTTCTACGCCTAGATATCCACAACCTACAAGGTTGACACCACAACAATTGGAAGAAAAAAGAGAAAAAGGGCTTTGCTACAGTTGTGATAGCAAATACACCAAAGGTCATAAGTGTGCTGAAAATAAATTATTTTACATAGATTGTGAAGAAGAAGAAGAAAATGAACAAGAAGAGGATACACACCAGGAACCAACCATAGAAGAGGAAGAAATGAATCCGACCATATCATGTAATGCACTGGCAGGAATTACCACTCCTCAAACTCTCAAGATAGCAGGACAGATCAAGAAGAAAAAGGTAATAGTGTTGATTGATTCATGTAGCACCCATAATTTTATTCATTGTAAGGTAGCCAAGGAATTAAATTGTTTCCTATACCCAGCACCAGAATGTCAAGTGATGGTTGCAAATGGAGGAACTATAAATTGCTCTGGAAAATGCCATAATATCAAGTTAACCATGGGGGAATATGTATTGACTAGTCCAATGCTTTCCATTCCTATGGGAGGTGCTGATGTTGTACTAGGAGTACAATGGTTATAATCTTTGGGGACGGTAGCTTTTAATTTTCAAGAACTTTTCTTGAAATTTTTTTCAGAAGGAAAGGAAGTCGAATTACGGGGTATTGAAGGGAAGCCAAACATCAGGCCTTATACATATCCTTACTTCCAAAAGAGAAAAATTGAACGTATGATTGCAGAAATGTTAGAGGCGGGTATAATTCAACCTAGTCAAAGTTCTTTCTCTGCTCCTGTAGTATTGGTACACAAGAAGGATGGATCATGGAAAATGTGTCCGGATTATAGGGAGTTCAATAAGCTCACCATTAAAGATAAATTTACCATTCCTATGATCGATGAATTATTGGATGAATTACATGGAGAAATTTATTTTACCAAGTTGGATCTTCGTTCAGGATATCATCAAATTAGAATGAAGACTGAAGATATTCCAAAAACAACATTTCGAACTCATGAGGGTCATTATGAATTTTTGGTCATGCCTTTGGCCTTACCAATGCACCTTCTACATTTCAAGGGTTGATGAATTCCATTTTCAAACCCTTCCTTAGAAAATTTGTGCTAGTATTTTTTGATGATATACTAATCTATAGCGGGTCTTGGAAGGATCATGTTGAACATGTTGACAGGGTGCTCAAACTATTGCAGGAGAAACAATTATATGCAAAAAATCCAAATGTTTCTTTGGAGTACAAGAGGTGGAATATCTGGGTCATATTGTATCTCACGAGGGTGTTAAAGTAGACCCTAACAAAATTAAAGCCATTAAGGAATGGAAAGTCCCGACAACCATAAAGAAGTTGCGAGGATTTCTCGGGTTAACATGGTATTATCGCAAGTTTGTTAAGAATTATGGGAGAATAGCAGCACCTCTAACAACATTATTGAAGAAAGATGCATTTTCATGGACTCCTGAAGCAACTAAGGCCTTTGAACATCTTAAAGAGGCAATGTGCCTAGCACCGGTCTTAGCTACGCCAGACTTCACAAAAACCTTTATTGTGGAATGTGATGCCTCAGGAAATGGAATTGGTGCAGCTTTAATGCAGGAAGGAAGACCCATTGCTTTTGAAAGTCGTCCAATCAAAGGAAAGTATTTACAGAAACCTATTTATGAGAAGGAAATGTTAGCAATACTGCATGCACTAAAGAAATGGCGAACTTACCTAATGGGAAGACACTTCAAGGTAAAAACCGATCATGATAGTCTTAAACACTTTTTGGAACAAAGGCTTGTAGATGCACTCTCAAGAAAGAATGAAGAGGTGGAAGCATTGCTTTGTGCCATTTCTATTATCCAACCAGATTGGATAACTGAAGCAAGAGATGAATGGAAGAAGGACAAAGATGTATGGACACTCATTCAAAAGTTGCAGCAAGATCCTAGTACATCCGATACATTTAGTTGGAAAAATGATTCCTTATGGTACAAAGATCGCTTATATCTTTGTAAGAATTCCCAACTAAAACAAAAGATTCTTCCGGAATTGCACACTTCTCCTTTAGGAGGACACTCAGGATTTTTAAAAACTTACCACAGGGTGAAGAAAGAATTTTTTTGGGATGGCCTTAAATCCGATATTCAAAATTTTGTGGTGGAATGTTTGGTTTGCTAGCAGAATAAAGTTGAGACAATTAAGACCCTGGGTCTTCTACAACCTTTATCCATTCCAAGTCAACGTTGGGAGGATATTTCAATGGATTTTATCACAGGTTTACCTAAGTCCGAAGGAAAGAGTGTCATCATGGTGGTAGTTGATAGACTTACCAAGTATGCACACTTGTGTGCATTATCTCATCCATTTAAAGCAAGTACAGTTGCTACTACATTTATGGACAGAATTCAAAAGCTACATGGAAGCCCAAGGGTTATTGTGAGCGACAGTGATCCCATTTTTACTGGAAATTTTTGGACGGAGTTATTTTCTTGTTTGGGTACTCAATTAGCTCATAGCTCATCTTATCATCCTCAATCTGATGGTCAAACTGAGATAGTAAATAAATGTTTGGAAGGATATCTTCGTTGTTTTGTATCCGATAAACAAACACAATGGGTCAAGTGGTTACCTCTTGCTGAATGGTGGTATAACACTTCCTTCCATACTGCAGCAAAAATGACCCCATTTATGGCACTTTATGGATATCATCCACCATCGATCACATCATCTTTAAGGAAAAATTCGAAGGTTCAAGCAGTGGAAGATCACGTCGAGCATCAGCAAGAAGTTCTCCAACTCTTAAAGGATAACCTGAATTTGGCACAAAATCGAATGAAACAACAGGCAGATCAACATCGCAGCGAGAGAAGTTTTGGTATAGGAGATTAGGTATTTTTACGGCTACAACCATATAAACAAATGTCCCTCAAGCAAGCTAAGAAGGATAATAAATTATCGCCAAAGTACTATGGTCCTTACAAGGTGTTGCAAAAGATTGGTACTATGGCATACAAATTGGAGCTTCCTGTTTCTTCGCGAGTACATCCAGGTTTTCCATGTTTCATGCTTAAAGAAGGTTATAGGTGAAAATCTTCCAGTTCAAACAATATTGCCAGAACTTGATGGGGAAGGGAAAATCATATTGGAACCTGAAGAAGTCATGGAAAAAAGAACTCGACAACTACGGAATCGATCAATTTCAGAGTATCTCATCAAGTGGAAGAACTTACCCACTGAAGATTCTACATGGGAGGATGAGAATTTTATACAGAAGCACCCAGAGCTACTCAAGCATTGAGGACAACACCTTTTTTGAAGGAGAGGGGCATGTTAGGTCCCTATATCACTAGTATAGTCCCTTATTATTGTTAGTGTAAACCCCTTATTGTTATTATTGTACCCTTGTAACTCCCATTTTGTTATTATTGTGCCCTTAAATTATTATTGTTAGGTCGGCTAGGATTACATTGTGGCCCACTAGGATTACATTATGGCCCCATGGACTCCTATATATAGAAAGGAGGTTTTGTGAATTGTATCATCCAAGAATTTTTCATTCATGTAATGAATTGGAGGTTGCCCCCTCGAAGTGGCTCATTTCTAAGGCGTGAATATCTCTTTTCTTCTCTCTTTAGAGCTGGTTACACAACAGTGACAATGTTGTTGGCCTATGCAAATAGGCTCCCATCAACACATAGCTCCAATATTTAACATGCAGAATGTCAAAGGCATCTCCCATAATGTTGCTACATATGAGAAGTCCTTCCCATTAAGAAATTCCTTCTTGAACAACTAAGGCCAAGGAGTAACCCATTTGCACTATGATAGTGCCATCTTCTACTCCTGCAACATCATGAAAACTGTAAGAGAAAATCTACCCTTGCTCTCTCAAGAACATGCAAAGCAACAAAAGATTTCGTTGCCTCCCCACTTCCATCATACAAGTCATGTGATGGAAAAATAATGAATGACATGAATATCATATCAACACCATGCATCGATACTCTCTGCTGCTCAAAGATGCAAGTATCCTACCACATACCCTTAGAAAGAGGATGATGACCAAACTCTTTCAAGAGCAACCAATGCAGCCAAGCCTCCTCCTGCCCAGTATCATAAATCTGAAAGTAGATCTCCAGCTTCTTTCTCTCCATCCACATCCACTTAACCAATTGTGGATGTCTCCTTCCCTCCTTCATCTTGGTACTCCTCCCATGAGGGCTACTATCATCCCAAATCAGATTCCTGTACTTCATGGGATTTTGAAATGCACTCTTCTCAAGGATCAATTTGATCCCATAAGGACTCAAATAGGTGGTAGGAAAAAACCTCCCATCATGATGTGTATGGCTCAAGAAGTGTCCAACACAAAGGTGAGAGATATTATCTATCCAAATATTTCCTCCATCATGTATCTGCTCCTCCTTGAATCTATGAAGATCCAAGTGTGAGAAGGGAAGATCCTCCTCAAAATATTGAAAAAATTTGCACTCCCTGATGTGTTAAAGTGCACCTCCAATGAATTATTCCCATGAGGTCTTCTCCTCATGCATGACCTTCCAAAACCAAAGGGGCCTTGGATTTGCTACAAGTATAATTTTCTCTTTGAGCAGGGGTGTGCTCATTAAGAAAGGGTCATCTAGAAAGGAGAAAGGGTTTCTCACTTCAAGATGTCTACCATCCATCATTCCATCCTCTATTGCTTCATGAATGAAGCTTTCATGGGAATGCTCCAATAAGGAATGGTTCCTCTCTTCTTCCTTACTTCCTTTGCATATCACATTGCAACTCTATTTCTCTAAATCAGCAGCATGCAAAGATGTAGATCCCTTCATACAATGTGCTGAAATGACAATAGATGGATTTTTAATCATACCTTGGTGAGATGTAGAAGTAAGAGCTTCTTCCTCAACTATGTTATCCTCCTCCATTGAACATGAAGGCTGCTCCTCCAACGTTGTGCCAGTGCTGGTACAAGTCTCCTCCCATTCAAACTCTTTGAGGTCTTCTTCAATACCTCTCATAGTTTGGAAAAGAAGTAGGGAGATCTCCTCTTCTGTCATTCTTCCAAGTGGTGGATTCATGATTTTTCTTTCTATGTACAATCCCTCTTCTTTGTGAGGGTAGGAAGTGCATGGTTCTTCCTCTCCTTCTTGAAACCTTCTATATGTCTCACTACAGCTTCCTTCTTCTTGAAACCCTCTTAGATTTTCATTGTCTTCTTCCTCCTTGATATGTCTAACCTCTTTGGAGAGGCTCTCCTTAGATCTGAAAATAGATGAGAAGAAACTCATCCTCTCCATCATTATGATCTCTTCTTCTTCTCTTTATTATTTTTTTAGTTGGATCTCACAGGCTAAGCTAGAGATCATGCTCTGATACCACTCTAATATTCATAATCTAGACTGCTCAACAAAACAGGCCTGAAAAATGCATTTTTCAAGGATGTGTGCTTCAGAAACTAGGACCAGTTCTTGGATCCCTTAGATCAGAGTATCTAAGACTGAAATCCAAGAGGAGGCTCAAAATAAATCACTCTAGGTGGGTTAGACATGTCTCCAACACCTATTTGCCTTTAGAAAATTTCCCAATGAAGGGCTACATCAGTATAAAAACACAACATTGTAGTAGAAACAACCTAATAACCCTGATATGTGATTAAAAACACCTTAGAAACAATTTTACATACAACACCAATAAGTAAGATTATTTCTACTAACAAAGGATGGGGAAAAGCAGTGATTTAGGCCCTAAAATGATTGTATTCAGCAATCTGTGTAAAAATAAGGAAAATGGTGGTATTTTATTTTATCTTAGGGCGTGAGGGACTCCCATATCAAATTTTAGGTCAAACAAACGATCCTAGCTATATTAAACAGTTCCTCCAATCCCGACTAGGCCTAAAAACCTTGATTCCCCATGACTTAAAGTATGTAGAATTTTAATGAAGCATGGATAGAATGATTTCTGAAGGGATTATATGCAATAATTTTAGAACATCATGAAATTATATCTAGGGAAATACTTATGAATTTGCAAGATAAAAATAGATATTTTACATGGATAAACCCTCAAGATTGAGGTGCTGCAACACTGGAAATTGCCAAGAAAGATGGACAGTGTAATTTTAGAAATACTAAAGCACTGATATATTAGATATTAGATCTAGAATATATCTATGCATGAAAATATAGATCTATTACAGATATGGAAGCCAAAGAGGCTGTTTATTACACTCCCCTTGGGGATTTCAACAATACATGAAAGTACAGGAGTAGATCTGAGCTTTACTACAGCAGATCTTCAGAATGATTCAGGAAACCTGAAGCATATAATTTAGTGAATGAATCAGATCTGAAACCTACATGGATTGGTTGGCCAATCCATGGATCACCATAGTGCAAGGAGAGCTCCTTTACACCAGAGATCTTGTCTCCAAAACAATGCCAAAACCACTGAAACACTGCTCCACAAGATTTAAGAAGATCAGGGAGAGAAACTGTGTAGTTTATGATAATATACACTTTGGCCTGATGCCAAGATCTGAAACTGAAGCTCAAGTAGCAGATGCACTCTTCTAAGAGGTTAAATGACACACTCACTGAGAAGAGCCGCCAATACAAGCTAGATCTAAGCAGATCTAGTCTCCACTTGCTGCAGCTCACTTAGAAAATGAAACCTTCACTGGATTTATGCTGCCAAAGAGAGATGGAGCTTGGCCATATGCCAGATAGTGGAAAATAAGCACAAAGCCCTCCAAGAGCTACTCAGTGGAAGGATGGAGAACCCATAAGCAGGAGATCCTCACTAGTCTCTTGCTGAAAAGCCGAGAGAACTGGAATTTGTCTAAGTAGACATAATTCTCCAAAATCATAATACATTCAACAACCCTTCTCTTTGAGCCTTCTCCTTCCTTTTATAAGATGAGGATGTGCAAAACCCTAAACCACCTTGAATCACTTAAGCCCTTTCACATGAGGTCCTCCTTCTAGAACTGCGCTGTGCCTCTAGATGGTTCAATGAATCTAGACAGAACTGAGATTTGGTCCTATTGACCCAGTCAATTGTCTCAATCTTGTTTCATGCACAAGTGGATTTTATTACAATGGCCCAGATTTATCCTTTTTCACATTGGGCATGTATTTATTCTTTGATCTAAGGAGTTTTTCATGTCCTCCATTAGTCATTTATTCATAAACATGAAAAGAAAACTAGAACAAGGAAAAATTGAATATTCCTATTAGCTTGGGCTAATTTAGGAATATTACACACCAAGTGAGATAGAAAAATGATTTTGTAATTGTTTGAAAGGAGGAAGGGTTTCTTTTTATTTTTTTTAACTCTTTGGTGTGTGTGCTTTTTCCTGCACAAAAAACACAAAAAAACTAGCAAAAAAAAAAAAAAAAAATACAAGCCTTATAGAATAATGTTAGATTTTTAGTTGCCCTTACTGGAAACTATCTATTTTTTCACTATTTCTGATTTCCCGAGATCGCACAAAGATGCGGGGAAAGAGCATACGTTGGAAAAAAAAATACCTTCTTCCTGTTTCTAATTTGCCGAGATTACACACAGTGCAGAGAAAAGAGAATACATAGAAAAGAGGGTATAGATCTGGAAAATAAATAAAACATAAAAAATGAAATAAATAGAGGGAACCGAAATAAGTAGAACTATTAACAAATATAACTGTAAAATAGATACTTTATACCTCCAAATCTAAACTAACATAACTTGGGCAACCAGAAACCTTTTCGCATGAAACGAAAGGCGTTCCTCACTTTAACAGATGCCCTGGACACAAAAAAGCAGTTCTCTAGGCCCAAAAATGTTCATAAATAGTAGATCTACAAAACATCAGTCGCATGCAGTCAAACTGACTTCGGATTTGGATGAACAATGAATGCGGCCCTCAAAATAGCTCTGATACCATGTAGGAATTTACAAGGTAATTTCCGTAGATCAAAAACCAAAGGTCACCGCTCATAAACATATCAAAAATGAGTACACCGGTATTATCACGTGGTTACAACCCTCGAAGAGGGAAACAATCCATAGCTTGAGCCAACGCAGCCACTTCAGGAAATTTATTAATATAAAAAGAAAAGTTACATATGTTTCTCTCATAAACAGTTACCAGAAAAATGACCCTCCATGCACATTAAATAGAGATCATGGACCAATCGGGTGTTAAGCCATGGATCAAGTGTCGTTAATACCGAGGAGAGAGTGAACCGTCAGATCACTAAAAATCGTGACTGTCAAATTATAAGTTACAAATGTACATAGTATAGAAACACACTTTACCTAACTCTACACTAGACTAAGTTATTCTTAACTATTTCCAATGTGTCGAAATATCCTAACATATAGGAGCACAGATTTGATACCTTCATAGGGACTTTAAAGGATAACATCCAACATGAGGTTCGCCTTTGGGAACCTAATTCATTATAGAAGGAATTCAGGTTGGATAGAAAAATTGAAAACAAAATTATTTTAACAAGGAATCCTACCAGTCACAACTATAAATATGGAAGTGTTTCTACTTCTATACTTCCACAACCTACAAGGTTTACACCACAACAATTGGAAAAAAAAAAGAGAAAAGGGGATTTACTAGAGTTGTGATAGAAAATACAATAAATTTCATAAGTGTGTTGAGAAGAAATTATTTTACATATATTGTGAAGAGGAGGAAGAATGAACAAGAAACTTCAAAAGAAGAGGATATACACCAAGAACCAACCCCAGAAAAAGAAGAAATGAATCCTAACATATCCTGTAATGCATTGGTAGGAATTAGCACTCCTTAAAATCTCAAGATAGAATGACATATCAAGAAGAAAAATGTAGTAGTGCTAATTGATTCGGGTAGTACCCATAATTTTATTCATTGTAACATTGCCAAGGAATTGAATTGCCTCCTATTCCCAGCACTCGAGTGTCAAGTGATGGTTCCAAAAGGAGGAACTATAAATTTCTCTGGAAAGTGCCATAATATCCAGCTAACCATGGGGGAATATGTATTGAATAGTCCAATGTTCTCCATTCCAATGGGTGGTGTTGATGTTGTACTAGGAGTCCAATGGTTACAATCTTTGGGGATTATAGCTTTTAATTTTCAAGAAGTTTTCTTGAAATTTTTTTGTGAAGGAAAGGAATTTGAATTACGGAGTATCATAGGGAAGCCAAAAAAGATAATAAGCTCTAATGTTATGACAAAGCTTCTGAAGGAAGAACAACGACGTTTAATTCCACAATTATGCTCACTAGAGGTTCAAACATCAAAATCATCTATTTCTCCAAATCTCCAAAAAGTCTTGGACATCCATTCTAAGGTGTTTGAAACTCCCAAAGGACTCCCACCTATTTGTGATCATTCTCATGCTATTCATTTGATTTTAGGAAGTGTTCCTCCAAACATCAAGACTTACATATATCCTTATGCCCAAAAAAGTGAGAATGAACGTATCGTTGCAAAAATGCTAGAGGGTGGTATAATTAAACCTAGTCAAAGTTCTTTCTCTACTCCAATAGTATTGGTGCACAAGAAGGATGTATAATGGTGCACGTGTCCCAATTATAGGGAGCTCAAAAAGCTCACTATTAAGATAAATTTCCCATCCCTATCATTGATGAATTATTGGATGAATTATATGGAGAAATTTACTTCACCAATATGGATATTCGTTCTGGATATCATCAAATTAGAATGAAGACTGAAGACATTATTAAAAAATAATTCAAAAATCATGAGGGTAATTATGAATATTTCTTCATGCATTTTGGCCTTACTAATTCACCTTCCACATTTCAAGGTTTGATGAATTCCATTTTCAAACCCTTGCGTAGAAACTTTGTGTTATAAGTTTTTTATGATATACTAATCTACAAGTATTGGAAGGATCATGTTCAACATGTTGACATGGTTCTCAAAACTATTGGAGGAAAAACAATTATATGCAAAAACCTCCAACTATTGCTTTGGAGTAGAGGAGGTGGAATATTTAGGTCATAATGTATCTCATGAGGGTGTTAAGGTAGACCCTAACAAAATTATTTCCATTAAGGAATGGAAAATTGCTACAACCATAAAGCATCTTCAAGGATATCTGGGGTTAACAGGGTATTATCACAAGTTTGTTAAAAATTATGGGAGAATATCAACACCTCTAACATCATTACCGAAGAAAGATGCATTTTCTTGGAGTCCAGAAGTGACTAAGACCTTTGAACATCTTAAGGGGGAAATGTTCCAAGCACCAATCTTAGCTACTTAAGACTTCACAAAAACCTTTATTGTGGAATTTGATGCCTCGGGAAATGGAATTGGTGTGGATTTAATGCAATAAGGAAGACCCATTTCTCTTGAAAGTCATCCAATCAAAGGAAAGTATTTATTGAAACCTATTTATGAGAAGGAAATGTTGGAAATACTATATGCACTAAAGTAATGGTGACCTTACCTAATGGGAAGACACTTCTAGGTAAAAACAGATCATGATAATCTTAAATATTTTTTGGAACAAATATTATCTTGAGAAAAGAAGCAAAAATGTGTCACAAAGATGTTGGGTTATGACTTTGAAATCATCTACAAAAAATGGAAGAAAAATGTTGTTGCATATGCACTATCAAGAAAGGATGAGGATGTGGAAGCATTACATTGTGCCATTTCTATTATCCAACCTAAGTAGATAACCGAAGCAAGGGATGGATGGAAAAATGATGAAAAGGTGTGGATGCTCATTCAAAATTTGTAGCAAGATTCTAGTACATTTGAAACATTTAGCTCTAAAAATAATTAATTATGGTACAAATTTCTCTTATATATTAGTAAGATTTCCCAAATCAAACAAAATATTCTTTTGGAATTGCACACCTCTCCCTTAGGAGGACACTCAGGAATTTTAAAAAATTACCATAGCGTAAAGAAGGAATTTATTTGGGATGGCCTTAGATATCATATTTGTGACAAAATATCTGGTTTGCGAACAAAATATAGTTGAGACTGTTAAGACCCTAGGTGTATTACAACATTTATCCATTCCAAGTCAACATTGGGAGGAGTTTTCAATGGATTTTCTCACGAGTTTACCCAAGTTTGAAGGAAAGGTTGTCATCATGGTGGCAGTTGATAGACCTACCAGGTATGCACACTTTCATGCATTATCTCATCAATTTAACGCCATTACAATTGCTACAAAATTTATGGAAAAAATTCAAAAGCTACATGGAAACCCATAGATTATTGTAAGCAACAGATATCCCATTTTTATAAGAAATTTTTGGATACAATTATTTTCTTGTTTGGGTACTCAATTCGCTCATAGCTCATCATATCATCCTCAATATGATGGGAAAACAGAGATAGTGAACAAATGTTTGTAAGTATACCTTCATTGCTTTGTATCTGATAAACATACACAATGGTTCAAGTGGTTGCCTCTGGCCGAATGGGGGTATAACACTTCCTTCCATACTGCAGAAAAAATGACCCCATTTATGGCACATTATGGATATCATCCACCCTCCATTACATTATCTTTAAGATAAAATTCTAATGTTCAAGCAATGGAATATCACATCCAGCATCAACAACAAGTTCTCAAAATCTTGAAGGATAACCTCACTTTGGTGTAGAATCGAATAAAACAACAGGCATATCAACATCACAACGAAAGAAGTTTTGATGTAGGTGATTGGGTATTTTTATGGCTACAACGATACAAATGAATGTCTCTCAAGAAAGCTAAGAAGGATAGTAAATTATCACCAAAATATTGTGGTCCTTAAAAGGTGTTGCAAAATATTGGTACTATGGCACAGAAAATGGAGCTTCATGCATCTTCCCAAGTGAACCCATATTTCCATGTTTCATGCTTAAAGAAGGTTATAGGTGACAAGCGCCCAGTTCAAACAATATTGCTAGAACTTGACAAGGAAGTAAAAATCAGATTGGAACCTGAAGCAATCATGGAAACAAGAATTCGACAACTACAAAATTGATCAATTTCATAGTATCTCATCAAGTGGAAGAACTTACTGGTTGAAAATTCGACATGGGAGGATGAGAATTTTATACAAAAGCATCTGGAACTACTCAAGCATTGGGGACAACACGTTTTTGAAGGAGAGGGGCATGCTAGGTCCCTATAATACAAGTGTATTCCCTTATTTTTATTGGTAGTGTAGCCCCCTTATTGTTATTGGTGTTCCCATGTAGTCCACATATTATTATTACTATGCCCCATAAAAGCCCACTATCTTTTTTGTTGTTCCATTACATTGTTATTGTTATGTCGGCTAGGATTATATTTTGACCCCTTGGAACCCTATATATAAAGAGGTGGTTTTTCCATTTGTATCGTCCAAGAATTGTTCATTTATGTAATATAAAGGATGTTTTCCCCTCAAAAAGGCTTATTTGTAAGTCATTGATCTATATTTTCTTCTAATTTGTGAGTTGGTTTCATAACAGTTACCCTAATCGTTATTGACATATACACATTAATAAATATTTGTATATACTTTTATGCATGACAACATATATGCATGAAACTAAAATGACTACAAAAGTGACGACTTGTTTAAAAAATGCATATTTATGACTGACATTGCTGATGGGAATAAGTAGGGGTAGCTTAAAGGAAATAAGAAAACCTATGAAGGTAAAACATTGCAATGTTTGGAAGTATACCTTTGTTGCTTTGTATCTGATAAACATATACAATGGGTCAAGTGGTTACCTCTAGCTGAATGGGGGTATAACACTTCCTTCCATACTGTAGAAAAAATGACCCCATTTATGGCACTTTATGGATATCATCCACCCTCCATTACATCATCTTTAAGATAAAATTCTAAAATTCAAGCAATGGAAGATCACATATAGCATCAACAACAAGTTCTAAAAATCGTAAAGGATAACCTCACTTTGGCGTAGAATTGAATAAAACAGCAGGCATATTAACATGGCAATGAAAGAAGTTTTGATGTAGGTGACTGGGTATTTTTATGGCTACAACCATACAAATGAATGTCCCTCGAGAAAGCTAAGAAGGATAGTAAATTATCACCAAAATACTATGGTCCTTAAAAGGTGCTGAAAAATATTTGTACTATGGCATACTATTTTGAAACCAGCTCCAAAAATAGAAGAAAAGATATATCAACGCCTTAGAAATAAGCCACTTCGAGGGGGCAACCTCCAATGCATTACATGAATCAACAATTCTTGGATGATACAAATGACAAAACCTCCTCTCTATATATAGGAGTCCATGGGGCCACAATGTAATTCTAGCTGACCTAACAATAATAATGTAAGGGCACAATAATAACAATATGGGGGTTATAATGGTACAAAAATAACAATAAGTGGGTCTATACTAACATAATAAGGGACTACACTAGGAATATAGGGACTTAACATGCCCCTCTCCTTCAAACAAGTGTTGTCCTCAATGCTTGATTATTTCTTGATGCTTCTTCATAAAATTCTCATCCTCCCATGTGGAATCTTCTACAGGAAAGTTCTTCCACTTGTTGAGATACTCTGAAATTTATCGTACTTTTTTAGTTCTTTTTTCTGTGACTGCTTCAAAACTTCTTTCGATGTGATGTTGATCTTCCTGTTGTTTCATTAGATTATGCACCAAAGTTAGGTTATCCTTTGAGAGTTGGAGAAATTGTTGTTGATGCTCGATGTGATCTTCCACTAATTTATCATCCATATTAACTA
Organism: Pinus albicaulis; assembly: GCA_034641835.2. Lineage (NCBI taxonomy): Eukaryota > Viridiplantae > Streptophyta > Pinopsida > Pinales > Pinaceae > Pinus > Pinus albicaulis. The sequence continues at coordinate 1,351,588,252 of CM076578.1, read as the reverse complement.
TTATTTGATCCTTAAAACTATCCAACTTAGCCTCCATTTCTTCTTTTAAAACATCTATGTCATCTTCGGTTGCTCTTCGTAAGATCGAAATTTGTTGCACTTGGTACTGTAATTTTGATATCTCAAACTGCAATTCTTCCTCTTCATTCCTCATAGTATAGATTTTTGAGGGCTTAATGGGTATGGAATTATTATTTGGAGACATTATAGAACCCAATACTAATAAAAATTCTAAAATATTCCCTTGGAATCACTTCAAACTTCATTTTCAAGCAAACGTTATGCAATTTTAAAAACCAAATACACACCTTTTTGTTGCTTTTAAGGAGCTCGATAATGAAACTGAATTATCTCTGTGATTTCGGATCTTCAATATCTGAAATTTTCTCCTATGGTACCCCTATGAATCCTCTTTCCAATGGCATAGATCTGACCTAATTTGAATTCTTCAAGTCAAAGATATGTCCAATCTCCCACAATTACCTAATTATGGACTCATTCAGTAGAGCGAACTTGTACGAATTTCCACGTGTCACTGTTTGCCCCTTTGGCTCTGAAATTTATATACAGGACACTACGGTCCATGTAATTATAGCCACTTTTTACAAAATTCCAATCCGATGCTCAGAGAGAGATTTATGAAGATTTTCCCACGATAACCCCTTTGAGATGAAATTCGGGAGCTTGAAAACGACCTAACTTCCATAGATCATATATCCGAAAATATTGCGAACCAAGCTCTGAAATTTTGTGACGATGTTCCTCAGGATTTCAGCTTCGTGATATAAAAATTTCAGCTTTTGAACCTTCCTAGAAAAAAAATTATAGTGAAAATTCCGCGATGACCTTATTAAGTGAAATTCAGGAGCCTGCAAAATGCCCTAACTTCCATAGATCATATCTCCGAAAATATTGTGAACCAAGCTCTGAAAATTTATGACAATGTTCCTCAGGATTTTGGCTTTGCACTCTAAAAATTTCATCTTCTGAACCTTCATAGAAAACACATTATAGTGAAAATTTCACGATGCCCTGTTTGGAGCAGCAAAACCCTAGAATCCAAAGCTCTGATACCAAATGTTATGAAACCGACTCCAAAAATAGAAGAAAGATATATCAACACCTTAGAAATAAGCCACTTCGAGGGGGAAACCTCCAATAAATTACATGAATGAACAATTCTTGGATGATACAAATGAAAAAACCTCCTTTCTATATATAGGAGTCCATGGGGCCACAATGTAATCCTAGTGAGGCCACAATGTAATCCTAGCTGACCTAACAATAATAATGTAAGGGCACAATAATTACAATATGGGGCTTACAGGGGTACAACAATAACAATAAAGGGGGCTATACTAACATAATAAGGGACTACACTAGTAATATAGGGACCTAACACATACAAATTGTAGCTTCATGCATCTTCCCAAGTGAGCCTATATTTCCATGTTTCATGCTTAAAGAAGGTTATAGGTGACAAGCACCCAGTTCAAACAATATTCCTAGAACTTGACGAGGAAGGAAAAATCATATTGGAACCTGAAGCAATCATGGAAACTAGAACTCGACAACTACAAAATCGATCAATTTCATAGTATCTCATCAAGTGGAAGAACTTATTGGTTGAAGATTCGACATGGGAGGATGAGAATTTTATACAAAATCATTTGGAACTACTCAAGTATTGAGGACAACAAGTTTTTGAAGGAGAGGGGCATGCTAGGTCCCTATAATACAAGTGTATTCCTTTATTTTTATTGGTAGTGTAGCCCCCTTATTGTTATTGGTGTGCCCATGTAGTCCACATATTATTATTACTGTGCCCCATAGAAGCCCACTATTTTTATTGTTGTTCCCTTACATTGTTATTGTTATGTTGGCTAGGATTATATTTTGACCCCTTGGAACCCTATATATAGAGAGGTGGTTTTTCCATTTGTATCGTCCAAGAATTGTTCATTTATGTAATATAAAGGATGTTTCCCCCTCGAAGAGGCTTATTTGTAAGTCATTGATCTATCTTTTCTTCTATTTTGTGAGTTGGTTTCATAATAGTTACCCTAACCATTATTGACATATACACATTAATAAATATTTGTATATACGTTTATGCATGACAAAATTAGATGCATGAAACTAAAATGACTACCAAAGTGACGAATTTTTTAAAAAATGCATATTTATGACTGACATTGATTATGGGAATAAGCAGGGGTAGCTTAAAGGAAATAAGAAAACCTGTGAAGGTAAAACGTTGCAATGTGAATTTTGACCATAAATGAGAAATTATAATTGTATGATATGCATGATAGATTTATTTGTAAAATAATAATGTATACCACTTGTATGTTAGTTATATTTCCTATCAATCTAGATATTGTGTACCAATGTTGTATGAATGCATGATGTACATAAATGTTTATTTTGTTCTAACGAAAATTCGCATATGATTTATTATGTAAGTTATTATGGTAAGTAGTAATAAAATATAACTTCACATGATAATCAGTTGTATACAGTTGTCAAAGGCAATTAGGTCTTAGGTTGATGGTGGTTTTCTGACAAAAGGGGTTGATGGTGCTTTCCTACCCAGATTTCTTGTCCTTAGAGATAATATGGTCTCAGTAAGGTAAAATAGGTGTCCAAGATGGTAAGAAGGGAGAAATCATGAGGAAACTTTGTTGACTTGGAGCGTATTGGAGGATGCCTAAAATTCCTCATATATGGGACGTTGTCGAAGGAATAGGGAGGATGATTCCAAGAGGAATCTTGTATTGGACCTTGTGTGGCAATTGGAATTCTTGAGCTAGTTGGCTAGTGGAATTTCATACTAGACCTGGTATGGTATTTTCCGGAGAACTATTTGGATTTGAAAATAACTCAATATGGTTGTAGTAACCAATTATTATTGGTTGGGAGGAGTATTCTTTTTCCGCTATAGTTCTCATAGAAAAAGAAGTTAACTAATCAAATAAATTATGTGTTAAAAATGAATTTTCTATATTATAGTGTAAATATTTTATGTACATCTTGACAGGATAGGAGCCTAGTGATCAGAAATGAATTACTGGAAATGTATGTTCCTTTATTTTGTTACTAATATTATGAATTTATTTAGTAATAGCTTAAGAAATTGTGTACTCGATGCAGTTATTGATCATTTCGATGATGGGGACCTAGGCACTCTTTGAGTACTTATAGAGGTATTGTTGAGCCGTGGTATTGCACCAAGAGTGCTAAAACTCTTAGGGGCTACTCTACTTTACTTTATCAACCCGGGTTTTGTGCAAAATTCAAGGTGACAGTTCTATATACAAATCACATGCATTTTATTCATGCCATCGTCTCCTAAGTCCTAGGAAAGGGTGTTATTGCTAGGGCTTCTAGGTGAAGTTTTTCACACTCCTAAATTAGACCTAGAAATAAAAGTGACTAAAAAAATTATGCTATTAACTGTCAAAGGAAAATTCTAAAGAATGAAAATAAATCTAGCTATTGTGCAAGGAAAGAAATAGCAATTTAAACTATGGCAAGGAATGAAAGAAAACTAGGCATCTTCATGTCGTAAATGGCTCAATTGAAATTGCAGAAAGAAGGATAATATATTCACACATTTTTGGGCCAAATGGATAAAAACACTCTATATACTTCATTCTTTAATTATCATGATTTTAATAATGCATCTAATGATGACCTAACTATTCTTGTAAATGCATTGTTTTGCAGCAAGGAGGAGAAGGCGCTAAGGTGACTTACGAAGATTTTGAACTCATGGATGTAGGGATGAAGGTGTCATGATGGTTATGGCAGGTCTATATGAGGCTTTTGATGTTTTATAGGCTTAAGGAGAGGCCCATTGGTGCTGCTATAGGGTCTACTACAGGTTTCCTGTGGTGCTATAGGAAAGTCTTGAATTCCTACAGGAAATAGTCCGAGGGCAATATGAGGCCAAAAATGATGAAGAAAAATGTATGGGAAGTGGAATGAAGGTGTAATTGGATGAATGGTAGGTTTCCAACCCCTTGGTGAAGCTCATAAACTCCCGAGAAGCTCGTCTTGCACCTCTAGGGTTTCGCCCGAGGTGAAGGTGACAATCTAAAAAACAAGGTTGGAGGCGATTTGATGGAAATAAGGTTGATGATGGGTGAGAAATGAAGCTAGGGGTGCTAGTGAAGTCCTAATTTTCTATGCTACTTGGACCTGAAAGAAAAGTACATGTTCATGCAACAAACATTGGCAAATTTATGATGAAGGAAATGGAAAAGATGAGCTGAATTTGGAAAAAAAACCTACTTAAGAATTCAAACATAAATATAACTTGACATTTTAGACATGTTCATGACACTACAACAGCCTAACTATTCTTTCTAAGAAATCATAAACTAAAGAGAAAATTTGGGCCTGTGGTGAATATCTGCCCTCCTCAAGCTCAAATGAAAGAAATGAGAGAGGAAGGCTTGGCACACAGCTTTTTGAGTTTATATATTATTCTTCCAACTTTTATCCGAGCTTAATGACAACAAATACAAAAGGGAAGCAAACTAAAAATAGTGAATTGAAATGTAAGAAAACTAGCTTAAACTCATAAAGCAAACAAGCTACAATGGCATAAAAATAAGCATGAATACATAAGAGAGACTAAGGCCAATGGATTGGGCCCTAACCCACAATCCTAGCCCTCTGAAACTAAATCCGTGAAGGACAATCTAAATTCTCATCTTGTTGCAGAAAATAGTCTCATTACATAATCATAAAAGTCTCAAAAACCTATTACAAGAGCTAAGAGTCTATTAGCTTCCTTCAAAGTTTGAATACTAATGAGCTCTTTCTCAACCCTATTTTACCTAGAGGGTAGCTACCAACAACTCCCTAGAAATTAGGCAATGTGCCCCCTTTAACTACAAGAGAAGTGGAGCTTTGGTGCACTTGATCTCCCACTTGTTTGGTTTCCTTTGATTTAGAGTTGTTGGAGGGAATCTCAAGGATCCCTTGGCTACATTTGGGAGTTATGGGGGTGGAAAATATACCTAGAATCTCTCCTTTCTTTCTACTCTAAGATTTAATTTCAAAAGCTTCATAAAAAGTGCAACAACTTCGTGATTATCCTGCATTTAACACATATTATACGTTCGAAGTATGACAAGCCTTAATCACGATCTACACTAGAAACATAATATCATTATATAATTAAATGTGAGAAAGAGATACTAATAGGGCTAAAAAGGTGACAATTAACCCCTCCAAATATACCTAATGATGGATCTCATCATCACCCCCATACCAAATGGTTTCTCATCCTATGAGCAACTTAGTCCTCCTTCTGCAAATCTTTCAAAGATTTAATGGACCCTCTAGCTTCCCAAGGAAGAAATGTGGGAGTCTCTTCAGTAGGGTAAAACCCATCATTATTTTATGCTTCATCCCATTATCTTTTATGCTCATCTTGGTCTTTCCCATCACTCAGTGCTAGCAGAAAAGGTGTACTAAGTTTCAAACCAAGACACTGAATATTCTTGGCCTACATGGCCCTCTTGTATAGTGGTTCCCTTTCTAGAGCACTTCTAAATCTTTCTGGGGTGTGGTATTCCATGTTTTTGATATTGAGAGGGAGGCCATTCCATCTCCTTTGAATAGCCATTATGCATTCATCTTCCAACAACCTAGAAAGATCATCAAAATGGGAAATGGTTTGTGCTTGTCTGTAGAGGTAATTTTTCTACAAGTACGACATCCTTTTCTATCTTGAGATGGTTGTTGATGACTCCCCTAGGGCTAAGTAGTTATGCCCTAATTTGTAGAGGGTCCCTGTTTTCTCTCCCTTCTTCCCCTTAGTCTCTTCCTTCTTTGTTTCATTTCCCTCTTTTTATTTTTATTTCCCTTCCTTTGGTTCTAATATTTCTGTGTTTTATGTTTCATCCTCCATCTCTTCTTCTTCCTCATCTTCAGCGTCCCCCTCTTATTCTTCTTCTATTTTACTCTCTCTAATACTAGAGGCTGAGGTTTTTCTAGTTTGGGTGGCTACGAAGGCTTCCCTATCCATGTCTATGAATGAGGATGAAGACATAGGGGGGTTTAATATTCTAAGAGCATCACTCACTATCAGTTTTATGAGGCCATGATGAGCCAAATTATGGTACTTCCTTTCCCTAGCCTTTTTTCTCATGTCCGTTATTGAGTTCAAGAGGAAATGAGGGATGCTCAATCTTTCTTCTAGAGGGAGTTCTCCTTGAAATCTAAGTTCATTCAGCAAGCTGAGGTGGTACCCATAAACCACACAAACTCTACCTTCACAGGAAGTGAATTTCATTATGTGGAAGGCTACTTAATCCCAGGGGTATGGAGGGATTTTTATCCTCACTCTATTCTATCCTCAATGATCTATTCTCTTGGTAGAAAGAATTTTTTCTTGGTTGCAGTGCTGGGAATTCTACCTTCCTTAATTGACTTGAATCCTAATGGCAAAGTGGTGATTTTGCTGATTAGTTTACATGAAAGAGTGATGGCTAGGCCTATAACCATAATGGTGGCTCTCTCCTGTGAGTGTGATTTCAGAGCCATTGCAAAATATCAAGCTATCTCCTCATCAAAATCCTTTAGAATCCCAAAGAAACCTAGCCATTGGTAGTTCTTGAAAATATCCATTACTTGAGGGTGCAGTCTTATTCTTTTGATTTTAGTGGGATCCCTTCTATTAAATCCTCGTCCCATTTTTGTGGCTGTGATAGGAAGGTGGTAAGATGGTTTTTTTTTTAGAGTTACTTGTGAAGAGTTCTTGGAGATTATGGTCTCAAACAATCTCATATTTCAACATTTAATTCCCATATTGAAACTAACCCTCTGAAAATTTCATGGAGAAATTACAATTCTGGAGTGTGGAAACCACTTACCTGTATCCTCTGATGTTTTTTCTTGGTATATGGTGACCTTAGGAGGTAATATCACCCAAAAGTAGCTATATTTTTCTCTCCTTATCTCTGCTTACCTTCCTGTTTAGTTTCCATTAGCACTTCACTATTTCCTATAGCACGAGGGTGCATGCAAGCTTGAACTCGATGCTCTCTCTGATGGATCCTCTGACTTAGTTTTCTTCCACTACTCTCAAAATTCTCAACGAAGTGGGTATAATGATTCAGAACTTACCTTTTTGGCCTTTTAACTGAATTTGGGAAGGAATTCTCACTTGTACTAAGCACGAGTTCTCCTTTTTGGGACCATTGGTACAACTCTTTTAATCATTGCCCCTGCCTCTAAATCACCTCCTTGTCCTTGTTAACTCTCCCTTGACTAATTTGACTTTCCCAAGTGGCATGTACACTCAAATTTTCATACACTTTATCTCTACGATGGTGGCCAAGTTAAATGGCCACCTTTTTTCCTTTTAATTCTCGAAACCTCAACATTAAATCATTTTGATCATTATGAGTGCATAACGATAGTTGATGGGCCATACATGAGCCTACTTGGTGCTGGTGTGTTTCAGACATGATGTGGTCTAGGGAGCTAGAATGTGGTGACAACCATGTCTACCTTTCTCTTGCTGTGTTTTTTATTTTTTATTTTTTGAGTGAGCAACTTGTTTTCTGAGTGAGTTGCTTAACCTTTTTATTTGTATTTTCTTCTTGTAGGTGTTGCATGGAGGTCCTCAGGTTCCTTGGATAGTGTGTTCACTCTCTTGGAGTATTTTTGTGGTCCTTTGAAGCCATCTTCATCAACTTATCTTCAAATTTTGACCTTGTTATGGCATACACAAAATTGCTACAAGAAACTTTCCAACTTCCTGTAGCAACCTTCTCTCTGCTTCTTGGGGCTCCAAATTGATTAGAGATGAAGTGAAATGGTTTATGGAGGTTAGGGATGGAGTGATAGAATGAGTGGAGTGATGGAATGTGTGGAGTTATGGAGCAAGGGAGAGGTATCATGCCAAGTTATAAATGATCTAGATGCTAGTGGCGCAACATAGGGTTTAGAGATTGAACCCTTGTGCATGGACTGAAGCGAGGGTTAGAAGTGGTAGGTATAGTGAAAAAATAAATTATCATGCTCCATTTTAAGTTTAGAAACATTTTAGATAATTTTTTTTCTCATAAATAAGTTTCTTGTATCATTTACAGGGTTTCCTAGAGTGCTACAACAATTCTGTAGTTGCTAGACTTTCCTGTAGAAATTATAGTTAGGAGAAAAAAATGGAGTTTTCTGCCTATTGTTGTTTAGCAGAATTATTGTGCTTTTTAACCCATATCCTACTCTGAACACAATACCTAAGCCTATTTTTTAACCTTGGAACACATTTATTCCTTCATTTGTACTCATTCTTACACTCTCTTTATATTTTTCATATTAAATTTTATAATATAGACTTAATTATTAATTTAATAGATTTATATATTAAATTTCCTTTGCAACTAATACATTTTATTTCCTAATTTAATTCGATGAGAAAATGTATTAATCCATGTGGGAGATGAATTGGTGCAAGAATGATTCCTGTACCGACTGACAGTTCCTACACTTATGAGGCAGCTGTCAATGATAAGTTAGAGTTACCATATGTGGTCGAGACAACTCAACAACCATGGAGATCTCTCGCCAAGAGGATCAGTTCATCAGTTGATGGTATCAGAGCATAGAGTAATAGGCAGATATGAAGACCAGGAATTCAGATGTATATCTTACTTTAGCATTCTAATAACAGTTGAAAGGCTTAAGTTGAACTGGTGTTGTATTTTTCGTTATAGCCATAGGCCAGGAATATGTATTTAATGAAATTTTCTAATACATAATAGTTAGTGATGTTGTAGCAATTATTGTTGTGAATTGTAATCATTTTGGTATCTTCTTTTTTCTGGGCTGGATCGGAGATCCATGCTATCCATTTTCTCTTTTGAAATTTAATACAAAGGACTATGTCAGTTATGCAATTTCTTGTTTCAGTCTCGTTGTGATGTGTCATTGAGTGAATGAGGTTTTAGATCTCGTAGTAGGGAAACAAGTTGGTTGGCTAGGGCCCAAAAAACCCAAATCGTTCTCCTTTTATCGTCAGGCGTGTTTAACTTAGTTTTTTTATGCAAAGTGTGAAGCAAATCATATCTAATTCTTTCATAAGTAACAGGCCTTAATCCCTTTGCAAATCTCGTGTCTCGGATCCGAGGTGTGTGGGCTTGATTGTGTATGATTCTTAACTTATATATTTTCCCTTTCATGCTTGTTAAATTTCTGTGAGAGGAGTGCACCTAAGCTGCTTGCACCAGTACATTCTCATTTTTTCAAGTCAAAGTTCCTTGGTTTATTTTTGAAAGTTCTTTTTATTTCTTTCCTTCTAAAATATCTTCATTTATTTTCTCCAAATGGTGTTTATTTCCAAGAAGAATCATTCTTAATAATTTAAGTTCAGTTAAGAATCAATTTTCATCGATAAAACTGGAATGAACGCTGCCGCAATATGAATATCTATGCTTGCACTTATTATTCCTGCAGAGAGAAATGAATTTAATGTTAAAATCCTTAAATTAACTTTTGAGTTAAATCATTTTAAAGTGGAGATATAATTCATGTGATAAACATTCATCTCAATCTGTGGGGTCTTGGTTAAACAGTGATGAGGCGGGTTGTTATATCACTCATCACAAGTTCAATTCCCTTCCTCGATCAGGGTGATGTATCTGGACATGTTATGAAGATGGAGTAAAAAAAAGTGAAAAAAATGAAAAAAATGAAAGGTACTACCAAAGTTATAAATAAATAAATAAATAGTCATCTCAGGAAGAAGCCTGCTAATATATGGATCAGATAATTTCCGTATTTTCATTAAAGAAATTTCTTGTTTTATGAAGATTTACTTTGACTTTTAAAACCATTTCTTATTTCTAGATATGAGATTGGTTGAAGAATCATTTTTTTTATGCAAGTTTATTTTTTAGTTCTGTTCACTTTGCAATCTATTTCTTTAGCTAACAAGCTTTTTATTTTTTTCAAGTGATTTGGTAACTAAGTACATGAACATTTGTTTTCTAGAACAAGAACCTTTGTTTTGGTATAGGAAATCATATCCTGGTACAGGAACAGAGTTCTTTGGTACACAAACCCAGACCTCCTCTATGAAGGTCAAAATCTTTAGTGCAGGTACGAAACACACTTCCAGTGCATAAACTTCATTACAGTGCAAGAACAACTTTCAAGTACAGGAACATTGCTGCAGTGCAGGAACAACAATTTAGTGCAGAAAGGAATATATTTGAAGAACACGAACATCCTGAATAGCCTAATCATCACTCTGTATCATAACTACACTGAATATAATCTTAAATGTTTACTTCATTGATCAGGATTGTTCACAATGAATTGAGAGTTCCTTTTATTTAAATTTATGCAAAGTACTTTATTTTATATCACAACACCAAAATTTATTTGTTATTAATTGTCGTGTGATCATTTCTTTAGATTCTGTAAATTGTAATTAAGGAAGTAGGAGTAGAACTAGGAAAGATTCATATCATTTTTGGCATTACTTGTGCTATGCCTCTAATATTACGAGGCCCTGGGTTGACAATTAAGTGTTGAAGGAGTTTGTTGAATTTCAATTCCTACACCCAACATTTTTTTGCCATTGTTGGGGAGGCATTTTAAGATTGGTAAGCCTTTCAATTTTTCTTCTGCAGTAGGGGTGAGTATGCTATTATTTGTTTTGCAGTGTGCTTCTATTGTTTGAAGGACTTTATAAGTGGGTGTTTATTATTTTAATTGTAGTATTTGAATGAGTTTTTTTTGTGATTTGTCATTGTTTTTTTAGATGAATCCCTAAAAGAGGTAGGGGTTCGAAGCCCAATAAGGGCTGAGGAAACAATAATAAAAATGAAACTTTTTCTCATATTGTGCCTTCTCTTGCAGGCAGAAAGTCCAAATAGACACAAACCCATCACGTGGGAACTGTTCACATGGACTCTGGAAATAGTGGTTTAGGTGTGATAAAACCAACGGAGGGGAAGAAGGAGACTTTAGGACTCCAAAATGATTTAACCCATAGTAGACCTTCTGTTCCTGTTGAGAGCGGTTCACTTGGACTTACAAAAATGGTAGAAAACGAAGACCATGCTAAGGGAACCGAAGAAAATTAGGTAAATGAGGGACAATCCACCTTCGAATTTCCAATCATGGATCCAGATATGGTTGTGAAAATGAATAATATTCCTCCATCGTCTCTTCCTCATTTACATTGTAAGGTACATGAGGACCCATATTCTTTCTTATTCGAATTTGACATATTATATAGAAGTTAGTATTACTCCACAGATGTGTAGAAGTTAAAATTATTTCATGTAACTCTCAAGGATTCAACACTACACTGGTTCATGGGATTAGGAGGAAATACTATAGCTTCCTCGAAGTAAATTAAGGGAGTGTTTTTGTTGAAATAATAGGAATATTGTAAAACTAGAGAAATGGAGGATGAAATCTTCACCATTGTGCAAGTGATGATGAGACCCTGGAAGATTATCTGGAAATATTTTTGTCTATCCTCCAAATGCGAAAACAAAAATCTGGTCTAAGTACTATTAGAAACTTGTTCTTACTTGGGCTTACTAATGATGCTAGAATTCATTTAAATTTGTTATGACAAGGGGATATTGCTCAAAAGCCTTTTGATAAAATTTTCCACCTGTGCAAGAAATTCTCATGGAATCAATATAGATCTGGTAAAGGAATCCATAGTAGAAATAACAAACTTGAATCTACAGATGCTATGATTATTGGTTTGGTTAATAAAATGGACAATATGAAAATTGAAATAATGAATATTGTTAGCAAGAAAATATAATCTTTAAAATTTCAACAAAAACTTGTAGAAGAACAAAAGTCATTGTCTACTTTTTGTCCAAAGTGTAGGAAAAAGCATCCTTTAAGAGAATGTCCTAATGATGTTAAGGGGACTAATAAATGTGCAATTTGTGCACATAACCATGAAACCGAAAAATGCCCCTCCATACCTATATTGAAAGAAGTATTTGAAGGAGGGAATTCTAAACCTGAGCCATTTCATGCTATGGGAGGACGGAGAAATTGGCCTCAAGTAGGTACAGGTATGGTTTCTGAACCTCCACCACATTTTTATGGTTATAATGCACATCCATATTCCTATCATAACACTAATCACTCTCAATCTTGGTGGCATGGTAACCATTTTCAGTATGGCCAACCCTCCCAGTCTTGGAAACAAGGATGGAGAGGGCCAAACCATTCATATCCTTCCTATCATGTGCCTCTGCAACCATATGCACCTTACCCAATGCCGCAACCATTATTTCCCTAGATAAGTCAGCCTATTCTACTATTACCTTTACCTCCACCTTTTCGACCACCTCAACTGCCTACTCAACCCATACCAAACCCCAACAATAAATCAATACAAATTATTCATTCCATTAAACTGATTCTTCCACCCAGTTATCAGTCCATTCTGATTGGGGTCAATTACCTCCAACTGAGATCGTGGAAGGTAGTAACATCAGAAAAAAAAAATCATCCCATGATGATTATTGAAGAGAAAAGGTAGGATGAAACTCCTGACCATTCTGGAATAGATGTCACCATTCAACGCATCCATGTACCTCCTGACCATTTTCCATATTCTTCAAACCAGCCTCCCTATGTAGAGAGGCTAGTTATGGAGAAGAATGACCCTACTCCCGAGTGTAGTCTGGCTTCTAAGATTAGGAATATTTCTATAAAGTTCCATTTTCCCCAAGCTTTCAAAGAGATTCCCATCTATACACAAAACATTAGGGAAATTTTTCTGAAGAAGCCAGGAACGAGAAGAGTAGAACCTCAAACTATTCAATTTGTTGGAAGAGTAGTAGAGTTAATCATAGGGTGTGTGCAAATGGAAAAATATACCAACCGTGGAAACCAGGTTGTCTCATTTTAGATAGGTGATGTACTTGTCTCCAATTTTCTTATAGTCCTAGGGATAGCCATTAATGTTATGACCAAGGAAACCATGGATCAACTTGGGTTGGTCCATATTCTTCCTACTCCTACTATGCTTGAATTGGCAGATACATCTAAAATCATGCCAGGGGGAGTTTTGGTCAATGTTGTTTTTTTGATATATTCTTAGGAATATCCCAAAGACTTCATTGAGTACTTCAGCCAAAGAATCTTGTGGGAGGACATCCCTTGATCTTGGGATGACCATGGCTTACTACGCCCAATTCTTATATTGGATGTCGTTTTGGAAACATATACATTTCCCATGGAGATTCTAGGAATAAAGTCACCTTAAATCCACCTGCCATAACTATCCAGGAGCTTCGATATACATTATGGCTAGATTATAGTAGTGATGAAGAGACTCAGACAGTTTCTCTGATACATCTGTTGACACCCTGTAATTTTCAAGATTGGCAAGAACAAGTAGCAGGGAACCACATCAAACCACTTTTGAGTCTAGGATCTAGCCTTCCTGTGCTCAGAGAGGGCTCTCTCTATGTTTATTATTAGCTAATTTATCTTTATGCTTATGTTCTTATGGTTTTAGGCTAGTTATGAATTTTTTGGGGTTGTTTGTTTTGATTGGTTGATTGTTTGGTTGAACATACAGAGTGTGGGAAGTTTAATCCATTGGGCTATGGACTCATAAAAGGGTTAAATTGTACATCAACTCTTCACGGTTTTTCATAGGGAAATCTAACTATATCAAATGGATCTTCTTAAGTAAGATTAATATGAGATGACGGAAATTTGTGAATTTAGTAAAACTAAAGGGAAATTGAGAATCCTTTAACTATACTTCAACAAGAAAATCCTTTGAGATAATAATTTAGTAAAACTAAAGAGTAGAACACCTCTAAAATCTTTAATTAAACTTTACTAAAAAGGCCTCAAGACAACAATCCAGTAATACTAAAGAGCAATTAAGAATTCTTTAGTTATTCTTTCAGATAGAGAAAAAATTCAAGATAACATTTCAGTGAAATTAAAGAGTAGAATACCTCTGAAGTCTTTAACTAAAATTTAAAGAAGGCCTTTAAGATAAATATTTTGGGAGAAACTAAAGAGAAGAACACCTCTGAATTCTTTAGTTAAACTTCACTAAGAAAATCTAAAGACAAGAATCCAGTAATACTAAAGAGCAGTTAAGAATTCTTTAGTTATACTTTTAGGGGAAAACATAAGGATAATAATAACAGACAGAGTTAAGGTGCCCAAACAACATATCTCAGTCTAAAAATTATGTTCTATTATCAGAGAAATTGGTGTACAATATGGAAAACATAGGAGAAACATTAACAAAAGAGGGATAACATCACCATTAACATAGCTCAAGAATCCTGTGAAAGTTCTTGTATTATTGATGTCCATCTCAAAACAATTACAATGCTCCAGTGTAATAATCTTTACAACTCAGAGTCTGATCAAAAGCCAACCTATAAACCAACATTAATAATGAACAATCCATGCAGTATTTAACTATGGATGAGGAGGTTTCCCTAATCTAGGGTGACATATTTTTATTTACTACAGCGTAAATGATGTTTGGCAATGGAGACCATATAACGCCCAATGCCAAAATATCTCTAACTAACCTACTGTAGTAATAGCTTTCTTATTTACTTTTGAGCTAACTTTAAAATATCTTTGAATAATTTTCCTTCAAATATTACCTTTTACAATAACTTCTAAACTACGGCTAAAATATCTCTAACTGTGATATTAACTGTTGTTGCCTTCATTAAAGTAAAATTAGGCTGTAGGTGGCTAATATGACTGTGAAGAAGTAAATGTTGAGTGGCCTTGTCAATTGGCTCTATTTTATTTGTTGATTTATCCTCTGATTTGTTTTTAAATGTTCAAACTTTCATTATCTGTATCTTTTATCAATATTCCTTATTTTTCCTTTGTTGTCACTGTAATATCTTCCTTAAACTCTCTTATCTGTCCTTTCTCTTAACTTGGTCTCCTAACCCTATCTTTTATATTTAACCTTTGACTGTACTTTGAAGAAAACGCGTTGTTTTTGGAGTAATTGTATGGTCCTTATTGATCATGATCCATTACTGCTTCTGATTATTCTTGCATTCCTAATCCTTTGATGAACAAATTTTCTAAATCATAATACAAAGATCCCTGATTTAACAAATTTTTGGACTTAGAAATGCAAATTGATTACTGTGTTTTCTGGTACATCGATCACCTGCAAAATTAAAACAATTTATTAATAAAAATGGGGTCTCGCGGGATGAGGAGAAATAGTGGCTTGCAGGTAGCAGGGAAATTTATGGACAAAGTATGGACAATGGTAGCCTTTGGTTTCTGCATTTATTTGTGGCCTTCTGGGTCTTTAGAAACATTGTAGGGGTTAGATGCGGGGACTTATCGCAGTAACACATGGTTTTTAAAATATAAAACAGGGTCAGTGGTTTTTCTTTTAGTGCGCGGGAGTGGTTGGCGGTTTATCACACAGGGCGTAGGTGGTTTGGTGGTTAATGTCACAGGAATGCGATAAAGCACTAAAGCGATGCGTGGCGGAAAGGATGGATGTGAAAACCACCTATTTTGCAAGCCCTCCAAGGTTTTAACCAGTGGGCATGTGGGGACACGATAAGGCATGATGGTCGTCGGATCTGGTGGCATAGATGAAAGGGTGGTTGGGTTTACATGAATCGTCAGGCTTGAATAAGATGTGCGGCCTAAGATTTTAAATGGAACAGAGTGTTTTAAATACAAACGCGATGTGTTTAATATAGTGGGGGGCCCAGGGATATAAGAGCGGAGGTGCTTAGATATAAAGGTGAGTTGGGGGTTTTGAATATAACGTGGTCCAGATTTTAATAAAGCAAGGTCTATTAATGTGGGACCCGGGATTAATATTTATTTCAAAACAATGTAAAAAAATATTTTTACACTGTTTTAAACAAACAGAGGGGAATGAGTGAAGGTGAAGGGATTTTAGTGAGGGAAATGAGGTTTTTAGCACAGGAAAAGAGGTTTTAAGAAAGGGGCAAGGCTAAATGGGGGGTTTTAAGGTCAAATATGGGTTTTCAGAAGATGAGGGTATTTGAAAAGGTAAAATGAGAGATAATGAATAGGTTAAATGGGAAATAATGAAGGTAGTGAGATTTCTGAAAATAAATGATAATCAGGGAATATTATTTTCAACATACTGCAAGAAATCCACAGTCATCTCATGATAATGTAGAAATACAGGAGACTAACAGTGGCTCCTGCTAGGGAGGGCATCTCCTTTAGGAGGTGTCAAGAACATTTGTAGATTAGTAGCCTGTTTGTATTTGGCTTATTTTCATTCTGTAATTGCTGATCTGCTGCAAATTTTTGTGACTGTGACCTTCAAAAATTGAAAACCATGGTTCTATTAAATTACCTCTAGCTACCCATTATTCTATTCTAACATTTTTTCTGCACTTCTTGGGTGCATTTAGACTTTCAAACCTTGACATAATTTTTTCTTTTGAAAGAAAACTATCTATTTCTAACCTTATAACTTCCAAAGGCTCAAATTAGATTGATGAGCTCTTTTGTTCTCTACCTCACTACTTATCTGCCAAGATTAGACATTTCGATGGATTTTTATTCACTAACTATCAGCTAAAATTTAAAGCATGAATGAATCAAGATTGAGCAGTTTGATCATCATGAATTGTGGCATTTTTGAACAAGCTGCACATAATATTATTTGCACAAATTAAAACTAAAATGAGGCTTTGGTTTTGAATTTTTCATTTATCACCTATCCCTCACTTTTCTTATTGGTTTCATATTTAGGCTTTGGAACCAATGTCATTTCTACCTACCTACTATTAATACAAGTTTAAATATTTTGGAAGATATTCATTTTCTAATTTATCAGCAAAAATTCAAAATTTGTACAATCATGTTTAGTTTGTATGATTGAACAAGATCTTTTCAAAAGTAGTGGCACTTTGACTTGCACACTTTCAGAAATATTCATTTTTTGGTATGGGGCTTACCTTTTTCTTTTTTATCTGCCCTCTTTTCTTCTTTTCTTTCTTTCTTTTTGTATCAATTTTTCTGAGATTTTTGTTTAAGCAATGTTATGTACAATGAAGAAAACTTAAACTGTGATTATTAACTAAAATAATGTTATAGCATCCTTCCATTGGCAGGACCTCCAAATAACTCTGTTCCATTCATTTCTTGTAAGAAAAATGCAATATTACCTCTTACAGAATGAATGATGTATGGGCCTTTCCAAAGTTATCAAACTTTCCATGCTTTCCTTTGTCCTCTCTTCTAGAATACCACTTCAGCACTTTCTCTCCAATGTTAAAATCATTTGCCTTATTCCTTTTGTCAAAGATATTCTTGATATCTTCTTGTAACAATTGTGCTTTTTTGTACACTCCTTCTCTGGTTTGCTACATCTGAATAGTTTGGTTTATTCTTCTTTGCCTATCATTCTTTTCATACTACATCTCTTGAATGAGCTTCATTAATGGAACCCCCAAGGCTGTTGCGACAATACATCGATTCCATAGACTAGATGATAGGGTGACATATCAATTTACTTCTTATTTGTTAGCCTGTGTGCCCATAGTGCATGTACCAATTTGTTGTGCCATGATTTCTTGTTTTCCTCCAACAACTTTTAATGATTTTCACCAAAATTTTATTTGAGGATTCAGCCAACCCATTACCTTGAGGGTAATAAGCTATATAATGACCCAAAGTAATGTTTTATTTGTCGAAAAAATCCACCATTTTCTTAGATTTGAAGGCATCAGCATTATCAGTAGAGATTTTCCTAGGATAGCCAAACCTAGACAGAATATTGGTTTCAAGAAATCTGATAATTACTAAGTTTGTGGCAGTCCTGGAAGGAATGGCTCTATCGACTTAGTGAAATAGTCAGTTGTAGTAAGGATCCACTTATGTCGGGCAGAGGAGGAAGGGTGGATTTCTCCAGTGAAATCTAGACCCCCATTGTTGAAAAGGAGCTTCAACAGGGATTGGGTGTAATGGAAAAGGTAACAGCTTTCTTTTTCCCTCAAAGATTTGGGACTTATGACAAGAAACTACCATTTTGTGGATGTCTTGAAAGAGGGTAACCCAATACAAACCAGCCCTAAGGACTTATTAATAGTGGTCTTCCAATAGAGGTGACCTCCACATTATTCTTCATGAAATTCATGCATAATTATATCTACATCTTCTTCCGGAAAACATTTTAGCAATACACCACCACAATTTTTCCAATACAAAACCTTTTCTAGAATGCAAAAATTTACAGCCTTTAACTTTAGGAATATGGCCTTTGTTTTGGACAAACGAGAAGAAAAATTTAAATTAAAAAAAAACATAAAGTATATCAGCATACTAGGGAGAGTTTAGGAATTCTTCCTCAATAGGTGGAGTCGCCAGCTCCTCTTGTTCATCCAATGAGTGAATCATTTTGATGTCTAGGTTTTGAAAATCTGTTTCAGCCATTATTTTAGCTAGTCCTTGTCCCTTGATTAACTTGGTGCGCTTAATTTCCAGATCATATTCCAAGATGACAGCAATCCATTTTCCTCTTTTTCCATCAGGATCTTGTGTAAGTATGTCTTTAGCCACTGTATGAGGGACAAATGCAATGATGTGTGAATGCAGAATGTAGATTCTAAAATCCTTTAGTGCTTTGATTAACGAAAAAGCCTTGTTTTCCACGATATGACATTTTAGAGGTTCATCTCTTAGAGCTTGGCTAAAGAATGCTATGGGCTGCTCTTGTCCTTTCATATTTTTCTGCAGTAATACAATAGCAACTATGTGTTCTGATGCAAAAGAAAATATAAATAAATCCTTGGTGAAATCAGGGTTGATCAGAACTGGTGTTTGTGTAAGAGCTTGCTTCACCAAGTCAAATTATTTCTTTGCTTATTTGGTCCATTTGTCTCCTGATTCTGTTTTAAGCATGTTAGTGATGTTTCTGAGGAGTTCTGCAAGGTTTGGTATGAACCTTCTTAGAAAATTTATCTTTCCAATGAAAGATTACATCTCTTTGATGTTTCTTGTGTGACTGATTTTCAATATTCCCTCAATCCTATTTGCGTAAATCTTGATCCTTTCTTCAGATATGATGTGGCCTAGGAGCTTTCCTTATTGAAGGCCAAATAAGGATTTCTTGGGGTTCAAAGACAGACCGTACTTTCTACATTTTTCAAAGACCTTTCTTAAGTGAGCTAGATGTTCTTCATCATTTTTTGAATAGACCATTATATCATCAAGATATATCACAATGAACAAAACCTATTTCTTCTGAAAAAGAAATATCCATTGCTATTTGGAAAGTGGCCCCAACATTCATTAAACCAAAAGTAATTTTTACATACATGAAGGTGCTGCAAGGTGTGGTGAAAGTTGTTTTATGTTGATCATCTGGATGTACCAGCACTTGGTTGTACCCTAAAAATCCATTAACCAGAGATATCCTTTTGGAGCCTATTACCCTTTGCAATATATGATCCATTTTTGGTAAAGGGTAGTTGTCCTTCCTAGATGCTTTGTTTAGGTTTCTAAAGTCAATGTAGAGCCTAATATCCCATGTCTTCTTCCTTACTGATACAATATTTGAAACCCATTCTGAGTACCTGAGTGGGACTATTATTCCATAATCATACATTTTCTTTATCTCTTTCTCAACTAGTGGCATTTGGACAGGGTTTATTCTATGCAACTTTTGTTTAAAGGGATTTTGTCTTTCTGTGAGTGGAATCTTGTGCTAAATTATATCAGTATCATAGGACTTCAAGTATGCATAGCTCTAGGAAAACACATCACTAAATTCTTTGAATAGCTCAATATCTTTCTGTTTTATATGAGCTGGCAGTGTCTTTGATAGTTTTATAATTTTGGGCTCTTGCTCACTGCCTATATTACACTCTTCTACATTTTCTTCAGTGGATTCCATCTTTTGCCTTCTAGCAACATCATTGAAATCAAAAAGTTCTTCCAGAGGGACCAGTCCTTGTGCCACGGTATTGTCTTTGAACTACAGCACTTCAAAGTCTTCTTTTTCTAGATATCCACATAGATTTGTCCTATGTGCATCTTCTCCTGCTAGCAGACTTATATCAACATTATGAGTGGGCTCTTCTTCGCATGTTTGTTCCTCAGCAGAGCATTCCTCTTCATAATATAAGTCTAAATTTGGAAACTCAAACTCATCTTTGGATTGCAGGAAATATTGAATCCATTTGTCACCTTTAAAAACTTTCCAATATCTTATATTATCAGGGACTGTTGCTCTATATTTAACCTTTACTTTGTATTGCTTATTAGCATGAGGTAGTTGACAGGTGCTGGCTGCAAATTCTAGTCCATTGGCAAGGATATTTTGATTTCTTGGGATAGAGGCAAGGTCATATTCTTTGAATGTTTTTAGGAGGTCAAGGGAATCATTCCTGTATGCTCTTAATCTAGAATGTTTAGCTGAATATTCTCCCTTAACTTTCTTAATGACTAGCTCAGAATCCCCATGGACATAGATCCTTTTGGCCCCTATTTTTTTCAGAAGTTGTAACCCTAGAATGAGGGCCTCATACTCTGCTATATTATTTTTACATTGAAATTTTAGTTTGTAGGAGTCACTCTCTGCGTGATTTTTCTTAGTGTTGTGTACCCAAACCCCTGCCCTTGAACCAATTTTACCACAAGACCCATCAAAGCTCATGCTCCATAGAGGTTCAACTTCATACTTATGTTGTTCATTTTCTATTTGGTCTGACTTTTCTTCCTCTTCTTATTCATTTTCAGCTATTTTTTCATTTATTTCTACTTGTTCATTAATGTTTTCATAATTTTAAATGATAAATGAATCAAGGTCTATGTAGACAAAATAGAGAGAGGAGTTATTAGTATTTTCTTGACTACTGACCATGTATTTCATATGAGTCTCCCTATATAATATTCTTGGTTGACTAAAGACTGGTATGGTAGCATAGGTCATATCCATTTGGAGGGTGCCTTGAAGTTTGGCTCCCCAAGAGCGTGATAGGAGCATGCCATACTTAGGGGGAGTGTCAGCCACTACAATATCCACTACTAGGATTTTGGCTGGTATTTGTGCTAGATTAACACAGAGATCTTTGATAAGGCCTAATCATTTAACTCTACTAGAGTCAAACAAGTACAAGTATTTGTATGGTCTAGTTATCTCAAGGCCAAGCCTTTCCATAACTAGCTTTGGCATGAGGTTATGAGATGCTCCTGAATCTAACATGGCATTGTGAAGGATCTTATCATGAATATTCAAAATGACATAAAATGGAGGTGCACCTCCCTCTTGGAACTTACCTTCCACTTCAAGTCCAAACAAAAGTTCAGGCTTGTCACCATTTAAATTTACAGAATCAACATTTTCTCCAATGGATAAAGCTTTCAAAACTTGGGATCTATATACATCTTGGCCAACTAACTCAGTGAGAGATATGGAAATCTTTATCTTGGAAATTTCATTCTCAATACTGAATGGTGTCTATGTTTTTGGCATATTTAAATTAGTTTTATCAGACATTGTTTTTATAGCAATTTCAGATTGCTGGGTTGCATTAGAGACATCAGTTAAATAAGTTTTGTTAGGGCTACTAGTTGATTTACTAGTGGTGCTTTCTAGTCTGTTTTTGTTTTTATCTTTATCAAAACCTTTAACCATTTGAGTTGAAATTTTTATTTCCTTTTTAGGATCAGTTTCAGGGGTGTTCCTAGCATAAATTTCAGGGTTCCTTCTCTTGGGAGTATCTGGGGTTTTCTTGCTTCTAAGGTCATATTTTCTATGTACTTCCATGATAGAATTTTTGAATCCTTGTTTATAATCCTCGGATTCTTGGCATTATTCTTCATTTTGAATTGGGGTGAACATGCCTTTCTCTTCCTCAGTGAGGAAAATAGTATCCTCATTATTAACTCCCATTAGATTAATTTGACTCTGTTTTGGTTCTTCAATCAGCCCCTCATCGTCATTAGCATATTTTTCTTGGAAAGGAGGCCTAATTTTCTGTTCAGGTTCCCTTTGTTCTCTCTGTCTTATTTGAGGGGGGTTTCTCCTAAATTTTTGGTTTTGGTTCTGGTTTCTATTCTGAGTAGCTCCTTGGTTTTCTCTAGGGAAATCTCTCTCATTGATATTGATTCTTTCCATCATCCTCTCCATATTTACAACAAGTTATTTAATCTTATCATCAGACGTGGATGCTACATTTTCTTCCCTGTATGTGACTCTCTTTTCATTCTTCATTCTAGCCCTTTTGGCATTTAGATTGGCTTCTACACTTACTGCACCCCTCTGCATGTATTCTAATGTAAGAGGGTCTCTTTCTCTTAGTTGATAAGCCATCTCTGGGTCAAAACCGTCTGGAAATTTCATTAGGGATATACCTTGTGGAGGTTTCGTGTGAGGAGGGAATGTGTTATATACACTATTGAACCTAGTGTGGTAATCTTGGACACTCTCTCCAACATTCCTCTTAATGTTTTCATATTTTTATAAGATTTGGAGAGGGTTTTTCTTGACTTCCCATTTATTTAGGAATAGCTGATGAAAAGCAGGGAGGTCATGTATACTATTATGGGTTAGGACTTTAAACCATTTTCTTGCTTCCCCCCCTAAGATTTGGGAAAACATTCTAATCTTAATAGTTTCATCATATATCTCTTGTCTATCAAAAGAGTCATCCATTTCACCCACATGTTGTTGAGCAGTTGTAGAACCACCTGCATCAAATAGGGGGATTTTGGACTCATAGTCCTGTTGTAGAGGCACTAAAGGTAATGGTAGGACTAATGGGGCATACCAAGTTGCCATGGTTGGTGATTGAGGAAACAAAGGGGGGTTAACAAGTGGAGGGTTGACAAAATGAGGTGGAGGGTTGAATGGGGGAAGGTGAGTAGTGGGTGTATGAGTGGGGGTAGGGGTTTTCACAACAGGATTCTTCTGTAATATGGATGGGTATAAAACTATATGGGTTATCCAACTATGGGATTTAGTCATGAACAAGCTCTGTTCCAGGTGTGATTTAGATAGGCTGTACTGCAAGTATTTAAGGTTTTCATGTAAGGAACTTTCCTTGTCAATAGGTTTGCTAATAATTGAATTCTTAGACCTAGAGGTTTTTCTTAGGATGTCCTCAGGATTGTCGACTATTGCAATAGGGTTTGGGTGATGATGGGGTCTGGTACAGATTCTTCTAGAAGACAAACTTAGACCCAAGGCACAGATAATTTTGACTGGGTTTCTTTGTGTTTTGATAATCTAAGGTTTTTCTCAATAATTTTCCAGTGGAGTCTGTAGGCTTACTGAAAACCAGTGGAGTCACCTGGTGGATGATTTCAACTTTCTCAAGGCTGGTTATTGTCCACCATAAACAACTAGATACCAGTCTTGGCTAATATTTGAGTCATCTAAATTTGAGTGGGGTTTTCTGAGTTCTTGAGAAAATATTAAGCTTTTTAATAACTCAAGTTCCCTAGTATGGTCACCATTATGTTGGCTCCCTGTAATTTGCACGATTGTTAAGAAAAAGTTGCAGGGAACCACATCAAACCACTTTGTAGTCCAGTATCTAGCCTTCCTGGGCTCAGAGAGGGCTCTCTCTATGTTTATGATTAGCTAATTTATATTTATGCTTA
The DNA here is from genome assembly GCA_034641835.2 of Pinus albicaulis. NCBI lineage: Eukaryota > Viridiplantae > Streptophyta > Pinopsida > Pinales > Pinaceae > Pinus > Pinus albicaulis. Next base: position 1,351,564,615 of record CM076578.1, on the reverse strand, counting down.
TATTCTTATGGTTTTAGGCTAGTTATGAAGTTTTTGGGGTTGTTTTTTTTTATCGGTTGATTTTTTGGTTGAATAGATAGAGTGTGGGAAGCTTAATCCATTGGGCTATGGAGTCATAAAGGGTTAAATTGTACATCAAATATTCAAGGGTTCTCATGGGGAAAGCTAACTATATCAAATGGATATTCTTAGGTAAGATGAATATGAGATGACAGAAAGTTGTGAATTTAATAAAACTAAAGGGTAATTAAGAATCCTTTAACTATACTTCAACAAGAAAAGCCTTTGAGATAATAGTTTAGTAAAACTAAAGAGAATAACACCTCTGAATTCTTTAATTAAACTTTACTAATAAAGCCTCAAGACAAAATCTAGTAGTACTAAAGAGCAGTTAAGAATTATTTAGTTATACTTTCAGATAGAGAAAACATTCAAGATAACAGTTCAGTGAAATTAAAGAGCATAACACCTCTAAATTATTTAACTAAAATTGAGAGAATGCCTTTAAGATAAATAGTTTAGGAGAAACAAAAGAGCAGAACACCTCTGAATTATTTAGTTAAACTTCACTAAGCAAATCTCAAGACAACAATCTAGTAATACTAAAGAGAAGTTAAGAATTCTTTAGTTATACTTTCAGGGGAAAACATAAAGATAATAATAATAGACAGAGTTAAGGTTCCCAAACATCATATCTCAGTAAAAAATTTGTGTTCTATTATTAGAGAAATTGATGTACAATATGGAAAATAGAGCAGAAACATTAACAAAAGAGGGATAACATCACCATTAACATAGCTCAAGAATCATGTGAATGTGCTTGTATTACTGATGTCCAACTCAAAAAACTTACAATGCTGCATTGCAATAATATTTAAAACTTAGAGTCTGATCAAAATCCAACCTAGAAACCAATAGTAATAATGAACAATCCATGCAATATTTAACTGTAGATGAGGAGGTTGCCGTAATCTAGGGTGAAAAATTTGTATTTACTACAGAGTAAATGATGTTTGACAATGGAGACCATGCAAGGCCCAATGAAAAAATATCTCTGACTAACCTACTATAGTAATAACTTTCTTATTTACTGTTGAGCTAAATTTAAAATATATTTGACTAATTTTCCTTCAAACATTAACTTTTACAATAACTTCTTAACTACTGCTAAAATATCTGTGACTATGATATTAACTATAGTTTCCTTCATTAAAGTAAATTTAGGTTGTAGGTGGCCAATATGAATGTGAAGAAGTAAATGTTGAGTGGCCTTGTCATTTGGCTCTATTTTCATTGTTGATTTATCCTCTGATTTGTTTTTAAAACTTCAAATTGTCATTATCTATATCTTTTATCGGTATTCCTTCTTCTGCCTTTGTTGTCACTGTAATCTCTTCCTTAACCTCTCTTATCTGTCCTTTGTCTTAACTCTATCTCCTAAACTTGTCTTTTATCTTTAACCTTTAACTGTTGTTTGAAGAAAACTCACTATTTTTGGAGTAATTGTATGATCCTTGATAATAATGATCCATTGTTGCTTCTGATTATCCTTGCATTCCTAATCCTTTGACGAACAAAGCTTCTAAATCGTCATTCAGAGATCCTTGATTTAAAAAAATATTGGACTTAGAAATGAAAATTGATTATTGTGCTTTCTGGTACATTGATCACCTGCAAAATTAAAACAATTTATTAATAAAAATGGGATCTCACAGGATGGGGAGCAATGGTGGCTCGCAGGTAGCAAGGAAATTTATGGACAGAGTCTGGAAAATGGTAGCCTTTGGTTTCTATGTTTAGCTGTGGCTTTCCGGGTCTTAAAAAATGTTGCAGGGGTTACATGGTGGCTGGGGGAATTATTGCAGTAACATAGGGTTTTTAAAATATAAAACAGGGTCAGTGGTTTTACTTTTATGGCACAGGGCCAGTTGGTGGTTTATCGCACAAGGCGTAGGTGGTTTGGTGGTTTATGTCGCGGGGATGCGATAAAGCACTGGAGCGACACGTGACGGAAAATATTGGTGTGAAAACTGCCCATTTCGCAAACCCTCCAAGATTTTAACCATCGGGCATGTAGCTGGGATGCGATAAGGCATGATTGTCACCAGATCTGGTGGCATAGATCGAATGGTGGTCGGGTGTAAATGAATTTGTGGGCTTAAATAAGATGTGGGGCTTGGGATTTTAAATGGAACAGAGGGTTTTTAATATGAGAGCAGGGTGTTTAATATAGTCTGGGGGCCAGGGATATAAGAGCGGAAGTTCTTAGATATAAAGGTGAGTCGGGGGTTTTGAATATAACAGGGTCCAAATTTTAATAAAGAAGGGTTTATTAACATGGGACCCGGGATTAATATTTATTTCAAAACAATGTAAAAAAAGGTGTTTACATTGTTTTAAATGGACTGAGGGGAATGAGTGAAGGGGAAAGGATTTTAGTGAGGGAAATTATGTTTTTAGCACAGGAAAATATTTTTTAAGAAAGGGGGAAGGCTAAATGGGGGGTTTTAAGGTCAAAAATGCGTTTTCAGAACATGAGGGTATTGGAAAAGGTAAAATGAGAGACAATGAATAGGTTAAATGGGAAATTATGAAGGCAGAGAGATTTATGAAAATAAATAATAATCAGGGAATATTATTTTCAAAAAACTGCAAGAAATCCATAGTCATCTCGTGATACTGTAGAAATACAGGAGACTAACAACATCATCATATTAAGTCAACTAAGGATGATGAGATACGAGACTTCCTGAATAATCTAGATACCATGCCAAACTTTGAATCACTATGTAAAATCTTTAGTCTGCATTTTCAGGAAATTCATCATCCCCAACCTTCCTTACCACAATCTCTAGCAACACCTATTTGTACTCTCGAACTCGAAACCACTCTTGTTGAGATTAGTCCAGGAAAATATCTACATATTAGCTCAGAATTGGATTGATCTCAACAAGAGAAGCTTGTGTGTTTGTTGCAAAACCATCTTGATGCCTTTGCATGGGGATATGCAAAAATGAAAGACATCCCTCATGAAACCTATACTTATCATATTTATATTCAGGAGGGAGCCCAACCTGTCCAGCAATTCCAATGGTGTATGAACCTAGCTCTAAGAGAATTTTTGAAGGAAGAATTACAAAATATCTTAGATGTTGACTTTATTTATCCTATATCAAATTTCCAGTTGGTCTCTCCATTGGTATTAACCCGAAGAAAGATGGGATATGTCATATTTGTATCGATTAAATAAAGCCACTCTCAAGGATTACTTTCCCCTTCCTTTCATCAAGCAGGTGCTTGATACCCTTGTCGATAAAAAGAACTTTTCCTTTTTAAATGGCTTTAGTGGTTACAACCAAATACAGATCACACCTGAGGATCAAGATAAGACCACATTTACATTCCCATGGGGGACCTTTGCATACCAAGTGCTTCCCTTTGGGCTATGTAATGTCCCAACTACCTTTCAAAGGGAATTTTTGGCTATTTTTCTTGACCTTGAGTGTGTCGAGATATATATGGAAATTTTTTTGATATTTTATGATTCATTTTAGGAAGCCCTCAAAAATCTAGAAAAAGTGATTTGTTGTTACCAAGAAGCTCACCTTGCTTTGACTGAAAAAAAGTGTAGATTAATGTGCAAAGCAAGAGTAGTTCTTGGCCACCTCATTTCTGACAAAGGTATCTAGGTTGACCCAGATAAGATAGAGGTTATTTTGTGGCTTCCTACAACCAAAACACAAAGGGAAGTACGAGGATTCCTTCGAAATGTAGCCTACTACAAGAGATTCATTGATAAATTGTCTACGATAGCTACCCCCATTTTTGGATTATTAGCTAAGGATAGTGAGATTTCCTTGTCTATAGCTTGCCAACAGTATTTTGAGACATTAAAGGAAAAATTAGCACAGGAACCAATTTTGAGAGGGCCTAGCTGGCCCCTTCCATTCCATATTTCCTCCAATGCCTCAAATACTACTATTGGCGCAGCTCTAGGACAAGAAGAGAACAAACATTCCTATGTTATTTAATTCATCAATAAAAACTTGTCACCTACTGAATTAAATTATACAGTAACTGAGAAAAAAAATTTAGTTGTGATTTTTCCTATTGATAAATTCAAACACTACATTATAGGATATGAAGTCTTTTTGCATATTGATCATTCCGCAATAAAATACTTAACGAATAAACCATTTAATAACGGTGGAGTGACTAGGTGGTTACTTCTATTAAAGGAATATAATGTTACTATTGTTGATAGACCAAGAAAATCTAATGTTGTAGCCAATTATATTTTTGGATTAAATAATGGTGAAGTAATTCCCGTTGATGATGATTTCCCTGACGAACAAATTTTCGTTGTGTCAATAAAATCCCCATGGTTTGTTGACATAGCCAATTATTTAGTCACAGGAAAGGCACCACCTCACCCATATGCTCATGAGAAGCAGAATATCATACAGAAAAATGATGCATATTCCTAGATCCAAGGAGGCCTCTTTTATGCTAGACCAAATCTTAGTATTTGTAGATGTCTGAGAGAGGAATAAGTGTTTAAAATCTTGAAATATGCTCATTATGAACCTTGCGGAGGCCATTTTTCTGATAAGAGGATTACATACAAGATTCTACGAGATGGCTATTTTTGTTATTCCTTGTATAAGGATGCCAAACAATATGTCAAGCGATGTGATAGATGTCATCAAATGGGCCAGTTAGGTCAAGCCAATGAAATGCCTTTATGTCCTCAGATTATGATTGAGCCCTTGGAAAAATGGGCTATTGATTTTCTGGGACCTATAAATCCAACATATTTAAATAATAAGCATATCTTGGTTTTCACAAATTTTGTTACAAAATGGGTAGAAGCTAAAGTTGTTTCTTTTGCTACTGAAAAAGTTGTTGTTGAATTTTTATTTACTGAGATATTTACTATATTTGGTGTGCCTAGAGTGATTTTTTCTGACAATGGACTATATTTTATCTCTAATCTAGTACAGGGTGTGATGGATCAATACAAAATTTGACACAAGAATTCTACACCATATCACCCACAAGAAAATGGCCAGGTGGAATCTATAAACAAGGTGATTGAGTCCATCCTCACCGAAACAGTGAATATGCATAGGAAATTTTGGGCCAAGAGATTTCCGAAAGCCTTATGGGCATATCGAACCACTTGGAGGAACAACACGAGACACAGACCATATGAGCTAGTGTACGAGAAACAAGTCCTTTTTCCAATAGATTTCCAGATCAAAACCTTCAGAACTGTAGCTCAATTGGGGTTAGATCTCTTAGAAGCACAACAACATCGCTTACTACAGTTAAATGATTTATATGAGTTTAGAAGGGATGTTTCTTAGCAAAATGTGTTAGTTGAAAAATAGCTCAAGAAGTGGCATGATAAGTCTATCAAGAAGAAGCAATTCCAATGAAGTGATTGGGTACTCCTTTATGATTCCAGATTTAAAAATTTTAAAGGCAAATTGCATGCATGTTGGATGGGACCTTATGAAGTGGTTAAGATTTTTAAGAAAGGAGCAGTAGAAATCAAAACAATTGATGAGCGAGATTCGGTATTCGCTGTGAATGGGCATAGACTTAAATTATATTTTCACCCCCTCACAAAGGAAGATTTAATGTAGCAATTACAATAGAAAGTAGAAGTAAATATGGTAGGTGGTTGTACCAACCTACTCCAAATTTAATAATTTCTTTTAAAAAAAAAAAGAGATATAAAAATAAAAAATGATGAAAAAAATTAAAAGAAAAGCAAACAAAAAAATTCCCGTGATTGTGAAAATCATTATACTGACATAATCATAAAATTATTAGCCTGAAAACTAGCATGCTGGTAGGAGGATCAATTTTTAATAAAATGGGAATGTTGCTTGATCTTTATATGTGCTAATTGTCACCAATAAGAAGCAGGTTTTAAGTGCAGGAATCGAGCCGTTACCCAAGTTTGGGACCACTAACATGAAACTTTTTATACAAGCAACACTTAATTCCTGCTGCATTTATTTTTTACTCAACACTATTCAAGCAGATTTTTGAGGTGAAATTCTTCACTTCTTATATTCCCTTTTTTGTAAATCTCCCTCTATTTTTCTTCTTTTTATCCTATGAATTACCACCCCTTTCTTCAAATGGAAACCATCCTAATCCGATTTCACTTTTCCGTCATTCCCTTGAGTTTTTTTACCAAATCCATTTTTCGATATATCCCTCTTGGTAGTCTCACTCTTGAATTTCTTATTGTAATCTCCTTCCCATTCTGAAAATTTACCCTTTTCCTGCTTCTTTTCTCCCTCATAGACCATATTGCAAGATCTTATGTGAGCTCATGAATCAGATCAAAAGGCATATATTAATACGAAGAAATCGTGAATAAAAACTCCTTTGGAAATTTAGCAAATCCTTCAAGATCCAACCTATACATTTCATTTTATTAGAAATTTTTTTTTCTCTCTCTTCAGATATGCCACAATGTCCCTAGTGCAAGAATCTATGTTCGGTGCAGGAATATCCAATACAGGGATACACACTGCTGAGCACTCCCATGTGAAAAAACACGTGTTCTAGTGCAGGAACAATCGTGGTCTTCAGTGAAAAAATGTATATTGTGGCGCAAGAATGCATAGTTGGAATAAAGAAATCATACTCTTATTTGATATAAAACTTCGTTCAGGCATAGATGACTGCACCAATTCAAATGATGGCATCTAATGATTTTATTTCTCTATTGTGATTAGACCTTGTTTTCATCATTACTAAAGTAGGAAATAATTTTTTAAGTACATGGTCATTTAGTTATGAAACCTTATCTTTATATAAGTATCATGTGTGCCTTCTGTGAAATCATGACTTGATTGGGGAATGTGTGCAAAATTTTCCCATAATCCAAATATTACCTCTAAAAGTCTTGTAACCAATTAATGATGATCTGATCCGACATCATACCTTGAATTACCTTTGTAACGAATTACCACCATGACCGTCGCCCTTTACCAATTATCATTACTGCATATACATCGAAGAGGTCGTATTGCATCCTTTCCAAGTTTGCGATTTTTTATGATGGAGTGCGACCGTTGGAGGGTGGCCTATATAGCATCAATTGTTTAGCTTGGAAAATTTCAAAAAGATTTTGGACAAAACTCCTAAATTCCCAGCTGTATGATCTATTAGTCATCAGTAATTTTGTTGATATCAAAGGATGACTAAGTTATAAATCCTAGATTTCTAGAAAAAATTATTCAAAGAAGCATTATGAGTTCTAGAAATCTCACTGCCTTCATCATCCTAAACCTAATTATCTCACTGTAAATTTTCCTATCTCATTCCCTCTCAAAATTTACCCCACTGCTCTAAAGAAAACTCCATTTTCTAGGCCTAATTCACCTCATTTTCATCCCCTCACTTACATCCTCACTCATCCTCTTTTTCCCTTATCAAAACTCTCAAAAATCCTCCCACATCCATCATTCTCTCCTAAAAAACCCTTAGACAATGAAAAACCCCTTCTTACATTGTTTAAATATGACTTCTAGCCTATCAGACCCTTTAAATTTTGCATAAAAACTCTGTTTTTATGCTAGAGGCACACTTTGCACAAAACAGGCCTTTAAGCCCCTTTTTGGCTTAAATCCCTAGCCCCCTTCCCCATAAAACCCTTCATCTATTCCTGAAAACCCCTTCCACCATATAAATATGCATCCGCCCCTCTTTGTCTTATTTACCCCCCACACTTTGTATAAAGCCCCGAACCCTTTGAAAAATTAAAAGTGGGCTCGTTTTCTATTTGCCCCGCTTCATCCTTTCCTTAGGCCATATCGACCATTGATCAAAAGCCCTGAGCCCTGATATAATGGTTATTGCACTCCTGCCCTTCATCCCTTCTCCTAACTCTACTCGGCAACCCACATACATCATCACATAGGGCCCCACCTTCCACTTATCCTACCGCCAAAGCCGTCGCTTGCCACTTGTCCCTAGGTCCCATCCACCAAACTTGCACCCCGCTCCAAGGCACTGTCTGCACCGTAGATCTCATCACCCGAGATCTAACGGTCTCAAATCCATATCGCGTAGATTTGGGCACCAAGGATTAAGACCCCCCAACCCACGTGAAAAAGGTGTTTTCACCGTGGACATGCGTCCAACTCTAAGTGAAATCACGCGACCTCTCCTAGAAACCACTTATTGCTTAATGGCCAAACGATAAACCACTATGGTTTTCCAAAACCACCTTTCTTCCCCTCGCGCCAAAATTCGAAATTCTTCGCCTCTCCACCATGATTCCACCTCTGGAACCTTTTCCTCTGTACATTCTCTGTTAGGTCCCTATATCACTAGTATAGTCCCTTATTATTGTTATTTTAACCCCCTTATTGTTATTATTGAACCCTTGTAACCCCCATTTTGTTATTATTGTGCCCTTAAATTATTATTGTTAGGTCGGCTAGGACTACATTGTGGCCCACTAGGATTACATTATGGCCCCATGGACTCCTATATATAGAAAGGAGGTTTTGTAAATTGTATCATCCAAGAATTGTTCATTTATGTAATGTATTGGAGGTTTCCCCTCGAAGTGGCTCATTTATAAGGCGTTGATATCTCTTTTCTTCTCTTTTTGGAGCTGGTTACACAACATTTGGTATCAGAGCTTTGGATTCTAGGGTTTCGCTGCTCCAAACAGGTCATCGTGGCATTTTCGCTATAACTTTTTTTCTACGAAGCTTCAGAAGCTGAAATTTTTAGGGTGTGAAGCTGAAATCTTGAGGAAGGTTTTCTAAAAATTTCAGATCTTGGTTCGCAATATTTGAGGAGATATCATCTGTGGAAGTTAGGTATTTTTTCAGGCTCATAAACAGGTCATCGTGGAAATTGCGCTATAAATTTTTTTGTACGAAGTTTCAGAGTCTGAAATTCATATGGTGAGAAGCTGAAATCCTGAGGAAATTCGTCAAAAAATTTCAGAGCTTGGTTCGCAATATTTTTGGAGATATGATCTGTGGAAGGTAGTGCTTTTTCAGGCTCCTGAATTTCATCTCAAAGAGGTGATCGTGGGAAAAGTTCAATAACTCTCTCTCTGGGAATAGGATTGGAGTGCCGTAAAAAGTGGTTGCAAGTACATGGACTGCAGTTTCTTGGCTATCAATTTTAGAGATGAAGGACGAAACAGTGACACGTGGTAAGTCTTACAAGTTCGCTCTACTGAACCAGTCCAAAATTGGGTCATTGTGGGAGATTGGAAATAACTTTGTCTTGAAGAATCCAAATCAGATCATACCTGTGGAATTTGAAATATAGTTTAGAAGGCTACTACAGCAGTGAATTTCAGATATTGAAGATTCTCAATTACAGAGATAATTCAATTTCAATACAGAGCTCCTAAAAAGCAAGTAAAAGGTGTGTATTTTTTTCCGAATTACATAAGTCTTGTTTGAAGAATCAAGTTGAATTGATTCCAAGGGAATATTGTAGAATAGATATCAGTATTGGATTCTAAAATGGCCCCTAAAAAGAATTCAACTCCCATTAAGCCTTTAGAAGGCTCTACTGTGACTCATGAAGAAGAAGAATGGAAACATGACATATCAAAATTACAAGAGCAAGTGCAACAAATTTCGCTCTGGCAAAGAACAACAAAAAATGAAATGGAAGTTTTGAAGAAAAGCATGGAAACTAAGATGAATGGTTTGGAAGCTAAGATGGATGGCATGGAAGTGGGCATGGAAGCTAAGATTGATGACATGGAAGCTAAGATCGATGAAAACATGAAAGACAACATGGAAAACATGAAGAATGATCTAAAAGCATACATGGAAGGCTTGATGACAAGCTTAAAACAATAAACGATTCCTAATGGCGGAAATATAGTAGAAGAACCTCATGATGAGAACAAAATAAATGTTAATCGTGATTTCATAACCTCTAATGTTGGCGGGAAGAACCACCATATTCCAAAAATGGATATGAGGAAGTTTGATGGAAAGGATCCTGTAACATGGATACTACGGATGGAGCAATATTTTGATCTCCATAACGTGCAAAACACACAAAAGGTACGCATTGCAACTTTACATTTAGAACAAAATACATTTGTATGGTATCGATGGCTTTGCTCCCATAAAAAAATTGTCACTTGGTCGATTTTTACGGAGGAAATGATAGCACATTATGAGGATACAAAGAGCAACACCTTCTTTAGCCAATTGATAAATCTCAAACAAAAGGGTTTAGTGGGGCGGCACATTGAGGACTTCCAAAAATTGAATATAAGGGTAACTGATATTCCAGAGGAACACAGGATTGATCTCTTCATAGGCACTCTAAAGGATAACATCCAACATGAAGTTCGTGTTTTGGAGCCTGATTCATTGGAGAAGGCATTCAAGTTGGCAAGAAAAGTTGAATGTAAAATTATGGCGACAAGGAAGCCTACCACTCAATTCTATAAAGAAGGAAGTGTTGCTACGTCTAGATTTCCACAACTTACAAGGTTGACACCACAACAATTGGAAGAAAAAAGAGCAAAAGGGCTTTGCTACAGTTGTGATAGCAAATACACTAAAGGTCATAAGTGTGCTGAGAAGAAATTATTTTACATAGATTGTGAAGAGGAAGAAGAAAATGAACAAGAAGAGGATATACACCGGGAACCAACCCTAGAAGAGGAAGAAATGAATCCGACCATATCGTGTAATGCACTGGCAGGAATTACCACTCCTCAAACTCTCAAGATACAAGGACAAATCAAGAAGAAAAGGGTAATAGTGTTGATTGATTCAGGTAGCACCCATAATTTTATTCATTGTAAGGTAGCCAAGGAATTAAATTGTTTCCTATACCCAGCACCCGAATGTCAAGTGATGGTTGCAAATGGAGGAACTATAAATTGCTCTGGAAAATGCCATAATATCAAGCTAACCATGGGGGAATATGTATTGACTAGTCCAATGCTTTCCATTCCTATGGGAGGTGCTGATGTTGTACTAGGAGTACAATGGTTACAATCTTTGGGGACGGTAACTTTTAATTTTCAAGAACTTTTCTTGAAATTTTTTTCAGAAGGAAAGGAAGTCGAATTACGGGGTATTGAAGGGAAGCCGGGAAGGATAATAAGCTCTAATGTCATGACAAGCTTCTAAAGAAAGAACAACGAGGCGTAATTGCATAATTATGCTCACTAGAAGTTCCGACATCAAAATCATCTATTTCTGCAGATCTCCAACAAGTCTTGGACAATCATTCCAAGGTGTTTGAAACTCCCAAAGGACTCCCACCTATTCGTGATCCTGATCATGCTATTCATTTGATTCCAGGAAGTGTTCCTCCAAACATCAGGCCTTATAGATATCCTTACTTCCAAAAGAGCGAAATTGAACGTATGATTGCGGAAATGTTAGAGGCGGGTATAATTCAACCTAGTCAAAGTTCTTTCTCTGCTCCTGTAGTATTGGTACACAAGAAGGATGGATCATGGCGAATGTGTCCGGATTATAGGGAGCTCAATAAGCTCACCATTAAAGACAAATTTCCCATTCTTGTGATTGATGAATTATTGGATGAATTACATGGAGCAATTTATTTTACCAAGTTGGATCTTCATTCAGGATATCATCAAATTAGAATGAAGACTGAAGATATTCCAAAAACATCATTTCAAACTCATGAGGGTCATTATGAATTTTTGGTCATGCCTTTTGGCCTTACTAATGCACCTTCTACATTTCAAGGGTTGATGAATTCCATTTCCAAACCCTTCCTTAGAAAATTTGTGCTAGTATTTTTTGATGATATACTAATCTACAGCAGGTCTTGGAAGGATCATGTTGAACATGTTGACAGGGTGCTCAAACTATTGCAGGAGAAACAATTATATGTAAAAAAATCCAAATGTTTCTTTGGAGTACAAGAGGTGGAATATTTGGGTCATATTGTATCTCACGAGGGTGTTAAAGTAGACCCTAACAAAATTAAAGCCATTAAGGAATGGAAAGTCCCCACAACCATAAAGAATTTGCGAGGATTTCTTGGGTTAACAGGGTATTATCGCAAGTTTGTTAAGAATTATGGGAGAATAGCATCACCTCTAACAACATTATTGAAGAAAGATGCATTTTCATGGACTCCTGAAGCAACTAAGGCCTTTGAACGTCTTAAAGAGGCAATGTGCCTAGCACCGGTCTTAGCTACACCAGACTTCACAAAAACCTTTATTGTGGAATGTGATGCCTCAGGGAATGGAATTGGTGCAGTTTTAATGCAGGAAGGAAGACCCATTGCTTTTGAAAGTCGTCCAATCAAAGGAAAGTATTTACAGAAACCTATTTATGAGAAGGAAATGTTATCAATACTGCATGCACTAAAGAAATGGCGAACTTACCTAATGGGAAGACACTTCAAGGTAAAAACCGATCATGATAGTCTTAAACACTTTTTGGAAAAAAGACTATCATCAGAAGAGCAACAAAAATGGGTCACAAAGATGTTGGGTTATGACTTTGAAATAATCTACAAAAAAGGAAAGCTTAATGTTGTTGCAGATGCACTCTCAAGAAATAATGAAGAGGTGGAAGCATTGCTTTGTGCCATTTCTATTATCCAACCAGATTGGATAACTGAAGCAAGAGATGAATGGAAGAAGGACAAAGATGTATGGACACTCATTCAAAAGTTGCAGCAAGATCCTAGTACATCTGATACATTTAGTTGGAAAAATGATTCCTTATGGTACAAATATCTCTTATATCTTTGTAAGAATTCCCAACTAAAACAAAAGATTCTTCTGGAATTGAACACTTCTCCTTTAGGAGGACACTCGGGATTTTTAAAAACTTACCACAGGGTGAAGAAAGAATTTTTTTGGGATGGCCTTAAATCTGATATTCAAAATTTTGTGACGGAATGTTTGGTTTGCCAGCAAAATAAAGTTGAGACAATTAAGACCCCGAGACTTCTACAACCTTTATCCATTCCAAGTCAACGTTGGGAGGAGATTTCAATGGATTTTATCACAGGTTTACCTAAGTCCGAAGGAAAGAATGTCATCATGGTGGTAGTTGATAGACTTACCAAGTATGCACACTTTTGTGCATTATCTCATCCATTTAAAGCAAGTACGGTTGCTACTACATTTATGGACATAATTCAAAAGCTACATGGAAGCCCAAGGGTTATTGTGAGCGACAGAGATCCCATTTTTACTGGAAATTTTTGGACGGAGTTATTTTCTTGTTTGGGTACTCAATTAGCTCATAGCTCATCTTATCATCCCCAATCTGATGGTCAAACTGAGATCGTAAATAAATTTTTGGAAGGATATGTTCGTTGTTTTGTATCTGATAAACAAACACAATGGGCAAGTGGTTACCTCTTGTTGAATGGTGGTATAACACTTCCTTCCATACTGCAGCAAAAATGACCCCATTTATGGCACTTTATGGATATCATCCACCATCCATCACATCATCTTTAAGAGAAAATTCTAAGGTTCAAGCAGTGGAAGATCACATCGAGCATTAGCAAGAAGTTCTCCAACTCTTAAAGGATACCCTGAATTTGGCACAAAATCGAATGGAACAACAGCCAGATCAACATCGCAGCGAGAGAAGTTTTGATGTAGGAGATTGGGTATTTTTACGGCTACAACCATACAAACAAATGTCCCTCAAGCAAGCTAAGAAGGATAATAAATTATCACCAAAGTACTATGGTCCTTACAAGGTGTTGCAAAAGATTGGTTCTATGGCATATAAATTAGAGCTTCCTGCTTCTTCGCGAGTACATCCAGTTTTCCATGTTTCATGCTTAAAGAAGGTTATAGGTGAAAATCTTCCAGTTCAAACAATATTTCCAGAACTTGATGAGGAAGGAAAAATAATATTGGAACCTGAAGTGGTAATGGAAACAAGAACTCGACAGCTACGGAATCGATCAATTTCAGAGTATCTCATCAAGTGGAAGAACTTACCCACTGAAGATTCTACATGGGAGGATGAGAATTTTATACAGAAGCACCCAGAGCTACTCAAGCGTTGAAGACAACACTTTTTTGAAGGAGAGGGGCATGTTAGGTCCTTATATCACTAGTATAGTCCCTTATTATTGTTAGTGTAACCCCCTTATTGTTATTATTGAACCCTTGTAACCTCCATTTTGTTATTATTGTGCCCTTAAATTAGTATTGTTAGGTCGGCTAGGATTACATTGTGGCCCACTAGGATTACATTATGGCCCCATGGACTCCTATATATAGAAAGGAGGTTTTGTAAATTGTATCATCCAAGAATTGTTCATTTATGTAATGTATTGGAGGTTGCCCCCTCGAAGTGGCTTATTTCTAAGGCGTTCATATCTCTTTTCTTCAATTTTTGGAGCTGGTTACACAACATTCTCCTCCTTAGCATACCACCCCCAACAGCTCCAAAACTCCGAAAAGGCAGTTTTACCCCCTTCCGCAGACTTTAAAACTAATATGTGTTTATGTGTTTGCAGGTTTTAATGGTGGTAATCCCCACAGAGGCATTCAAATGGTAAAATATCCTCTAGATGATGATCCATAAGGAGAATTTTCATTAAAAGGGCCAAGAGGGTTTTCATAGGGTTATACCCATGATGAATCATGATCATTGATGGGTTACAAAACTCTCAAGCACATGAAGACCGCATCGCTGCACACAGAAAGCACAAAAAGATAAGAGAAATGGAAAACCAAGAAGAGCCGAAGAATCAAAAGGGCTAGTTATAGATAAAAAGATAAAACAAAAGATTAGCCTTTAAAGACAGTGATTAAAGATGAAAAGACAAATGTGTTAAGATAAAGGATAAATTCATGAATAAGACAGTCATAAAGAAGAACAGAGGATAAAGGCAGTAAGACAGATTATGTAAGAAAATCAAGGCTCAAAGGCCTAATTACTGAGTTTGATGATTAAAACAAAAACAAATAAACCTAAAGGAAGCCTCGAATAACTCAACAAGGAAGCATTTACTCCTCCAAAAGATCAGGTTGCCACCTACTACATGCTTTCTGTCCATAAAGGCAATTGGCACTTATTTCACATTTAGAAGACATTTTATCTGTCAAGGCAGTTATTATAATAGTTAAAAATAGGCCTTAAAGTCAAACTCTCCACCTATTTTTCCTTATAAATTTAAGACATAGTTATTAAACAGAGAAGTATCTGCAGATATTTCTACCTTATGCCTTGCATGGTTTTCAAGGTCAGAAATGCACCTACTCTGTAATAAATGATACCCAAACCCTATATTAACCTCACCTCCTCATTTGCAGCATAAATACTGCATTTGAACTCATTGTATTATTGGCATTTGATGACTCTTTGAAGTAATACATAGTCTCTTGGAAGTTGAAGGAAGATTGATGTCTTGGATCTTGTGGATTCCCTAATTTGTTTGTTGATGGAGGAGGCTAGATCACTGGATCCCTGAGCTTGGCTATTGGTGAAGTGCTTCTATAAGTTATTGTTATTTCCTATTATCATTATGTTTTCATATCTCTTTGTTATAGTTGAGTAAAGGTTTTAGGCTAATAAATGTCTTTTGAAAGCACCTTAGTTCTTTTTACTCTTCATTGTCTAAATGTTTTCTTCTGCAAGGTCTGATTGGAGGATTCTTAATTGCCCTCCAGTTCCATCTAGCTTTTTATTTTAGAAATTATTCAATAGAGTATAACCAAGGAGTTTCTCTTTTGGTAAGTCCATGTTCCTTTGAGTACAGCTTGAGAGGTTGTTTTAAGGAATTATTTCAATAGAGTGAAACCAGGAAATTAAGTTGTGAGTCCATGCTCCTTTGAGTACAACTTGAGAATTTTTTCTAGAACTTCTTCAAAGCATGCTTAGTAGAGTCCAAACCAGGGAAGTCTATGGTGTGCCCTGTCCTGTAGTTTTCCTTTAAAAAGTTACTTTGAACATTGTTATGGTGTATTTTACACTCGGGTGTACGAAATCAATCGCATTTAAAGAATGTGGTATTTTCTCTAAACCATAAGTAACGGGAAGTATCTGGGGGGAGCTCAGAAGTATAAGACTTAAAATGAAGTAATACACTTAAGTATGCTCTGTTGAAAAAGTACAACTAAAAACATAAAAAGAAGCTAAATAAAGAGTTCCAAACAACAACAAGGTAAACAACGGCTTGATGGAATTCTTCTCATTGAATGCTTGGAATGAATACAAATCTTACCCACTTGCCGAAGGGCCTAGGCAGAGGCTCTAGGACCCGACACAAAGATGTTTTTCCTTCAAGTTCTGCCTTTTGACGCAGTTCAAATCTCTCTCTATGCTGCAATAGACTGAAATTGTTGGGTGGCCAATAGTTGAGTCCCCTTCTTCAGCTCCCACTCCTTGGTTCACATAAAAAGCTACTGTTTCTTGGGTAAATTTGGCCAGCATAACCTTGTTCTCACAAATTGTTCATCTCTTTGAGGGTTTATATAGTTGAGCTTCCAAACCACCTTCCCTCCCTTGGTACATGGTGGATAGTGACCCAAGGGAGGGGCAATATTCCATTATGGGCTGAAATATGCTTTTTTGTGCTCACACAAGGCCTAAGGAGGCACCGGTGCTATCCTTAGGCGACTTTCACATAAGGGGAAACTATCATTTGCTTGCTTGTGGTCCCGGAAAGGGACTTTTTTCCATTTCCAGGAATGCGTGCTTATCGGGCATTTATGACCAGTTCAATCTTGAATTGCTCCAAACCTTTAGAGATTCTTAATATTTTTTATTCCATAATGTATCTCTGTCATGTAAATCCTTGGGCTCGACATTACTTGATGTCATTTTTTGCTGTACGATTTTCCAGTGTTAACAGATGCCCCCTAATGTGTGATCTCTAGGAAGAACTATATAACCAAAATACATTATAGTTTCTTTTCTGTATCGTATGTACAGAGAGAGAGAGAGAGAGAGTGAGGCTTGCGTGTAGAAGGACAACATCTTGCACCAGTTCTAGGATAACCACTGCCTAGGGGACCCCCTGCAAGTAGACAAAATATACAACATATTTGAAAAATTTCAACGAGGCGGGCATGTCCCATGCTCGTGATGCTATGGCTAGTTAAACAAAATTGACAGATACATGTGTTGTCTGTGTCACTATTGTTGTAGTGATGTTGGTGGTTGTTGACGATGACTGCTGACGCCTTCAGGGGCATTTTTTCTTTAACGATAGGTGGAATGTGGTACCCATACGCGTAATGTTGGTATGGCAGATCACTACGTAATGTATGCATATGTACTAGCTGGGACCTTCCCGTGTAAGCATTGTTGTCAGAGACGCTTATAAAAGCACAGGTCTTCGACGGATCTTGATAAAATTGTAATGGTTGTAAGGTACGATACCATCATGACATGAAAGCTTTTTTTGTAGTTGAATTTAAAGAGGATCGATGACATCTATGGACAATGATGTCTCCCATAGTGCCACCAGAGGATACCCCTTTACATAGGCAGGGGTCATCCAAGGTACTGCTTCCTTTTCGGAAAAGAGGTGTTGATGTCAACAAAAAGGAAGCCTTAACCGAACCATAGTGGGTTTAACATAGGCATGTTGGTGAGCGGTAGCTGAAAACGGATGATGGGGATTCAATGGCCCAAGGTCGAAGTATATTCAAGCAACATGGCGGTATTCACAGGTATTTTTTGAAGGGAAAAAATCCTTGGAGTCAGTAGGACTTCCAAGGCGGGTATTAACCGGCTATGATTGTCGTAATGGTGCATGTATGGGAGGTATGAAATACTTCGACCAAGGGAGATGGGGGACTGCTACCATGGGAGGAAAACGTGCAATATGAGGGTGAAGAGGTGAAGGGCATTGTTTGTGCTTTTTGTACAAAAAGAATAAAATAATGGGGTTTGGTTTGTACAAAACATAGAGACGGGTACCCCAAAACTTGAAAGAGTGTCGCTCACTTGATGGTGTGAGGACAGTGTTTTGCTGGGGGTAGGGGTCCCATTGGCTGGTCTCATGTGTGGGGTTGATGAAGTAGAAGATGTCGTAGATGGATTAATGTTGTTGGAGGTATGGTGGGCCAAATGCGGTGCATGGAGGCATGCTTTCATTCTACTTGTACAACCCAGTCGTCCAGGAAGGGGGTTGAGTTGGAATGGTGAACTAGACCTTATGCATGATATATGGATGGGCATGAGGTGCTTCCTGGACTAAAATGGTATGGCCATGGCATCACTTTGTGGACTGATGTATGGTCTACTTGAGCTGAAGATCGCCATGGAGGGTAGGCTTTACCGACCATCGAGGACGTTTATTCATATGCAGGGTGAGGTGATGATAAACGTGGTCAGGTGTGAGGACCCTAGGTTTTATTTTTGATGGAGAAATGATGTCAGGATAAGCAAAGTTTCTAGGACTCTATCATGCTGAGGGGAGAATGATACCTTGCTCCAGAACTTTCAGTGGATGGTGCTGTGAACGGTTTGCGGGTTCTTCCTTCAAAAAAAACTACCTCAAGGGAAAGAATCTTCTTTTCATCCAATATTATTTGAAAATCATGAATTTTGGAAAGGAAGATGGGGAGGGTGAATATCTGTCGATGCTTGAAAAATATTTCTTTGGAAAGAGAATGTGTGGCATTGCCTTTGTTTGCTTGGGAGCTGTTACTTGGCTCCTAGTTTTGATTTTAGTTTTGGTTGCCCCCAAACTGAGATCATGGGGGAGGGCATTTCCAGTTATTGCCCCCCATCTATGGTCTCCCCAAATACAAATTACTACTACCTAGGTGACCTTAGTTCAAAGACCTGACCAAGCCGTCTGCAGTAATTGATGTGCCTGAATCTCAAGAAGATGAGGCAACCAGGTTTCCTTTTCCTTGGTTGGAATATGGTGGCTTGGGTGGAGGAGGGACAAATGGTTGTCAATCTGGTGACCTTCGTTCCTCCTGTAGGTACCAGATGGTATGTGGTTCATTTCCAGATGCCTGGATGGAGGGATCCTCTTGATAGGATCGCTCCATCGCATGTAAGGCGTCTCGATACCATGGTATTTCTGGAAAATGGTGGGTATAGTGCCCATAAGTGTCACAGAGGGTGCACGCGTGATTGGTACGCAATAGATTTCCTGAACTTTTGGTGGCAAGTTCCTTTTTATGGCAATTCTGTTTTGAGGTGCCTGCCTCACAGCCAAGGAGTGGTTTTAATTTGTCCAACTCCAAGCATATATGATTAGTGTGTCCTGTGAAATCACATATAGCGCAAGCTAATGACTCCCTCTGCATGGTGGGGGTCACCACTTTCTTTCCTTTCTTGGTGATGTTCTTTATTGTGGTCGTCGGTTTTGCAGTGGGGATTTCCCTTGCGGGGGCAGTTTCGACTGCTGCTTGGGTTGGTTGGGGCTCCTCGAGACCGGGAGGCTTTAATCCAAATGTAGTAACATTGGTAGCTGGCTTTCCTAGAGGGGGAACAAGGTACCACACTGGGAATGCCAATGATATGTTGGGTAGTATCATCATTTCCAAGACCTGCTGGGAGGTGAAGCCAAGAGGTGGGTATAGGAAAGGAGTTTGGGAGGTGGCATAGACTAAGGAGGCTGCAGTAGTTGATGCCTCAATGTCGTTACTGCTTGAGTTCGTGTCCTGACTAACCTCGGTGCTTGACGTGGACATCATACATGTCGGGGCCGTTGTGGTATCGGGTGATACCTCAGGGATAATGGGAGGATCTCTTAGGAAGGATCCTAGGACGGACGACGGTTTGAATTGGCCAAGGCCATATTCTTGATATCATGAAAGACCATCAGTGGTTGTGTCTACATAAGGTAGAACCATATCTGTATTGGTCAAGGGCTAATTTTTAGTGTGCACTAGCTGGTCTACTGTAATGATTCGATCCTCGTGGGGGAACATCATGATGCAGAAAATAGAGGATGCTATGGAAAACATGGCATACATGTAACTCCGCCCAAGGAGTATATTGTAATCCAAGTGAGCATCCAAGATTTCTATGTCTATGCGGACCGTTTTGCCGGCTAAGTAGACCGGTACGTTTTGGAAGAGACTGGCGGGGGTGGAGGGTTGATCGTCGTATGCCCTGAGTGTGATGACAGAAGGTTTGACTTTTGGGGCTCCTAACTTCTGCCATACATTCTTTGACATGATGCATGTGGATGCACCCTCATCTATGACACATCGATGAATAGTGATATTCTGTACTGATACTGGTATCTGAAAGGCGACTATGAAGGGAAGCCTAGGAGTGGCTTTGTCTAAATAAAAAGCCATCATGCATGTGTTGGTGGGGTTGACGGCGCCTAAAGTAGAAAGTAGGGCTTTCCACTGCTTTGGGCACGACTGCAGTACCTCCAAAGTAGACATAGTAGCAGGTGACTGGGCTAAATCATCTACAATGCTATAATTGTGGGATGCCTTGGAGTAGTTGCATGCTCACCTATTAGGCCCTTTAACCATTTTTTTCAATGGTTCCAAAGGAATCTTTGGAATGGTTAAAGGTGTAGTCAGTGCAGACGTACTAGCCCGTGACATACCAGTGTCTGGTGGGGTGGCGTAGCTGCGATTCCAGGTTTGGAAAAAATTTCTTCCCCTGCCATGTAAGTCTCATGGCTATTTTTCTCGGAATAATTGGGTTTTTGCTATTGAGTGTTGACTGTTCCTTGATGGGGGAAGGGTTCTTTCATAACTACGATTGGCTGGGAAGATCCTCCTTGTCCTCGGTTACTCTGGAGCTTTTTAAGCTCAGGAAGTTTGGGACAGTGGTGAGTGCAGTGCCCGTACTCACCACATATCGAACAAGAATGGTTTGTTCATAGAGGTGGCCTTTTTCCTTGCTTTTGAGCATTTCTTGGCTCCTACTTCTGATTCCGGTTGAAGTTATCTCCAGGCCGGCGTCACGATGGGTATTGTAGACTGCTGCCCCCCTGTCCAAGGTTCCATTTGGGTTTGTTTTTTACATTTCTTTTGACCACGTTAGGAGGGTAATTCTCCTGATCATACTAGTGTGGCTGATCTTGGGACGGCTGCACAAAGTTCACTTGTGCATTATTTTGCGTTGGTGGGTTATGTGCTTGGGGCTGAGCATACTGTTGTCCCATATTTTCACCTGGCTGTTGGGGGGAGTTCTTCCGTCATTTTTTCTTCCTGCGTACTAGGTCCCCCCTGACCAGAGGGTAAGGTCCTCCTTGGTGATACGTGAGCACCCTATTTGTCAAATCTTGCTGCTACATATGATGACTTTGGAATCTTGGTTGAGACATGTCCTGGGAAGATCCATGTGTATAACCAGAATTTTGATTGTTGCTGCCTAGGTACCCTTGGATCGTTGACCCAATAAGTCCGTCTGTGGAGTTCGACGTGCCTGGAAATTCTTGATAAGATTGCAGGCGTGGGGCGTTAGGTAGGATATTGTATATGTATTTTGATTGCATATAAATTAGTTCAAGCTGTTGGGCTTTACTGATTGCGTCCTCTTCGGATGTGGGGTTACGTTGCGCCACATCCTTTGAAATCTCTGCCATCATAGTTTTCAAGAATAAATCTAAAAGGAATCGGTCATCGAGTTGAGCTTTGCATAAGCTACGACGCCATCTCCACTCGTGGAGGTGTTCAGAAATGTGGGTAGAGGGAGATTGTCTGAAATGAGTCAGTAATTCCATTCCCGAATCATGGTGAATGGGTAACTGAAAATACGTGAGGAATGCAGTAGCGAGGGCGCTAAAGGTTTTCTGTGAAGCAGGGGGTTGCTCAACGTACCATTTCGCGGCCACTCCTGTGATAGTATCGTCAATGATGCTATTCTATGAGCACCATAGGTGAAAGGTCATTATATGATTCCCTGGGTCTTCCGCTTGCTTGCCCTCAAACTTTGGTGTGTCTGAAGGGAGCTTCGTGAGCATGGGAGGCCAATTGGGGTCATGTGAGATGGTTTCATTGGTAAGCTTGGTTAAATCTGGTAGATTTAATGCCGCTAAGAAGGGTGACAGAGAGGTTGACTCCATGGCAACGTGTGAAGACACGGAGTTCTGGTTAGAATGGGGGTTAGTCTGTGATGTACTCGGTTGTGAATTCAATTGGCTTCCCGTATGGGATGCACTCTTCTACCCCCTAGGGGATGAGGGGGGAGTGATGTGTAGTGTGGTGTTGGGAGATTATTTAGGGTTCCCAACAAAGGTTACTCCAAGAAAGGAGGAACCAACCACTGTGGCAGTGTTTCATCTTTGACGCTTAAACGGCGAAAGACATGGAACCCCTCCCGTTAATGGGGGGAGGTCCAAAAGACGCCTGGACCGAGGAGGTTCCATTAGAACTGATTGAGGGTCGTCTGAGTTAGGTCTTGGAAAAAAATTTTTAGGGGATTGAGTTTATGATCACGTCAAATTTATAGCCACATACATAAAACAAAGCAAAAAAGAAATGATTTTTCCTTTAATTTAATTTATGTGATCAATCAAGCGAAAAATGGTTTCATCTATTTGCGCGTGATACTCAAAAAATTCTAGAAGACCTAATGACATCCTCACACTCTCAAAAGTAACTAGGCCTTGAGAGGATTTCTTGTGAGTGCTGGCACAATGTCCCGAAAGAACTGGCGATGCCCCCAGTCAGCCGAAGAGAATCAACCAAGGTAAGGGTAGAGGGTTTGGCGCTTGCCTGCACCGTCACCTATAGGGTAAATTCTACCCTAGTTTTGGCCACTAAGAACCATCAATCCCACATGAGCATTCGAGTCTTGGGCTTCTTGGTAGTCAACTAATAGTATCGAGTATCATACGAGTCAGGTAGCCCCAACTGATACCGCACGCACTGTGCCTAAGCCTAACCACCTCTGAATCAAGTCTTTGCCGAGCTCGGGTTTTCTTTTCCGTGGGATGATAGGTGGATTTTAAGCTCCCTAAAAATGAAAATTATATGTTTCAAATGTGAAGCATGATCAAGGCAGTTTATTGGATGCCTACCCCCTTGATCCTAACTTAAACTATAATTTCTCTTGTGGCCCCTATGGGGAGAGTTTAGTGAGTTGGTTTAAGTTATTTTTAGGTGGCTTTATTTTCTTAGTGGGTGAGTGTGTGTGAGCGTATGGTGAACAATCTCATAATTTTAACATATGGATATCGGTGATCCGTTACAAATGTCCCCCCTAGTTAAACTCTGTGACGTTGTTCCTTGCTCAAATAAAAAACATTTGCAGATAATGGGTCGCTTCCAAAACCTCCTGATTAGTCTATATGAGTGACTAAAGGGAGATGGAAAATCACAAATGTAGAGTGTTCATATGCTTGTCTAGGGTCACCCAATGGCACAAAGACAACAGAGATTACTTACTCTAACATGCAATTAAATCCTAGTCCCGCAATTTCCTAAATGCAAAAATTGAAATTTAAACTTAAACAATTTCTACACTAGCTTATGCATGTGTGGTCATGAGCCACTTACTTGGACTAGTTAAACTAAGTTTGCATACCAGACTTTGCAAAAGCATAAATTTTTCAAAAAGAAATGGTTAATTCGTCCCCTACTTAAACTATGTAAATACTTTTTGTAAAAAATCAACTTAAATGAAAACTAACTAAATGCCTGCAAAAAGCAGCAAAAATTAGTCTTTAGAAGTTGTGGGGTATCAACACAGGTGTTGGAAGATACGTTAGGGGCTTCAAAACACACTTAAAATCAGAAAAAAGCAGAAGATATGTAGAAAAAATCTCTCATCAAATTGCCCGCAAAAACTTCTGACAGGTGCGCCTTCCTACGCACAGGTCGCTCCTAAATGCTCGCACTGTGCGTCTGTGTGTAAAAACAGCACGCGAAATTCCTGCAAGTAAAAAATTAGGAGCTGCCTTCTTCAGTCTGTCACTTCAGTGAGTCTAGGGACTGGAAGATGGGTCAAAGGACTGTCATCTCCACTCCAGCATAGACTAAGGGTCTCCTGCAAATGATGGCACAACCACATAAACTTGAAACACGTTAGTGAAGTTGCCAATCCTATTGTAGTGGATTTGACACTCGGGTGTATGAAATCACACGCATTTAGAGAATGTGTTCTTTTCTCTAAACCATAAGTAACAGGCAGTATCTGGGGGGAGCTCAGAAGTATAAGACTTAAAATGAATTAATACACTTAAGTATGCTCTGTTGAAAAAGTAAAACTAAAAACATAAAAAGAAGCTAAATAGAGAGTTCCAAACAATAACAAGGTAAAAAATGACTCGATGGCCTTCTTCTCATTGAATGCTTGGAATGAATACAAATCTTACCCACTTGCCGAAGGGCCTAGGCAAAGGATCCAAGACCCGACGCAAGGATGTTTGTCCTTCAAGTTTTTCCTTTTGACATAGTTCAACTCTCTCTTTATGCTACAATAGACTGAAATTGTTGGGTGGCCAACAATTGAGTCCCCTTCTTCAGCTCCTGCTCCTTGTTTCACACAAACAGCTGGTGTTGCTTGGGCAACTTTGGCCAGCATAACCTTGTGCTCACAAATTGTTCATATCTTTGAGGGTTTATATAGTTGAGCTTCCAAACCACCTTCCCTCCCTTCGTACATGGTGGATAGTGACCCAAGAGAGGGGAAATATTCCATTGTGGGCTGAAATATGTTTTTGTGTGCTCACACAAGGCCTAAGGAGGCGCTGGTGTTGTCCTTAGGCGGCTTTCACATAAGGGGAAACTATCATTTGCTTGCTTGTGGTCTCAGAAAGGGAATTTTTTCCATTTCCAAGAATGCGCGCTTATCGAGCTCCATTGTGCGCAGAAGGTGCACTTATCGAAGGAAAAAGCATGCACTCGGGCATTTATGACTAGTTCAATCTTGAATTGCTCCAAACCTTTAGAGGTTTTTAATATTTTTTATTCCATAATGTATCTCTGTCCTGTAAATCCTTGGGCTCGACATTACTTGATGTATTTTTTTGCTGTACGATTTTTCAGTGTTAGAAAATCCTTAGAGAGTTGGTCAAAAGCAGATTAGATTATTTCTGTTTGATCTTAGCTTGCTCTTGCTATTTATCTTATATGTTTTCTTATCTGAAAGTAGTCTTTTGATTACTAGATTGTTGTCTAAAAGGTTTGCTTATTAAAAGTCTGTCCAAAGAAGTCTATGGTTTGCCCTGTCCTTTGGCTTGCTTGCAAACAGATTCCTTGAAAGATGTTTATTTTTTAAAGTACATGATAAATAATTCTTAATTGCTCTTTGTCCTAATTTTCATTCTCCTCCTTAATGTTCATCTCATTATTCCAAAAACTTTGAAGATCCACGGGCCAAGTTAGATTTTCCCTATGATACTCCCTGATCCTTTTATAAACTTATTTTGACTTCCATTTGACTCCATTTCCCAATGACTTAGAGATTTCCCATTCTATCTATGCTCTTTGATCATTATGTCCAACCAAAATAATCAAAACAAACCTTGCACTTAATAACTAGCCTAAAATAAACCCCTAAAAGCAAACAAGCACATATCCTTTGCAAAAAACCTGAGAGATCCCTCTCTGAGTCTAGGAAGGCTAGGTCCTAGAACTCTAAAGACTGGTTCCATGTTGCCTTGTCATTTTGTAAGCCAATCTGCCAAATCACAGGACACCAACATGATCCTCCTAAGTTTTGGAAATAAAATCGAGTGAATTCAAATGAGGGATGGCACGTGTTTGGATCGAACTGTGGTCCATAAAAAAAGTGGAATGGATGTCCGAGCATAGGAATAGTCTACCTCTATTGCAGGAATCAATATTTATCCTATTCCTGCTCAAGTTTGATGGGTTTGATTCGGCCGTAACACTAGAATTTTCCTGGAACTTTAATGGAAGTAGAGCTAATGTGGGGTCATTGGTGTTTGCAGTAATAGAAAAGTCTATTTCACAGGCTACCAGACTAGCGGCCACAAGTAAGCAGTGGTTCAAGAAAGGGAAGATCAAGAAGATTTCTCGGCGCAGGTTCATGGTTGATAGGAAGTAGAAGGTGGATTGGAAGAAGGGGTTGCACTGCGATGCCATGATAGAAAAGTGGAAGCATTTGTTGTATATAATTCAAATGTTTCTCACTTGTGAAGGCCGATATTCGGTGACCTTATTATACCATATCTGACTGTTATTACACTCTTAATCAGTTAAGTTCATTAACATTCCTTACTTCATGTTAAGGAGTTTAAAAAAAATGTCCAAGGGTGTTCAAAAGAGTAATAAAATCCAATTTTCATTGAAATTATATCATTACGGGTTTATTTGGATTTCAGTTAAAAAGGATTTGGAAGAAAGGGGAATGACCTGGGAAGGGTTATTAAAAGAATTTTAGGAAAGAAGCATAGTGGAGTGGAAAGAGGGGTACAAGCATAAAATATAATTTTGAAGCACTAACCCTGCAGACTATTAAAAATAACGGGAAATAAACCTTGTCTAGAAAGTCGGTGCAGGTAGAAGAGAAAGGACCCATCATCAAAACCACAACCCTTTCAAAAGTAAGAACTCGAATCTTGGTAAAAAAGAGGATGACCTCCTTAAAGGAAGGCCACATTCAGTCAACCTCTGTGATAAACTTGGATGATTCCCAGCCTAGTTCACCAATTGCAAACAATATTTCACTCCTTGCAGATGTTGTGGATGACAGAGTGGTTAGTGCAGAACACATAGAGGAATAATATGTCATCCCTCTATTAGTATTACTTGGGAAAATGAAGAAAATAAAAACCATGGAGGCACCTAATGCGAGTGCAGGAAAGGACCTGGTGCTGGGTCAAAAGGATGATAGAACACAAGGTTTTGAAACCCTTTGTGATGGGGAAATGCAAGATATTGATGGCCAGGGTGATATTGGCCTTGATGATGCCATCATTTATTTTGAGTCAACCGCTGAGAACACTCCAACATAGGATGAATTGGATAAAGAAAATCCTACTCTCTATTTGAACAACTAAGCTGAGGAACTTAAGAAACACATTTATGGACTAGAAGTACTGAACCAAGCCATGAAGGAAAAAGGAACAGTGTTGTAGCATAGGAATATTGAACTGACAGGGGAAGTGAAAGAACATAAGTGTCAAGTGAAAGTATGGAAATTTCAAGCACTGAAATGCTATGGGCAGCTTAGGAAAATGGTCAAATGACTTAAAGAGGCTCAAGGTGAAAAGACGAAGACATTGAAGGCAAGTATCAACATATAAATATAGGATTGAAGAGAGGTCTCCATGTTTGTTTTTCTTCAGAAGGTAAGGTTGTGTGAGGACACAGAAAAATATAGGGATGGTAGGATGTTGGTTGGAATAATTTTTCTATTTTTTAACCCCTATGCTACTCTGAACACACTACCTAATCCTATGTTTTAACCTTGGAACCTATTTATTCTTGCACTTGTACTCATTCCTACACTCTCTTTATGTTTTTCATATTAAAGGTTATACATAGACTTAATTATTAATTTAGTAGATTTTATATCTTAAATTCCCTTTCCAACTAATACATTTTCTTTCCTAAGGTAATTCGATGAGACAATATATTAATCCACATGGGAGAGGGATTGGTGCAATATTTATTCTTCTATCGGCCGACAATTCTTTCACTTCTGAGGTAGCTGTCAATGATAAGTTACAGATACCATATGTGGTCGAGAAAACTCAACAACCATGTGGATATCTCGCCAAGAGGATCAGTTCATCATTTGATGGGCTCGAAGCGTAGAGGAATAGGTGGATATGAAGACCATGATTATAGCCTTGTATCTTAGTTTAGCATTCTGATAACAATCGAAAGGCTTAATTTGAACTGCTATTGTATTTTCCGTTACAGTCGTAGGCCAAGAGTATGATTTAATGAATTTTTCTGATAGAGAATAGTTAGCGATGTTGTAGAAAATTTTGTTTTGCAATAATTTTGGTATCGCCTTTTTCTGGTCTCGAATAAAGATCCATGATGTACATTTTCTATTTTGAAATTTAATACAAAGGACTTCACGAGTTATGAAATTTTGGGTTTCAATCTCTTTGTGATGTGTCATTAAGTGACTGAGGTTCTAGATCTCGTAGCAAGGAAACGACCTAGTTGGCTAGGGCCCAACCAACCCAGCTCGTTCTCCATTTATCATAAAGTGTGTTTAACTTAGTTTTTTTATGCAAAGTGTGAAGAAAATCATATCTAATTCTTTCATAAGTTACAGGCCTTAATCCCTTTGCAAATCATGTGTCTTGGATCCAAGGTGTGTGGGATTGATTGTGTATGATTATTAACTTATTTATTTTCCCTTTGATTCTTGTTACATTTATGCAAGAGGAGTGAAGTTAAGCTGCTTGCACCAGTACATTCTTGTTTATACAAGTCAAAGTTCCTTGTGGTTTATTTCTGAAATTTATTTTTATTTCATTCCCTCTACAAGATCTTCGTTTATTTTCTGCAAATGGTGTTTATTTCTAAGCAGACACATTCTTAATATTTCAAGTTCAGTCACGAATCAATTTGCATCGATAAAACTAGAATGAATGAATATTATCGCAGTATGAAGATCTGTGCTTTCACGTATTATTCCTGCGGAAAGAACTGAATTTAATGTTAAAATTCTTAAACGAAATTTTGAGTTAAAATATTTTAAAGTGCATATCTAATTTGTATGATAAATATTCATATCAGGAAGAATAATACTAATATATGGATCAAATAATTTCCTTATTTTCATGAAACAAGCTTCTTGTTTTGTGAATATTTACTTTGACTTTTAAAATCATTTTTTATTTCTGAATATGAGATTGGTTGAATAATATTTTTACTTATTCAAGTTTATTTTTGAGTTCTATTCGCTTTGAAATCTATTCCTTTAGTTAATGTTAGTCATCAGTAATTTTTGTTATTATGTAGATGAGCAAATACTTGTCCTAGATTTCTAAAAACAAGATTCATGAATATTGTGAGTTTTAGAAATCTCACTGCCTTCATTATCCTTGAAACAATTTTTTTACTGTTTTACTATTCTGCCATTCCCTGGTTATACTACCACTCCTAAAATACCCCTCATGGGCTCATGCCACTCATCTTTATCCTATTTTCCAACCCATAACCTCAACACTCTGTATTTCCTTTGCCTCACCCCTCCACTTGCCATCTATGATTACCAATCAACCGACTCTTTCCCATGTTCACCAAATGCCTCAAACATTGATGGTCTCAAAACTATCTCTGTAGGATCTTTAGATAAATCAAGTACATTGGATTTTGGATCTTCAATACATCAATTTCTCAAAAAATCTAATTTTCACACTTGAAGACCTCAAGCCAAGCTTTCATTCAAAGACCAAGTCAAAAGAGCCTCCAACAGGTCATTAGAGTTTCATAGGTTGTAGGGTTATCCTTGATATTTTGAGCTCTGTTTTTCCTATGCTAGAAGCTGAATCAAATATGAAAGAAGGTCAACACCTATTTTTCCAAGATAGATCTGAAAAATATCCAAGGAAGATCATTGTATCAAGTTCAAGTTCTGTAAAAGTAAATTGTTCATTTTGACATTTCTGCAGGAGTGTCGAGTTGAATATCAGCAAAAATTGGTAAGGTAAGAGGCCTTCTCCTATTTAAATATATTCACAGCAAAAGGATAGGGAGCAGTTTATGTCCAAGAAGAAATTAGGGTTTCTAAGCCTGATTGGGCCAGCAGTGGGCTAAGCAAGGATCCAATGCAGCAAAACACATGGAGGAGACACACCAAATGAACCAAACATGGAATATGTTTCTTAGAAATTATAAATGAAAAAGGGAAAAAGGTGAGGTTAACTAGACATAAATGAATGAACTTGAAAGGGCCATAGAGAACTTAGAAAACAACACTAATGATTCTTCTCAAACAACCCAAAAACGTAAGGTTTTGGAAAGATAGTCAAGGGAGTTGAAATGAAGATGATAGGCCTCCATGATGACAACAGAAAGAAGGTTTGAAGAGACTGTTGTAGGTGACTTCCAGATTTTTCCAAGGTAAATTATCTCACTGCCTCAGAAGAAAGAAAATTAAAAGAGTATCAGTGAAAGGAAGGTCAGGCTTTCATTGTCAGTCATTTACACTCAATGATCAAAGGAATAAAGGCATAGGGTTAAGTTCCAAGATGCAAAGCCAAGCTGATCATGAGGTCATGGTTGTGTAACTGAATGTGTCAAACTCCAAGAACATAATAAAGGGATAAATAAATATGTCATGGCACCTAGAAATCAGAAGTGACCAAAAGAGGAGATAGCATACATGATTGTGAAAACTATGGTACTTATCAAAGATAAATTTATTATGCCTAGAGATAAATGAGAAAGATGAAAACAAGTATCTCAGTCACCCATCAAGAAAAAGGAAATTTAATCTCCAAGGTAAGAACAAAGAAGTTTTAAAGATGTTGCCACCATGCAAGTGCCTAAGGTTGTCAAAGTGATTTTAGCATGTTCCAAAGATCAGAGGGAAGAGAGTCACTTCCAGGTTTTCATGACATTTATGGAATAAAAGTGACTGAAAGACATGAACAAGCCAAAAACACTATAAATTATGTGTCTCAAACAAACATCTCCAGAACAGAGTGTTAAAAGCATAAATAGGCCAAAGGGAGTCAGATTTCACCATGTCAGCAACCTGAAGAGCAACAAAGAAAATGGTTAGAAGGGAAAAGGACCATTTCAATGTTTTTAAGCCACCTACTGCAAAAAGTAAAAATAATATCAATGAAAGACAAAAAGGCTCAAAAATATTAGCAAAGTGGGTTTTTCTAAATTTGATTTATCTTCCTAGGCTATAAAGGGCATTTTTCACCCTTCACCCAACTCATTGTGCACACACAAAGACAGCCAAAACCTTCAACGAGAAAAATCTGAGTTTTCAGTCAAAATTGAGTAAGTTTTCCTGGCGCTACGCGTTCGTGCAGGCGCTACATGTTCAGCGTCCGGCGCTACTCATTTGGGAGATTTCATGGGCGTTCAGGGGAACGTGTTGTGCATTCAGAAGGGTGCTACCAGTTCACCCAAGGAGAGCCTGACAGGCTAAAAACTTGCCCAGTGTTGCACATAGGGAGAGCCCGACAGGAAAAAACACATTCAGGCACTGTGCCCAGGAGGCCCGAGAGGCTTGAATGCATTCAGGCACTGCGATTAGGAGGCTTGACACCCAGGAACGTGTTCAGGTGTTATGCATAGGGCAGAAGGGACCCGATTCTACGTTCAGGCACTATGCCTTCGCCAGAAAATCTCCTCCACTTGAAAATTTCCAAAAGAACCACAAAAGAGCACCTCCAAGCTACATCCAAGGACCTGCAAAGACACCAAAAGTTAGTAGGTGGATTTTTTTCCTTATCCTCCAGTGAATTTCATAATTTTATGATTAAGGGAATTGACCAAACCCTAATGACTAGAAACCCTAAGTCCTCATGAAAAAAGCATGTTTTGAACTCCAAGCAAGAGTTTATCAGTCAAGGAAGGTGTGAATTAGGGAAATTATACTAAGTTGGAGTTAACCCTTAATCAAATCTTAAGGGGTATCAGTCAAACACCTATACCTCCCTCTCACTCACTTACAAAAACTGCCTTTCACCGTGATTTCATTTCACTCCTCCTACCAAGTTTCATAAGCAGTCCTAAGGTTTTTTATAGACAGCAGTAATCAAAATGTCAGGAGAAGGAGGGAGTGTTAGTAGTAAAGGAGACCAAGTGCCTATGAGGCAGAAGCATAAATGTTGGAAGGTTAATAGATTTGAGCCCCAAGAAACTTTGGAGCTCAAATCCTCTCCTATGATCAGCACATGCTTTCAAAATGTAGGGTGTTTCTAATTTTCTGAAAAGGTCCAAAAAGTGAAAAGTCACCCTAAGCTCACTAGGTTGTTCATCCTCAACCTACACAATAAACAAGTAAATATTGCCAGCTTAGATTTTGAGCTATCATCAGATGCCATTGCCCATGGCATACCCGATGTTCATGAAAAGTGGTTCAAAAGAGAAAATTTGGACATAAGCTGCAATGAGAAATTTCTCAAACCTGGTTACAAAGAAGGCTACAAATATATTTTCCATTTTTCACTCCTGCTGGAGAGGTATGCACCCTTAATCAGGGTCATCATGAAATATTTTACATGTGAGGGGACATACTCTAGGCTCTACTCTTACCATATCAGATTACTCATGCATTTTATGAGGGTTAAAATGCTTCATTTACCCTACTACCTATATAGGAGTATCGAAAAGATGTATTATGTTGTCCAAAGGAGGAACTATTCCCAGAAAATGCAGATTTTGTTCCACCACTCCTTGGTCAAGATGGTTGTGCTACATCAGTTGGAGAAAAATGGCATACCATGGGAGGTGTCCATTACTCATGAGGTCTTCACAAACCCATAGCCCCATCATCACCCAAATTTACCCTCACCATCTCATCCTCCTCCCTCTACTCCTCCATCACCTCCTACTAATCATGCCTCATCATCTACACATGTATCCTCTCCTCAAGAAAACCTCCCTTGCTCACCTTCTCCCAATGCATCAGCCAAAGAAGAAAGTGACCATGATGAGCAATCAAATAATAGTGAAGGAGAGGGCAAAGATGAATTAAGCGTTGATGAATAAGAGGATAGTAAAGACGAAGAAAATGAAGAAGTAGGGGGCAGTGATGTTAGAATGGAAGAGAAAAATGATGATAAGGGAAATGATGATTTTGAAGATGAAGAGGCAGAAGACAATATGGATACAAAAGAAGGAAATAATTGACAAAGAAACAGATGACAAAGGAGGTGAGAGTAACGATGAATTAAACCAAATTGAAGATGAGGCAGGATATGTTGATGAGGAGGAAGCCACTCAATCCAAGGGCAATGAAACTGATATTGGAAATAATGAAGCAGGCATCAGTGAGGAAGCAAACATTCATGATAGTCATGACAATCATGAAAACAGTGAAAATAGTGAAGCTCTTAGTGATGAACAGGTAGAGGTAGGCAATGAAACAAAAAACATGGAGGAAAATGAAGAGGCTGATAGTGAAAATGAAGATCACAGAAATGATGAGGCAAGCAGCCACGATGAGGATCAAAATGAAAATGTATAAAGCAGTGAAAATTAATAGGAGAACATAAAACATGATGATGATGATAAAGATGATGTTGGCACTGATCAGAACAGTCATGAAAATAGTGAAAACAGTGAGCTTCAAGGTGATGATGATGATGCTAGGGAGAGCAGTAAGACTCAGAGCCATAATGATAGTAAAAACAATGAGGTTCCTAGTAGTGATAAAGGAAATGATGATGTTGGAAACACAGGTCAGAAATGAGGCTGAAAACATGGAGGTGGATGCAAATCAAGATGAGGTAAATGAGGAAGGAGGCAACAGTCAAGGTAATGAAGAGGAAGACATGGAGACAAATGATGGCAGCCATGATGAAGACACCCAGATGATCACAATCAAACCTCTTCCATTGACATATAAAAGATGAGTAAGGAATGTGTTTGTTGGCTCTAAAAGGAAAGGGGCCATGCCTTCCTCTTCTACTAAGAAGCTTGAAAAAAGAAAAAAAAATATCAAAGAAGAAGATTAGGATGAGGTTGAGAAAGAGTTTGAAATAATTCATATTGACAGTGATGACGAAAATGAAGCAAGGATCTCAAAATTTCTCCTCCAAAACAAAAATTCCCAAATTTAAGACCTCCAAGCAAATCTAGATAGGGCCAAGAGTGTGAATGATGTCCTTGAGATGGAGAACAAGCAACTAGGGGCACAAAATTCCATTTATGAGGCTAGAGCAATCAGAGCCTGGAAATAAGCTCAAAGGGCATAGGTAAAGCTAGAGGAATTCATGGGCACCTATGAGCAAAGTGAAGATGAATAAGGATAGTCCAGAAGATGACCAAGAACCATTAGTTTAAAGTAGGCCTTGGCAAGACAAAGAGAAAAAGAGTCCACCTTGGCAGAGCAGCTCCCTCTAAGTGAGCTGCTTTCCATGGAGATAGAAAATGATCAGGAGCCTTGGCTAGAAAGAGAAAACACACACTTGGAGGCCAAATTGGAAAAGGCAAATAAAGATCTTGACCTCCAAAGGAAGATGACCAAGCACTATGCATTGCAAAATCAAATTGCAAGGGTCAAGCTCAAAGGAGCCCTTGCAAAAATAAAATCACTCAAGGAGGTAAAAGATCAAGCAAACCTTGGAATATTGGCTGATGCTTCTCTACAGGCCTCCCAAACACCATGAGGGAGATATCCAACAATTTTGGGAACTTTTTGAAAATTTTTGGTTTTTTGCTAATTTTAAGGCCTAAAGGAACAACACCCTTGGCGCTACGATTTCATCTCAGGCATCCTCAGGAGGAAAAATTTGCATTTTTTGAATCCTCAACTCAAGTACAGCATTCTCACCAAATTTTAGAGCATTTGGAGCTTTTTTAGTCCCTCAAAAAGGCTAAAACACACCTCATTTTTCACCTTTCTGCTTTATTTTCAAGACTGGCTCTATGCCTAGAACAACCTTGGGAAATTCACTTTTTGGATAGGTAAATGGAGCCCAATAAGAAAAATAAGGGCCGTTTTGGAAAGTAGACTTGACAGGCTTTCCAACGAGCCATCCCAGAGAAAATTCGGACATCGAGAAGGGCATAAAAACGTGGCTGCAAGTGGATCCAATTTTCCAGTGCATGTGCTATGCCTTCAGATCTCACTGTTGTGCCTTTAATGAGAAAAAGTAAAAAAAAGACACTCATTTATGGAAAAATTATATTTTAGTGTTTTTTGGGGCAAATCACTCCAAATTTAGGTTCTAAGAGTT
The DNA here is from genome assembly GCA_034641835.2 of Pinus albicaulis. NCBI lineage: Eukaryota > Viridiplantae > Streptophyta > Pinopsida > Pinales > Pinaceae > Pinus > Pinus albicaulis. Next base: position 1,351,529,869 of record CM076578.1, on the reverse strand, counting down.
ATTTTTGCATTTATTTCATGAGATAATTTGTGTCTTGGGCCTTGCATAGTCTCTTAGACATAAATGACATTTATGAGTGCTTTTTACATTTTCAAACCATAGTTAGGGTTTTTTCCCTCCTTTTCTAGATAAATAGAGCATGAGGGCCTTATTGTAAAGGGTTGGCATTTGATGAATCTTGGCAACAATGCATATTTTTTTTTGGAGATTGAGAGAAATTGGTGTTGTGGAATTTGTGGATGGCTTATTTTGATTGATGATGTAGAAGGCTTGCTTGCAAGATCCCTAAGATTGGTTAATGGTGATGTGCTTCTATTCAATTCTTGTTTTCTTATGTATCATTTTGTTACATCTTTCTATATTGCAGTAGAACAAAGGTTTTAGACTAAGAAATGTTTTTCAAAGGCACCTTAGCTCTGTTTTTTCTTCACTGCCTCTATGTTTTCTTTTGCTAGGTTAGTTTAGAGAATTCGTAGTTGCTCTCTAGACCCACCCAAGCTTGTTTATTTTATGAATGATTCAATACAGTAGATATCAAAGATGTTTTTATGGTTAGCCCTACTTGTTTGATGTCACTAAAACATTGTTCTTGAGATATTTCTTTGAAGTACCACTAATTAGGTTTTTCCAAAGAGGCTATGTTTCGATCATAGCCTTTGTCCATTCTTGAAAGGTTGTTTTTGAGATCTTTATGGCTATGATAAATGATGTTTAGGATTTCCCTCTTCTTTGATCTATGTTATATGTCCATCTTGAATGTTTTCTAACCTTGAAGCTGAAATCACTAGAAGTTAAGTAAGTTTCTTGCCTTCTATATTTCATTGGATTGTTTGTCTTAAATTCTTATTTTCTTAAGTTTAATCAAAGAGTTATTGGTGTGCCCTGTCCTATGATTACTTGTTTATGATAAATAGTGTTGAAGGCCCCTTCTTGTTAAAGTATTTTACAAAGGATTCTTAACTGCCCTTTGCCCTACTTTTTTCACAAACTTGATGTTCATTTCATCTCACACAAACCTTGAAAATCCATTTGACCATGTTAGATTTTCCCTGTGATGCACCCTGATTCATTGTTGAACTTTCCAAGACTTTTTATTGACTCCATAGTACAATGAATTGAATATTTCCTCACGCCATATATTCTACTTGATCATCTACCCAACCAAAACAAACAAACAAACCATAAACTTAACAACTACCCTAAAATCAAACAATTTCACATCCTTTGCAAAAAATACAAAGAGCCCTCTCTGAGCCAAGGAAGTCTAGGTCCTAGGACTCCAAAGACTGGTCTGATGTTACCCCTGTTCATTTTTTCTCACCAATCTAACAAATTATGGGAACCTAACATAATGGCAATCACGGTGGGACCTTCTGAGTTAGTGACAATCTAAGTACTCCTTAAGACTTTAGAAACCCTTATCAAATCATAGAGAGCTCAACTTTTAGCCAAAATTAGAATCTGAATGTTTCACCATCCTAGAAAAATGATGACTGAATTGGAGGACACTCATAGAAACCTTAGGGCTACATAAAGGAACTCAGAAAACCCCAAAACATCCCTATATTATTTTTTTGTCAGTTATTGGTGGTGGACCATAAATACATATCCTTAAAATAGCAAAAAAATCCACCTGGTGACTTCACTAGCCTCCAGTAGGCCTACTAACTTTACTAGGTTTCATAGACTTCCCTAGGATTGTGTCAAATCAGCCCTGAGAATTTTATAGGCCTAGTCACACACTGTGTGAATTTAGCAAACACTAAGAGATGTTAGCCTTCTAAAAACAATCATAAAATTTCAGCCTCTCTATACTTTTGGTTTGAAGTCTGGCTTCACAATAGATTAGTACCATATCTCACCCGAACCCAAACCCTCCCACCATAGTTGATGACCCAAAAAATATTTTGTGGCAAACTTCTAAAACTGAAAATTAAACTACTGCTAGGACCATTCATAGAGCAATCTATGCCCCTAAACATCTTATAGCCATGCAAGATCCCCAGTTTGACTTACGTCATACAAGAAATCTTTTCAGAACCAAGTCACAAAGTGGGATTGACCAGACTGACCTTGAGCCCATAGATTTGCAACAGAGTTCTAGTAGAGAAGCCTCTCCTTCCACTCCTCCTACCTTTCAACTTCTCCATCACTTTGGCTCTTTTTATCCCAAGTCTGCTCAAAATCAGTTTGCTGGTCAAAGTACCTCTACCACCCTCATCCACACATACACTGTGCAAACCACTCCACTTCATCCTCCACCTCCTCTCACAAACCCTCCCCTTGCAAATCCTCCTTGGATCCCATTCCCTCCCATCATGGCAGCATGGTATGCCCCCTTAGCACTTCCAAAACCTTTGTTACCTTTGCCAAATGACTACCAATCCAAAATCCCTCACTTTAATGGAGCTGAATCTACCACTACCCAAAAACATGTAGATAGGATGAATGATGCCTTTGATTACATGGAATTAGAAGAGGAAACCATAAAAATGAGGATTTTTGCACAAAACTTAGGAGGAGAAGCCAAGAAATGGTTCAAAATATTAACTCCTAACAACATAAATGATCTCCCTTCCTTCTACCAGACATTTATAAACAAGTGGGAAATCAAGAAAAACCCTCTCCAAATCATTTTAGAGTATACCAACCTTAAGAGAAATGTCAGGGAAAGTGTCCAAGACTATTGTACCAGGTTCAATAGTGTTTACAATGCCCTCCCACCAAACATGAAACCCCCACAAGGCTTAGCTTTAGCAAAATTTCCGAAAGGTTTCGATCTAGACATGGCCTATAAATTAAGAGAGAGATCCCCTAACTTTAGAAGACATGTAAAGGGGAGTTGTGAGTGTAGAGGCCAACTTGATTGAAAAAAGGGCTAGGATGAGATCAAAAAAGAGAGTCACCTACAAAGATGAAACTATGGCCTCAACCTCCTCATCTGATGCCAAAATTGAAAATTTAGTGAGGGTAATGGAAACAATGATGGAAAGGATAAACTTGAGTGAAAGAACATCTCCTAGGGAAAACCAAGCAAATCCCCAAAACAGAAATAGGAATTCAAAATTCATAAGAGACACTCCCTAGAACAGACGAAGAGACAATGACCAACAAATCAGGCCCCCTTTCCAAGACAATTATGCAGATGAAGAGGGAAGAGAGACCGAAGAACTTGAAGAAAACCATGTAAAATTGATAGGGTCTGATAATGAGGGTGATGTTTTTCTCACTAAAGAAGAACAAGATTTCTTTTCCTTAGATCAAACTGAAACAAACTATGAGGATTATGAAGACTACCAATTAGTATTTGAAAATGCCATAATGGAGGTCCATAGGTAATATGACCTTAGGAGAAAAAAGGACCAAGAAACCTCCAAGAAGAACAAAGTAGACACTGTTGTTAGGAAGGCCCCTAGAAATACTCCTAAGAGGACAACAGACAGTACCAACACCATGGCTAAGAAAAATGATCCAAACAGAGACAAAACTAGCCAACCAAGTGGTGACACAAGCTGCCCTAGTACATCTACTAGTGGCCCTAAGAAAACTCTTTTGTCCAAAGTCCCAAATCATAATCAGTAAACTAAACTTGTAGAAAAAATTATGGCTCATATAACTGATGTAGATATGCCCAAAACACAAGTACCTCTCAGTTTTGAGGGAGAGATTGCTAAAATCAAGATAAAAATACCTCTCACTAAACTGATAACCCAAGATATGTAAAGGTCCCAAGTTATGAAGGTCTTGAACATGGGAAATGATACGGATACTCTAAACTTGACAGATGACAAACCAGAGATGTTGTTTGGACCTGAAGTAGGGGGAAAATACCAAGAAGGAGCTATTCCCCCTTTCTATGTTAGCTTAAACATACATGAAAAAATCTTACATAATGCCATGCTAGACTCTGGTGCCTCTCACAACCTCGTGCCAAAGGTGGTGATGGAGAGATTAGGCCTAGGGATAACCAAACCTTACAAAGACCTGTATTCTTTTGATTCAAGCAGAGTCAAGTGTTTGCGTCTAATCAAGGATCTATGTGTTAATATGGCACAAATCCCTCCTAAGGGCCTGGTCATGGACATAGTAGTGGCTAACATTCCCCCCAAGTATGGCATGGTTTTATCTAGATCATGGGGAGCCAAGCTTCAGGGAAACCTCCAACTTGACATGTCATATGCTACCATCCCTGTTTTTAACAAAACAAGGAGATTGTACTGGGAATCACACATGAAGTTTAAGGTTAGCGGCCAAGAAAGGAAAAACAACACACCTCTTTATTCCATCTATTCAGATCTTGAATCATTCATTTTATATAATGAAGAATACATTGATGAACAGGAAAATGAAATTGAGACATGTCTAGACATACCACAATAGTCAAACTAGGCACTGCATGAAGAACTCAACAGCCAAAACTCTAGTAGCTCGGAACAACAACATAATGGCAAAGATGAACTTAATTTTCCACAATCTGAAAATAAAATTTCAATACCAAACCCAAGCTTAGAGTCTGAAAAAGGTTGCTCAAATGAAGAACAAACATAAAAAAACAGAACCATTCCCTTCTACCAAGGTAAAAATGCTGGAACACTTTCATATGGTAGAGATTTCTAGGAACCTGGATCAAAATAACCTTAAGGTCTTGTAATACAAAGACAAATCATCACCAAAAGGTTTTGCCACTTCAGAAGAGTTGTTGAATTCCAAAATTGTTGTTCAGGAGCCTAAAGTGGTAGGAGACTGATATAGAGGAATACAACATAGGCAGCCTAGAAAAACCCAAATTGATTAAGTTATCCAAAGATTTTCCACCTCACATAAAAAATAAATACATAAGACTATGCAAATATTTTCAAAATGCTTTTTCATATGGTGATGAAAGATTAAATCCTTATGACACAAACATTATTCAAAGAAGAATTCCTTTCAAGGGAGACCAAGAACCTTTTGAGAAAATTGTGTCAGTAAGAAAGAAAGAAAAGGGAATTAGTCTATGTATAGACTTTAGGTACCTAGACAAAACCTCCCTGAAGGAAAAATACCATTTTCCTAAGACAAATCATACACTACAAAGGGTAGAAGGTTTTGAAAATATGTCATTTCTTGGTAGTGTTTCAGATTACAATCAGGTGATAATACTTCCAACAGATCAACATAAAGCCACTTTCAAAAGCACCTTGGGGCACTTACATGTATGATCAAATGCCTTCAGGGTTAAGGAGTGTGGAATCTACTTTCCAAAGGGCCATGGCTCCTGATCTAAGTTACTTCACTATGATATACATTGATGACATCATTGTCTGTTTTAAAAGTAATGAATAATACCTTTTTCACCTAAGAAGGATCTTTAACAGAAGCAAAGTTCAGAATAAAGACTCAAGGAGAAAATACAAAGGAGAACAAGGCCAGTTTGAAAATTTGTGGAAAAAAACTTACATCATGCATTCAAATAGAGGTAACAATGTTTTCTGTTTACAAAAGCTAGATGGAGAAGAATTATTTGGAGATCCTGTCAATGGCAGGATGCTCAAGCACTATTATTGTCATAATTCCTAGTTTGAAGCTTTCATTCATTGTACATAACATTGCATGATGAGAGATCATAAAACAAAAACACAAAAACAAATAAAGAAGGAAAAAGAGGGAAGATTTGAAGAAGAGGTACAACCCCATACCCAAAAACGAGTACTGCTGAAAGTGTGCAAGTCTAAATGCCACTACTTGTTAAGAAAAAGAGTCTTGTTCACTGATCTAGCCTAATCATGGCTGAACATGTTTTGAATTTCTGCTAATAGGTTAGTGAGAAAATGCTTGTCAAATCATTTAAGCTTGACTCGTCAGTAGGAATAGATTAGGAAGAAAATATGATGGTTCTTAATGCTCAAATATGAACCAAAGAGAAAGATAGGGATGACTAACAAATGATGAAGCACAACCCTCATACTTTCTAGTTTTTTTTGTGCAAAAATAATGTCTATGTGCAGGTTTTCCCGCCCATGGTAAATCAGATAGCTTAATCCTAGTTTAAATCACGTTTTCATTTTCATGCCAGTATATTAGAGAATGAAGTCTGTCAAAGAGATTAATCTTGACGAATGAATAGTCTAGGTAGAGAATAAGAGAGTTAACTAGCATAATTTGAACTCTTGGAAGTGAAAAGGGTACAAGTAGATAGTTTGTTTTGCTTTCAAAAGAAAAAGGAATGTCAAGGGTTTGTCAGTCCAAATGCACCACATGAAGAAAAAATGATAGGCAAAGGTATGATGGGTAGGTAGAGATGAGGTTGAAAAAAACATGTCTTTCATATTCTTGAGATCATAGCTTCAAGAGAAACATCAGCAAATGAAAGAAGAAAAATTTTCCCAATGGATGAGGCACTTGTCTTCATAAACTTAGAGATTTGATATCTGAAGTTCTGAACACCTCTTGAAAAGGAGCTTCCCTCCCCAAGTGGAGCCACAGTTGGTCATCAGTAATTTTTTCTATTTTGTAGATGACCAAATACTTGTCCTAAATCTCTAAAAACAAGATTCATGAATATTGTGAGTTTTAGAAATCTCACTTCCTTCATTATCCTTAAAACAATTTTTTTACTAGTTTACTACTCTTCCATTCCCTGGTTAGACTACCACTCCTAAAAGACCCCTCATGGGCTCATGCCACTCATCTTTATCCTATTTTCCCACCCATAACCTCAAAACTTTATTTTTCCTTTGCCTCACCCTTCCACTTGCCATCTAGGATTACCAATCAACCTACTCTTTCCCATGTTCACCAAATGCCTCAAACATTGATGGTCTCAAAACTATCTCTATAGTATTTTTAGATAAATCAAGTACATTGGATTTTGGATCTTCAATACATCAATTTCTGAAAAACTCTGTTTTTCACACTTGAAGACCTCAAACCAAGCTTTCAGTCAAAGACCAAGTTAAAAGAGCCTCCCACTAGGTCATTAGGGTTTCATAGGTTGTAGGGTTATCCTTGATAATTTGAGCTTTGTTTTTCCTATGCTAGAAGCTAAATCAAATATGAAAGAATGTCAACACCTATTTTTCTAAGATCGAAAAGAAAATTCTCCAAGGAAGATCACCTTATCAAGTTCAAGTTCTGTAAAAGTAAATTGTTCATTTTGACATTTCTGCAGGAGTTTCAAGGTGACTATTAGCAAAAATTGGTAAGGTAAGAGGCCTGCTCCTATTTAAATACATTCACAGCAAAAGGATAGGGAGAAGTTTATGTCCAAGAAGAAATCAGGGTTTCTAAGCCTAATTGGGCAAGCAGTAGGCTAAGCAAGGATCCAATGCAGTAAAACACATGGAGGAGACACACAAAATGAACCAAACATGGAAGATGTTTCTTAGAAATTATAAATGAAAAAGGGAAAAAGGTGAGGTGAACTGGACGGAAATGAATGAACTTGAAAGGGCTATAGAGAACTTAGAAAACAACACTAATGGTTCTTCTCAAACAGCCCAGAAACCTAAGGTTTTGGAAAGATAGTCAAGGGAGATGAAATGAAGATGATAGGCATCCATGATGATAGCAGAAAGAAGGTTTGAAGACACTGTTGTAGGTGACTTCTATATTTTGCCAAGGTAAAGTATCTCACTACCTCAGAAGAAAGAAAATGAAAAGATTATTAGTGAAAGGAAGGTCAAGCTTTCATTTCCAGTCATTTACACTCAATTATCAAAGGAATAAAGGCATAGGGTTGAGTTCCAAGATGGAAAGCCAAGCTGATCATGAGGTTGTTGTTGTGTAACTGAATGTGTCAAATTCCAAAAACATTATAAAGGGCTAAATTAGTATGTCATGGCACCTGCAAATCAGAAGTAGCCAAAAGAGGACATAGCATACATGATTGTGAAAACTATGGTACTTGTCAAAGATGAATTTATTATGCCTAAAGATAAATGAGAAAGATGATAACAAGTTTCTCAGTCACCCATCAAGAAAAAGGAAATTTAATCTCCAAGGTAAGAACAAAGAAGTTTTAAAGATGTTTCCACCATGCAAGTGCCTAAGGTTGTCAAAATGATTTTAGCATGTTCCAAAGATCAAAGGGAAGAGAGTCACTTCCAGGTTTTCATGACACTTATGGAATAAAAGTGACCGAAAGACATGAACAAGCCAAAACACAGTAAATTATGTGAATCAAACAAACATCTGCAAAATAGAGTGTTAAAATCATAAATAGGCCAAAGGGAGTCAGAGTTCACCATGTCAGCAACCTGAAGAGCAACAAAGACAAATGGTTAGAAGGGAAAAGGACCATTTGAATGTTTTTAAGCCACCTACTGCAAAAAGTAAAAAGAATACCAGTGAAAGACAAAAAGGCTCAAAACATTAGAAAAGTGGGGTTTTCTAAATTTAGTTTCACTTCCAAGGCTATAAGGGGCCTTTTTCACCCTTCACTTAACTCATTGTGCACATACAAAGACAGCCAGAACCTTTAAGGAGAAAAATCTGAGTTTTTAGTCAAAATTGTGTAAGTTTGCCTAGTGCTATGCGTTCGTGTAGGCACTACACATTCAGCACCCAGTGCTATGCATTTGGGAAATTTCGTAGTGTAAGTTTACACTGCATTGCATGTTCAGACAGGCGCTACCCATTCACCTAGGGAGAGTCCGACAGGTAGAAAACTTGCCCAGCATTGCGCGTAGGGAGAGCCCGACAGGAAAAACCATGTTCAGGCGTTGCGCTAAGGAGGCCCGACAGGCCTTAACACGTTCAGGTGTTGTGCTCAGGAGGCTCGACACCTAGGAACGCCTGCAGGCACTGCGCGTGTGGCAGAAGGGACCCGATTGTGCATTCAAGCACTGCACCTTCGCCAGAAACCCTCCTCCACTTGCAAATTTCCAAAATAACCACAAAAGAGCACCTCCAAGCTGCATCCAAGGACCTGCAAAGACACCAAAAGTTGGTAGATGGATTTTTTTTCCTTATCCTCTAGTGAATTTCATACTTTTATGATTAAGGGAATTGACCAAACCCTAATGACTAGAAACCCTAAGTCCTCATGACAAAAACCCTGTTTTCACCTCCAAGCAAGAATTTATCAGTCAATAAAGGTGTGAATTATGGTAATTACAGTAAGTTGGAGTTAAACCTTCATCAAAGCTTAAGGGGTATCATTCATACACCTATACCTCCCTCTCACTCACTTACAAAAACTGTCTTTCACCATCATTTCATTTCACTACTCCTACCAAGTTTCACAAGCAGGCCTAAGGTTGTTTAAAGATAGCAGTAATCAAAATGTTAGGAGAAGGAGGGAGTGTTACCAGTGGAGGAGACCAAGTGCCTATGAGGCAGGAAAAAGGTGGGAAGGTTAATAGGTTTGAACCCCAAGACACTTTGGATCTTAAATCCTCTCCTATGATCATCACATGCTTTCAAAATGTAGGGTGTTTCCATTTTTGTGAAAAGGTCCAACAAGTGAAAATTCACCCTAATCTCACTAGGTTGTTGATCCTCAACCTACACAATAAACAAGTAAATCTTGCAGTGTTATATTTTTAGCTATCATCAGATGCCATTGCCCATGCGACAGGCATACCCAATGTTGGTGAAAAGTGTTTCAAAAGAGAAAATTTGTACATATGCTGCTATGAGCCATTTCTCAAACATAGATACAAAGAAGGCTGCAAATCTATTTTCCCTTTTTCACACTTGCTAGAGAGGTATGCACCCTTAATGAGGGTCATCATGAAATATTTTACATGTGAGAGGAGATACTCTAGGCTCTACTCCTACCATATCAGATTACTCATGCATTTTACTAGGGTTAAAATGCTTCATTTACCCTACTACCTATATAGAAGTATCAACAAGATGTCTTCTTCTGTCCAAAGGAGGAACTATTTCCAACAAATGCAGATTTTTTTCCACCACTTCTTGATCAAGATGGTTGTGCTACATCAATTGGAGCAAAAGGGCATACCATGGGAGGTGTTCAATACTCATGAGGTCTTCACAAAACCATAGCCCCATCATCAGCCAAATCTACCCTCGTCATCTCATCCTCCTCCCTCTACTCCTCCATCACCTCCTACTGGTCATGCATCATCATCTACACATGTATCCTCTCGTCAAGAAAACCTCCCTTCCTCACCTTCTCCCATTGCATCAGCCAAAGAAGAAAGTGACCATAATGAGTAATCAAATACTAGTGAAGGAGAGGGCAAAGATGAATTAATCATTGATGAAGAAGAGGACAGTAAAGAGGAAGAAAATGAAGAAGTAGGGGGCAGTGATGTTAGCATGGAAGACACAAATGATGATAAGGGCAATGATGATTTTGAATATGAAGAGGTAGAAAACAGTATGGACACAAAAGAATGAAATAGCATTGAACAAGAAAGTGACAAAGAAACAGATCAAAAAGAAGGTGATGGTGATTGTTAGCCCCTTATAAATTCCTTGGCAAGCAAGCACGGGGCTAGAATGTCTTGTGAACCTTCAACGAATGCATTTCCCTTGAAAACACATCATCCTTGAAGGCTGCCTATGTTCCCTGTTTTTTGTTGTTTCTCTCTGCTGATCTGTTGTCCAAGAGCCTTGCTGAATGATGAAATTTTTCTCAAGAAGGCCTTATTTCACCCCTTATATCTTTCCAGATTCCCCCCATCTTATTCTTTTCCCCACCTTTTTTCCAAAGTCCCCTTTTTTCCCCCTATTTCCCATCAGACCTCCTAAATTTTCCCAAAATCCCCTTTAAATCATGCCCTTGCCCTTTGTTTGGGTAAAATTCCCCTTTTCCCCCTTATCGTTTCCCTTTAAAACCCTCAAAATCCATTAAAATTGGGCCAAAACCCACTTTCCAACCATATAATAGGCCTAGCCCCCTTCCAGCTAGCCCCACTGACCATTCTCCCCATGTAACCCAGCACTGGGACAAAGCGCTTAAGTCCCAAGCGCTAATCACAATCAGAAGATCGGCTGGGAGGTCAAATTCCTTTGTAAAACTCCAAAGTTCTGATGCGATTGGTCTATAGTGTAAGTCCCACTATGCATGATAAACCGTTGATCTGTCATTGCGATCGGATGGCCCGTGCGATATCGCAACTCTGTAATCGCATCGCTTATGTTGTAGCCTCCGATTGGTTCATTGAAATCTTTTCCGATGTGATTGATCGCTCTGATCCCTGATCAATCGCAAGCCTTTCCCTCCGATCCTCGATCAATTGCAAGCCTCTCCCTCCGATCCCTGATCAATCAGAAGCCTTTCCCTCCGATCCTTGATCACGCCCCCCCACCCCCCCTGATCTCATCTTGACCGTCTGTTTCCCCGCCGATCTAACGGTCATCGCTTCATCTGCCCAATCGCAATCAAAAGTTTCAATGTGTGTCACCTCTGTCCCCCCTCCGATTTTGATTCCCCGATTCAATCATAGCCATTCATCCATATTTGAAATCAACGGCCTAGATTATCTCGCTCCACTCCCGTCACTCTCCCCTTTCTGTCCTCCGAACAATTCTCTACCGTTGATCTCTGTGTCAATCCAACGGTCATCGCACACCCCAATCGCAATCCTTTCCCAATCGCAATAGGAAATATGTTAATGTGTCACCCTTTCCCTTCCCGATTGCAATGTTCCGAAGTAAATCTGACCGTCCATTGGATCTAAGATCTGACGGCTCACATCTGATCGCCCTCCGCCTCCGTCTGGGTCCCACCTCATCGCATTTCCGTTGCATTTCATGTGTTTCCCGTGTATTTCCACCAAATTTCAAACCTTTGCATTTGTGCATAAATTTTAGCGTTTCATATGTTTTTTGCCCGTTTCGTATATCATTCTGCTAGGTCAATCTCTGTCGTTGATCTTTGTCCCTAGACCAGGATCTAACGGTCTGCGCTGCATATTACCACCAAACCCTATTATTCATAAGTTTCACCATTTTATTGCATTTTTTCACCATTGTGTAGTAAAAAGCCACTGCTCCGCCGCCGCCGCACTACCATTTCATCCACCCTCCCATTGCATTGTTTTATAAGTTCAGTAGCATGATCCACAGGGTACAGAAGAGAAACTCTGCCATTAATACACAGTATGGATACAACAGCAAGGTTTTCACTGACAGAGGTGCATAATTTAATGAAGCACAATTTTTCACATCAGCAAAATGTCTTCCTCCGAAGAAGGATGGGTTACCCATGTTATTTTGATTACATGCCGCGCTCTAGAGGATTTTTTCCGCCCAGAACACAATCCGAAGCTCTCAGAGCATTTTTTGCACAAGTATGGCGGACCATTCCGTTTTTATTACCAGTTAGTCTATTCACCCACAGTACCACATAGTACTGCTATAGCCAGAGTACATCAGGACCATACCTGGAGTAAAAGGGAGCCTGACAAAGACCATTTTCCCCTCCAGAGGTGCCAAGGATGAATGCAGAGATTTAAAATAGAATGGTCTTCGACCCTATCCATCTTTTCTGTGTTTTAATGATCATTTAGTGCTTCACCTTCCTCCTTGGTTCATCCTCTATTTATCTTCAGTTATAAAATCATGAAAAAAACTATTGTGGGTTATTGATTGGATATCAGTAGAATGCTAGTTGTTCTCTAGAGACAAGTTCTCTGTCTAAGCCTTTAAGATAGGATGAGGAAGGTTTTCAGATAGAATATCAAGCTGTAAGCTATGTTGTACTTGACTGGTTTTGTTCTTAATATACTGAGCACATTTCTTTGGATCTTGATCTAAAGCTGAGGTGATGTTTTCCTGTCTATGTGTTCATTTCCATTTGATTTCGTTTCTTCTGGCTTGCATCAGAAATTTGGCATGAGATTTGCCCTTGTTAGGCACCTCATGTTTCTGCTCTCCTTGCCTTAGTGTTTTTCGCTTGATGTGATTATCTAGGAATTGATTTCAATTGGTTTAACCAGTGTAGTGGATGATATTGCCTACTAGCCGATGTATGAATTGTTGAGTCTGTTTCTTAGATGTTCTTGCTATGTTTAATTGCATGAATTGGTAACACTATGAGTTTAGAACTTAGTCTCTTGCTCTCTAGGATCCTTTGAGTCACTTGAATCTAGCTAAGTTCCCTCAATTTGCTTTAAACCACCTTTGAGAGATGCCTTTGAGTATGTCCAAGCAGGTCTGGAGTTAAATGACCTCTGACCCGATCTATAGACAGAAATTTGGTGTTCCTCTCCCTTTTCACCTTGCTCTCCTTATTTTTCCACTCCACCAAATCAATTAAGGATCCAATGCTTTAGATGACTAGCCCAAATGAAAGTTTGCATGTTGATAGAAAGTAAACCCTTTCCTGACTCCATTGCCCAATGGTCTTGATGTTCCCTAATTCACCTCTCCTTTGCCTAAAATATCTTTTTCTCATCCTTGTTGTACATATAATCTTCCCTTCCTGATTCCCAACAACCAAACTTCAAATTAAACAAACAAACCTGATGCCTATAACTAGCCTTATATCTTAAACGCTGAGCCTCAAAGACATACACCTTTGAAAATCATAGAGAGATCCCTCTCTGGACCTAGGAGGGCTAGATCCTAAGGTTTGAAAGTGGTTTTATGTTGTCTCATCTTTTGGTCTTGCCAACCTGGCCAAAACATGGGAACCCCAACATAATGGTGACTCCACTGGGGAACATTCTGAGTATTCCTCATCTTACTATGTCGTAAGAACCTCAGAAAACCTTCAATCTCTGGTTAGGTTGGCAGTTAAGCACCCCTATTCACACATCAACCTCTATACCATTTGTTGTGTTTTCCCATACTCTTGGACGGAGTCTGGAAAGGGCCAGGTAGCCTCCAGACCTCACACTCTTTCAGAGGTGAAATATCTGGTAAATTCCCTCCCAGTCAATCTCTGGTTAGAGTTTGTTGTGTTTGGAAGATATCCCTAAAAGGGGGCATCTCATAAGCACTGTGGTGGATAGTGTACCCTCCAAAAAATATCCTAAACATTTCCACCTGGTGACTCCATATTCCCTAAACGTATTAGAGACTCCACTGGTGATCCGTAGGCCTGCTGATTGCCTTGGTTTCACATTAGACTCCACTGGGAGACCTGCCTTCATTAAAAAATCAACCACAATAGAAGAAACAATTAGGGTTAAGCTTCTTGGGTGGAAAACAACATTATGGCTTCAAGAACCATTCATACAAGAGCTTACCCTAACCCAGACCCACCTGAAATAGTTGAAAATCCTGAGAGTATCCTCAAGGGAGCTCCTACACCTAAAACATCAACTGTTTCCAGTCACCTCTATAGAGCTAATTCCGCACCAGAACATCTTACAGCTCTACCACACTTTCACCTCGACCTAGACCTACCTAACAGATTACCTAGAACTAGGTCATTCAGTACTTTAGACCGGCCAGACCTTGAGCTTCCTTGCTCACCTCAGCAAAGTGGTAGACACCTTGGGAATAGACAGACCCCTCCCTCTACACCTCCTGATATACATTTCATACAGAACTTGGGGCTCAGTCACCCTAGATATACTCATCAGTCTTCTGCTGGTCATAACGTCCCTGTCATCCACATACCAGCTACCCAAGTTAACCCTTTACCCCACCAAAACATCATCATGGTAGCCTGGTATGCACCTCTGCTTTTACCTCAACCTCTAGTGCCCTTACCAAATTATTATCAGTCAAAGATCCCACACTTCACTACAAAGGAGCCCATCACAACCCAACACCATGTAGATCAGATGTAAGATGCTTTTGACTACATGGAGATAGCTGATGATACAGTCAAAATGAGAATCTTTGCCCAGAGCTTAGGGGGTGATGTGAAGAAATGGTTTAAAGGTCTACCTCCGGGTAGTATCAATGATCTTCCAGCCTTATATCAGACTTTCATAAACAAATGGGAAACTAAGGCTAACCCTCGCCAACTCTTAGCAGAATACATGAGCCTTAAGAGAAATGTGGGAGAGAGTGTCCATGCTTACACAACAAGATTTAACAGCATTTACAATGCCCTCCCTCCACATATGAAACCTCCACAAGGCATGGCTCTGGAAAAATACCTCGAAGGCTTTGATGCTAACATGGCCTATGAGCTTAGGGATAAAGAATACAATACATTGGAGGACATGCAGAAAGGAGCAATGAACATTGAGGCAAATCTGATTAAGAAAAGAGAAAGACTGAGATCTGAGAGGAGGGTAACATATAAGGATGACAATGTAGCTTCCACATCTAACCCAAATTATGACAAATTGTCCAAAAATGTGGAAAAGCTACAGCAAATGATGGAAAAAATGGTTGTCACAGTCAGTAACCAAAATAGAAACCAAAACCAGAACCAAAAATTTAGAAGAAACAATAACACTCCCAAAAGACAAAGAGACTCAGATCAGCAAGTGATTCCCCCTTTCCAAGAGAACTTCCTGGATGAAGATGAGGGAATCATAGAAGAGTCTGAGGGAAACACAATAAACATTTTTGAAACAGAAGACTCAATCCATAACTGTGATTCGGAGGAAGATCAGCCCTCATCTTCATACTGGGATGAGGAATGGTTAGAAACTGAAGATTACAGATTAGGATTTGAAAATGCCATGATGTAGGTCAGAGAACAATATGAACTTAGAAGCAAGAAAATTTAAGACAATTCCAAAGCCAACACTTCTGAGGTCACCATTAAGAAAAGGCCTGAGAAATCTTCTAAAGGGACCGCTGAAAGCACCAGATCAGCAGCTGAGAGTTCTGGTAAGAACAAAGAAAAAGACAACCAAAATGATGGAAAACAAAGCCAACCCACTAGCAGCACTAGCACTTCAGTTAGTACTCCTGATACAACAGTTCCTAACCCTGTACATAGTGAGAAATCACAAACTGATTCAGCCACTAAGGCAGTGGCTAACAAAACAGAGTTGAGCATTCCCAAGAGTCAGTCCAATTTCAATTTGGAGAGTGAGATTGCAAAAATTAAAATCTCTGTCCCACTCTCTGAGCTGGCCACTCAGGATGTATATAAGGGCCAAATTTTGAAAGCATTAAACTTAGGTGAAAATAATGATACTGTAAATCTGAGTGATGATAAACCTGCCCTTCTGTTAGGTCCAAAGATCGAGGGAAAGTTTCAAGAAGGGGTAGTTCCACCTTTTTATATCAGTCTCAACATTCATGACAAGATCCTTCACAATGCCATGCATGACTCTGGAGCATCACACAATCTAATGCCTAAGGTAGTGATGGAGAGACTAGGCCTAGAGATAACCCGACCATATAAAGATCTATATTCATTCGACTCTAGCAGAGTAAAATGCCTAGGCCTGATTAAAGACTTATGTGTGAGCTTAACCCAAATCCCAGCTAAATGTATGGTCATGGATGTTGTGGTGGCAGATGTGCCACCCAAGTATGGCATGTTATTATCGAGATCTTGGGGAGCCAAGCTGCAGGGCACAATGCAGATGGATGGCTCATATGCCATGATTCCTATCTTTGGCCAGCCTAGAAAACTGTATAGGGAGGCACAGATGAAGTTCCTAGTCAGTAGCCCTGAAAAACCAGAGAATTCACCTATTTATTCTGTACATACGGACCTTGAATCCTTCATTTTTTGTAATGATGAATCCTTAGAAGGGTCAAAGTCCCAAAACAGAGACACAAATGAAGAAACAGAGGCTATGGATTTCAACATAATGGCTGCCCTAGATTTAGAAGAAAACGAAGAGGAAGGCAGAAATGAAGTTTGTAGAATATGCGGTGGAGACCTAGCTCTGAGTGAACAAGAAACAGAACGTGAACAGTCGCCTAGCCAAATATTCAAACCTCATGCTTTGCATGAAGAACAAAGTGATCCACAGCCCAGTACAGATCCTGTAGAGAAATATAATGGCGAACCCAACTGTGAGGGAGAAAACAATAAAAAACATGAGAATAATCCCTTATGGGAGATGAGCTTTGATGGGTATTGTACTAAAAATACTGCAGGGGCAGGGGTATGGTTACGCAATACAGAAAATGATTATGCAGAAAGCCACGCCTGTAGTCTACATTTCAAATGCACAAATAATGTCACTGAATACGAAGCTCTAATCCTGGGCCTAAGTCTGTTGAAGAAAATAGGAGCCCGTAGGATAGCCATAAGGGGAGACTCCAAGTTAGTCATTAAACAGGTGAACGGAGAATATAAAGCCAAGCATCCTAGACTAAGGGCGTATAGGAATGATGTTGACGACATATTGAAAACCTTTGCTGAATACAAATTAGTTTTCATCCCTAGGAGTTAAAACGTCATCGAAAATGGATTGGCGTGCCTTGCCAGTTCATATCCTAAGACTCCAAATGACCAACAGATCATCATACAGACCAAATTCAAGCCTGCGATGCCAGACAATGAAAAATATTGGCAGGTCTTCGAGGGGGATAAGCAAATTGAAGATTTCCTGACAGGCAGGAACGAGTTTGAGCTTTCAGACTCTGATTCTATTTCTAGTGATAGCTTCCTGAGTGAGGAACCCTCAGATACATAAGAACCACCTTTAAACATAGAAATAAACGCTTTGAACGAAGAAACTAGAAACACTAACAGAAATTATGAAAACACAGAAAGTGAGGAAGTTAAAGTGTTGCGGGCCAGGGATAACGACATACCTCATGGTCTGGCGCCGTTAGAAGACCTTTTTTACTTCAACGATGTAGCTAAAAAGCCAACCATCGAACACGCAGACTCAGACGTAGAAGAATGCAACATAGGCACAGCAGATAAGCCAAAAATGATTAAATTGGCCAAGTATTTACCCACAGAAATGAAAAAGAGATACATAGACCTTTTTAAGAAATTTGTTGATGTGTTTGCATGGAGTTATGAGGATTTATAAGCTTATGACACCAACATTATACAACACAAAATACCCTTAAAAGAAAATCAGAAGCCATTCAGACAAAAACTTCGCAGAATCAATCCAAAACAGTTGCCTGTAGTAGAGAAAGAGATTAAGAAAACGTATGAAGCAGGTATAATTGTGCCTGTGAGGTTCTCTGATTGGGTATCAAACTTAGTGGCTATGAGAAAGAAAACAGGGGAAATCAGGCTGTGTATAGACTTGAGGAATCTTAATAGAGCCTCACTCAAAGACAATTACCCTTTGCCAAAAATGGAACATATTCTTTAGAGGGTAGTAGGCTCTAAAAGGATCTCCTTGCTAGATGGTTTTTTAGGTTACAACCAAGTCCTAGTAATCCCAGAAGATCAACTCAAGACAGCCTTTACCACTCCCTGGGGTACCTTTATGTACGTGAATATGCCCTTTGGACTAATGAACGTTGGGGCAACCTTCCAAAGAGTAATGGACATAGCTTTTGTAGATGAGATAGGACACTTCATTGTCATCTATCTGGATGACATAACAATCTATTCCAGGACTGAGGAAGAACACCTAGAACATCTGAGAGAAGTTTTTGAAAAATGTAGAAGGTTTGGTCTGTCACTGAATCCTAAAAGAACTGTGTTTGGGCTGCAAGAAGGTAAGCTTCTTGGCCACATTATATCCGAAAAGGGAATTAGGATAGACCCATAGAGAGTTGAGGGGATACTACAAATCACACACCCGAGAAACATCAAAGAATTACAGTCCTTCATTGGGAAAATAAACTTCCTTAGGAGATTTATTCCCAACCTAGCTGAACACCTTAGGAATATGACTAACATGCTGAAGAAAGGTGAAGGAGTTAAATGGACTGTTGGAGCTAAACAATCCTTTGAATCGGTAAAACTGGCACTCACCCAAGCTCCTGTTCTAATTAGCCCAGATTTCTCTAAAGATTTCCTGATTTTTTCATTTGCCTCTGAGCATACAGTGGCTGCAGTCTTACTGCAGAAAAATCCAGAGGGTATGGAACAGCCAATAGCCTTTTTTAGCAAAGCACTAAGGAATGCTACCTTGAAATACAATATAATGGAAAAACAGGCTTATGCTCTTGTGAAGGCTTTAAAGGACTTTAGGGTGTACATTTTTCATTCTCACACCATAGCTTTTGTGCCCAAAAATGTAGTCGAAGACATTCTGTCCCAAGACCCAGATGGGAAAAGGGGCAAGTGGATTGTTGTGATTTTAGAGTATGATCTTGAGATAAGACCCACCAAGTTGATCAAAGGTCAAGGCTTAGCCAAATTAATGGATGAAACAAATCTGCAGGCCCTTGACATTAATATGGTAGATGCCTTAGATGAGTAGGGAGGATTCCCTGACCCCACTATTGAAGAGAAATTTCATAACTCCCCTTGGTACTCTGAAATCCTCTATGTGCTCACCAACCTTAATGCTCCCCCTGAACTGTCAAAAACCAAGGCCAGATTCATAAAACTGAAAGCTAGAAACTAGTGCATTTTGAATGAAAACTTATACTGGAAAAATCCTAATGGCCTATTGCTTAAATGTTTGCCTGAAACAGAGGCAGAAAAGATGAAACAATAATTCCATGCTGGAGAGTGTGGAGGCCACCTAAACTGGAAGGCCACCGCAAAAAAAATACTCAGGGCTAGCTATTATTGGCCCACACTCTTCAATGATGTTCATAAGATGGTAATTACCTTCCACAAATGCCAGATCTTTGAAGGCAAGAGAAAGCTCCTCCCCCTCCCTTTACAACCTATCACCGTTGAAGGTCCTTTCTTGCAATGGGGCCTAGATTTTATTGGAGAAATCCACCCTACTTATTCTGCACAACACAAATGGATCTTAACAGCCACAGACTACTTCACTAAGTGGATAGAGGCCATACCCACTAGGAATGCCACATATTCAGTCATCATTAGGCTCCTAGAAGGTCATATCCTCTCTCGGTTTGGTTGTCCAAGGAAAATAATCACCGATAATGCTGCTGCTTTTGGATCCAAGAAAATAGTCGATTTTTGTCACATGTATCAAATAGCGCTTAGTCATTCAACTACCTATTACCCACAAGGTAATGGTCTAACTGAATCATCAAATAAGAGCCTAGTGGCCATCATCAAAAGGTTGTTGGAAGAGAACAAAAATTCATGGCATAACAAGTTAATACATGCCCTGTGGGCTGATAGGCTTACAACCAAGAAGTCCATTGGCATGTCACCTTTTCAACTTCTCTATGGTACAGAAGCAGTATTTCCTACTAGCCTTGGGGTACCAGTAATCAAGCTGGTCCAAGAGATTCAAACGAAAGAAGACAGCATGGTGAGAAGAATAAATCAGACAATTCATCTCCAAAAAAAGAGGGAGGGGGTTTATAACAGAGCTATCAAAGTTCAAGAAAACATAAATAGGTTATTTGACAAAAGAACCAAAGCTGTTGATTTCAGGATTGGGGATAAAGTGCTCAAGTGGGACTCAAGAAGAGAGGATAAAGGGAAACATGGCAAGTTTGACAGCCTGTGGCAAGGTCCATTCATCATTCAAGCTACTGTGGGTCCAAATGCATTCCTTTTATAAGAATTAGATGGAATTGAGCTGTTTGGGGGTCCTGTCAATGGAAGGATGCTCAAACACTACTTCTGCTGATTTACAAGTTCCAGTTTCCATTTCCATTGTACATACCATTGCAGTTTTTATTTTCAAGAAAAAGAGAAAAATGTTCCAAAAAATAGAGGAAGGGAGAGAGGTTCAGACATGCTTAAAACATGAACCTCTAAGGTGCAAAGGATTGGCTCTAATATGATCAAAACTTGAGCCAAGAAAGCAAAACAGCTGGTCCTAACATGCTCAAAATCTAGACCAGCAAAGAAAAAAGAAAAATCAGCTCTAACATGCCTAAAACCAGAGATGAAATGAAGAAAGGAGGTGACACTAATAGGCTCAAAACTTGAGTCACAAAAAGAAAGAAGGATGCTTCAAGTTTCAGATTTCAAGCCTTCAAAGTTTTGTTCAATTTCCTGCAAAGTTTTTTGTCTGTGTGCAACTGTCTTTATGCCTTGGATCTACAGCAAGCTAGACTGTTTAATCCTATTTTGACTGTTTTTAAATTTCCTGTTGTAGAATGTAGAGAAGAAATCTGTTGGACAGTCTAATCCCAGCAGATATTAGATTAGGTAGGGAAACATATGAGGTCAACAGTTTAATCTGGCTTCATGGAGCAATAAGGGTAGATCTAGAATAGGTTTATTTTTTGTTATAAAAATAAATGATGTAAAGGGTCTGCTAGCTCAAATGCACCCTAGAAAGAAGAAAAAATGCTAGGATTGTAGTATGGGTAGGTAGGTTGTTGGGATGTTTTGCTGATCTAACATAATTGTGGCAGCTGAAAATCAAAGAAGAGATATGGCTTAAGCAGCAGGCATCTGGCCTACACCAAAGATCAATTTCTGAATTCTTGACTCCTTCAAGAAGAAGCCATCCCCATGTGGAGCCACTGTTAGCCCCTTATAAATTCCTTGGCAAGCAAGCAAGGGGCTATAATGTCTTATGAGCCTTCAAGGAATGCATTTCCCTTGAAAACACATCATCCTTGAAGGCTACCTATGTTCCCTGTTTTTCGTTGTTTCTCTCTGTTGATCTGTTGTCCAAGAGACTTGCTGAATGATGAAATTTTGCTCAAGAAGGCCTTATTTCACCCCTTATATCTCTGCGGATTCCCCCCATCTTATTCTTTTCCCCACCATTTTTCCAAATTCCCCTTTGTTCCCCCTATTTCCCATCAGACCTCCTAAATTTTCCCAAAATCCCCTTTAAATCATGCCCTTGCCCTTTGTTTGGTTAAAATTACCCTTTTCCCCCTCATCGTTTCCCTCTAAAACCCTCAAAATCCTTTAAAATTGGGCCAAAACCCGCTTTCCGACCATATAATAGGCCTAGTCCCCTTCCAGCTAGCCCCGCTGACCATTCTCCCCATGTAACCCAGCGGTGGGACCAAGAGCTTAAGTCCCAAGGGCTAATCGCAATTGGAAGATCGGCGGGGAGGTCAAATTCCTTTGTAAAACTCCAAAGTTCTAATGCGATTGGTCTATAGTGTAATTCCCACGATGCATGATAAACCATTGATCTGTCATCGCGATCGGACGGCCCGCGCGATATCGCAAACTCTGTAATTGCATCACTTATGTTGTAGCCTCCGATCGGTTCATCGAAATATTTTCCGATGCGATTGATCGCTCCTATCCCCGATCAATCGCAAGCCTTTCCTTTTGATCCCCGATCAATCGCAAGCCTTTCCCTCCGATCCCCGATCGCGCCCCACCCCCCCCCCATCCTGACCGTCTGTTTCCCCACCGATCCGACGGTCATCGTTTCATCCGCCCAATCGCAATCGGAAGTTTCAATGTGTGTCACCTCTGTCCCCCCTCCGATTGTGATTGCTCGAATCAATCACATCCGTTCGTTCATATTTGAAATCGACGGCCCAGATTATCTTGCTCCGCTCCCATCACTCTCCCCTTTCTGTCCTCTGAACAATTCTCTATCGTTGATCTCTTTGTCAATCCAACGGTCATCGCACACCCCAATCACAATCCTTTCCCAATCGCAATGGGAAATATGTTAATGTGTCACCCTTGCCCTTCCCGATTGCGATGCTCCGAAGTAAATCTGACCGTCCGTTGGATCTAAGATCTGACGGCTCACATCTGATCACCCTCTGCCTCCGTCTGGGTCCCACCTCATCGCATTTCCGTTGCATTTCATGTGTTTCCTGTGTATTTCCACCAAAGTTCAAACCTTTGCATTTGTGCATAAATTTTAGCGTTTCATATTTTTTTCGCCCGTTTCGTATATCATTCCGCTAGGTCAATCTCCGCCGTTGATCTTTGTCCCCAGACCAAGATCTAACGGTCTGCGCTGCATATTACCACCAAACCCTATTATTCGTAAGTTTCACCATTTTATTGCATTTTGTCACCATTGTGTAGTGAAAAGCCACCGCTCCACTACCGCCGCACTACCATTTCATCCACCCTCCCATTGCATTGTTTTCTAAGTTTAGTAGCGTGATCTGCAGGGTACAGAAGAGAAAATCTGCCATTAATACACAGTATGGATACAACAGCAAGGTTTTCACTGACAGAGGTGCAGAATTTAATGAAGGACAGTTTTTCACATCAACAGAATGTCTTCCTCCGAAGAAGGACGGGTTACCCATGCTGTTCTGATTACATGCCGCACTCCAGAGGAGTTTTTCTGCCCATAACACAATCCGAAGCTCTCAGAGCATTTGTTGCAAAAGTATGGCAGACCATTCCATTTTTATTACCAGTTAGTCTATTCACCCACAGTACCACATAGTACTGTTGCAACCAGAGTACACCAGGACCATACCCGGAGTAAAAGGGAGCCTGACAAAGACCATTTTCCCCTCCAGAGGTGCCAAGGATGAATGCAGAGAGTTAAAACAGAATGGGCTTCGACCCTATCCATCTTTTCTGTGTTTTAATGATCATTTAGTGCTTCACCTACCTCCTCGGTTCATCCTCTATTTCTCTTCAGTTATAAAATCATGAAAAAAACTATTGTGGGTTGTTGATTGGATATCAGTAGAATGCGAGTTGTTCTCTGGAGACAAGTTCTCTGTTTAAGACTGTAAGATAGGCTGAGGAAGGTTTTTAGATAGAATATCAAGCTGTAAGCTATGTTGTACTTGACTGGTTTTTTTCTTAATATAGTGAGCACATTTCTTTGGATCCTAATCTAAAGCTGAGGTGATGTTTTCCTGTCTATGTGTTCATTTCCATTTCATTTCATTTCTTCTAGCTTGCATCAGAAATTTGGCATGAGATTTTCCCTTGTTAGGCACCTCATGTTTCTGCTCTCCTTGGTTTAATGTTTTCCGCTTGATGTGATTATCTAGGAATTGATTTCAATTGGTTTAACTAGTGTAGTGGATGATATTGCCTACTAGCTGATGTATGAATTGTTGATTCTGTTTCTTAGATGTTCTTGCTATGTTTAATTGCATGAATTGGTAATGCTAGGAGTTTAGAACTCAGTCTCTTGCTCTCTAGGATCCTTTGAGTCACTTGAATCTGGCTAAGTTCCCTCAAGTTGCTTTAAACCACCTTTGAGAGATGCCTTTGAGTATGTGGAGTTAAATGACCTCTGACCCGATCTATACACAGAAATTTGGTGTTCCTCTCCCTTTTCACCTTTTCACCTTTCTCTCCTTATTGTTCTACTCCACCAAATCAATTAAGGATCCAATGCTTTAGATGACTAGCCCAAATGAAAGTTTGCATGTTGATAGCAAGTAAACCCTTTCCTGACTCCATTGCCCAATGGTCTTGATGTTCCCTGATTCACCTCTCCTTTGCCTAAAATCTCTTTTGCTCATCCTTGTTGTACATTGAATCTTCCCTTCCTGATTCCCAACAACCAAACTTCAAATTAAACAAAAAAACCTTGTGCCTATAACTAGCCTTATATATTAAACGCTGAGCCTCAAAGACATACACCTTTGACAATCATAGAGAGATCCCTCTCTCGACCTAGGAGGGCTAGACCCTAAGGTCTGAAAGTGGTTTGATGTTGTCTCATATTTTGGTCTTGCCAACCTGGCCAAAACATGGGAATACCAACAGTGACAATGAATCAAACCAAAATGAAGATGAGGCAGGAGATGTTGATGAAGAGGAATCCATTGAATCCAAGGGCAGTGAAACTGATATTGGGAATAATGACGCAGGAATCAGTGAGGAAGAAGACATTCATGATAGTCATGACAAGAGTCATGACAGGCATGAAAATAGTGAAAATAGTGAAGCTCTTAGTGATGAATAGGCAGAGGTAAGCAATGAAACAGAAAACATGGAGGAAAATGAAGAGGATGATAGTGAAAATGAAGATCACAACAATGATGAGGCAAGCAGCCACAATGAGGATCAAAATGAAAATGCAATAAAGCAATGAAAATACAGAGGAGAACAGTAATCATGATGATGATGATAAAGATGATCCTGGCTCTGATCAAAATAGTCATGAAAACACTGAAAATAGTGAGCTTCACGGTGATGATGATGATGCTAGGGACAACAGTAAGACTCAGAGCCACAATGATAGTAAAAATAGTGAAGTTCCTAGTAGTGATAAAGGCAGTGATGATATTGGAAACACAGAGGTCAAAAATGAGGCTGAAAACATGGAGGTGGATGCAAATCAAGATGAGGTAAATGAGGAAGGAGGCAACATTCAAGGTAATGAAGAGGAAGATATGGGGACAAATGATGGAAGACATGATGAAGACACCCAAATTATCACAATCAAGCCTCTTCCATTGACTTATCAAAGAGGAGTAAGGCATGTGTTTACTGCCTCTAAAAGGAAAGGGGCCATTCCTTCCTCTTATACTAAGAAGCTTCACAAAGGCAAACAAAAGATCAAAGAAGAAGAAGAAGAAGAAGAAGAAGATCAACATGAGGTTGAGAAAGAGTTTGAAATCATTCATATTGACAATGAAGAGGAAAATGAAGCAGGGATCTCAAACTTGCTCCTCCAGAACAAAAATTTTCAAATTGAAGACCTCCAAGCAAATCTGGATAGGGCCAAGAGTGTGAATGGTGTCCTTGAGATGGAGAATAGCTAGTAGTGGCACAAAATACCATTGATGAGGCTAGACCAATCAGAGCCCAGAAATAAGCTCAAAGGGCATAGGTAAAGCTAGAGGAATTCATGGGCACCTATGAGGAAACTGAATATGAAGAAATACAGTCCAGAAGAAGACCAAGAACCATGGGTTTAAATAAGGCATTGGCAAGAGAAAGAGAGCAAGAGTCCGCCTTGGTAGAGCAGCTCCCTCTGAGTGAGGTACTTTCCATGGAGATAAAATATGATCAGAAGCCTTGGATATAAAGAGAAAACACACACTTGGAGGCCAAATTGGAAAAGGAAATAGAGATCTTGATCTCCAAAGGAAGATGACCAAGCACTATGCATTGCAAAATCAAATTGCAAGGGCCAAGCTCAAAGGAGCCCTTGCTGAAATAAAATAAAAGGAGGTAAAATACCAAGAAAACTTTGGAATATTGGCTTAATCTTCTCTACAAGCCTCCCAAACCCCATGAGGAAGATATCCACCAACTTTGAGAACTTTTTGAATTTTTTTGGTTTTTCGCTAATTTTAAGGCCTGAAGGTGCAACACCCTTGGCGCTATGCTTTTTTCTCAAGCATACTCAAGAGAAAAACTTTGTATTTTTGGAATTCTCGGCTCAATTACAGCATGCTCACCAAATTTTAGAGCATTTGGAGCATTTTTAGTCCCTCAAAAGGCTAAAACACACCTCATTTTTCACCTTTCTGCCTCATTTTCAGGACTGGCGTTGTGCCTAGAGCAGCCTTTGGAAATTTAATTTTTGGATAGGTAAATGGAGCCAAATAAAAAACATAATGGAATTTTTGGAGAGCAGACTTGATATGATTTCCAACGAGCCATCACAGAGAAAATTCTGACATCGAAAAGGGCATCAAAAATTCACTGCAAGTGGACCCAGTTTTCCTATGCATGTGCTACACCTTCAAACCTCACTGTTGCGCCTTTAATGAGAAAAAGTCAAAAAAAGACACTCATTTATGGAAAAATGATATTTTAGTGTTTTTAGGGGCAAATCACTCCAAATTTAGGTGCTAAGAGTTATTTTTTCATTTATTTCATGAGATAATTTGTGTCTTTGGCCTTGCATGGTCTCTTAGACATAAATGACATTTATGGGTGTTTTTGACATTTTAAAACCCTATTTAGGGTTTTTTTCCCTCCTTTGCTAGATAAATAGAGAATGAGGGCCTTAATGTAAAGGGTTGGCATTTGATGACTCTTGGCAGCAATACATAGTTTTTTTTGGAGATTGAAGAGAAATTGGTGTTGTGGAATTTGTGAATGGATTGTTTTGATTGATGATGGAGAAGGCTTGCTTGCAAGATCCCTGAGCTTGGTTAATGGTGATGTGCTTCTATTAAGTTCTTGTTTTATTATGTATCATGTTGTTAAAGCCTTCTATATTGCAGTAGAACAAAGGTTTTAGACTAAGAAATTCTTTTCAAAGGCACCTTAGCTCTGTTTGTTCTTCACTGCCTCTATGTTTTCTTCTGCTAGGTCAGTTTAGAGAATTCTTACTTTCGCTCTAGACCCACCCAAGCTTGTTTATCTTATGAATGATTCAATACAATAGATATCAAATATGTCTTTATGGTTAGCCCTGCTTGTTTGATGTTACTAAAACATTGTTCTTGAGATCTTTCTTTGAAGTACCACTAATTAGGTTTTTCCAAAGAGGCTATGTTTCGATGATACCCTTTTTCCATTCTTGAAAGTTTGTTTTGGAGATATTTATGGCTATGAAAAATGATGTTTAGTAGTTCCCTCTTCTTTTATCTATGTTATATGTCCATCTTAAATGTTTTCTAACCTTGAAGGTGAAATCACTGGAAGTTAAATAAGATTCTTGCCTTCTATATTTCATTGGATTGTTTGTCTTAAATTCTTATTTGCTTAAGTTTAATCAAAGAGTTATTGGTGTGCCCTATATTATGATTACTTATTTATGCTAAATAGTGTTTAAGGCCCCTTCTTGTTAAATTATTTGACAAAGGATTCTTAACTTCCCTTTGCCCTACTTTGTTCACAAACTTGATGTTCATTTCATCTCACACAAGCCTTGAAAATCCATTTGACCATGTTAGATTTGCCCTGTGATGCACCTTGATTCATTGTTGAACTTTCCAAGAATTTTTATTGACTCCATAGCCTAATGACTTGAGGATTTACTCACTCCATCTATTCTACTTGATCATATACCCAACCAAAACAAACAAACAAACAAACCCTAAAATTAACAACTAACCTAAAATCAAACCCTAAAAGAAAACAAGTTCACATCCTTTGCATAAAATAGAGAGAGCCCTCTCTGATCTCGAGAAGGCTAGGTCCTAGGACTCCAAAGACTGGTCTAATGTTACCCCTGTTCATTTTTTCTCACCAATCTAACAAATTACAGGGACCTAACAGTTAACACACTTTTTATTTTCTGCAAGTGATTTGGAAACTAAATACACTAACACTGGTTTTCTGGTACATGAACCTCTATTTTGGTACACGAACTGGTATCCTATTACAAGAATAGAGTGCTCTGGTACACAAACCCAGAGCTCCTATATGAAGGTAAAAATATTTAGTGCAGGTACAGAACACACTTCTGGTGCATAAAATTCATTCC
The DNA here is from genome assembly GCA_034641835.2 of Pinus albicaulis. Lineage (NCBI taxonomy): Eukaryota > Viridiplantae > Streptophyta > Pinopsida > Pinales > Pinaceae > Pinus > Pinus albicaulis. The sequence goes on along the minus strand of CM076578.1, from coordinate 1,351,501,766 downwards.
AGTGCAGGAACAACATTCTAAGAGAGGAACACTGGTGCAGTGTAGGAACGAAAATTTAGTGCAGGAAGGAATATCTTTGAAGAAGACAGACATCCTGAATAGCCAAATCATCACTATGTCTCATAAGTACACGGAAGATAATATTAAATTTTTACTTTATTGATCAGGATTGTTCACAATGAATTGAGAGTTCCTTTTATTTAAATTTCTGCAAAGTAATTTCTTTTATATTCCAACACCATAATTTCTATGGTATTAATTGTCGTGTGATCATTTCTTTTGATTCTCCGTATTATAATTAAGGAATTTGGAATATAACTAGGAAAAGTTCATATCATTTTTGGAATTACCCGTGCAACACCTCTAAGCTTATGAAGCCATGGGTTGACAATTAAGTGTTGAAGGAGTTTGTTGAATTTAAATTCCTACACCCAACAACAACCTATGACGTGAAACGAATGAATGGGTGTATGTTGGAGTGGTCCATGGAGAGGAGAGGGAGAAGTGAGGAAAAACTGCTCCTCTATATCTAAAAACCATCTTTGATCAACAACCTGCAAAACAAAAAAACAAGTGAGTGCATTGGTATCATCTTTCTCTTTTTCTTTTTGTTTCTTTTATCTTTTGTTCTCTCTCTTTTTTTTAGGGGAGTTGGGCTGCCTCCATAGAGGTTTTCAACCCACAAGCTTGCCTTAGGTGCCTCTAGGAGGTTTTCACCAAAGGATATTTTATTATTATTTTTTCCCTCTATTTTTTTTCTCTAGGATTTCCTCATGGAGGTTTTCAACCTTGGAGTTGGCCTTGGGTGCCTTAGAGAGGTTTTCACCCATGCCTCTTTAATTTTTTCTTTATTTTTTATTTTTTTCACTAAGGGGGAGGCACTAGAAACTATGGAGTCTCCAATGACATACACCTCCCTATTTATGGAATTTATATATTCAGCCCTAGACAGAGGCTTTTTATAACCTTTGAGTCTATAACCATTGACAAGCAGGGGAATCCCCTCCTCATCTAGGGTCTTGATCTAAACTGCGCCATTATCATAATATTTTTCCACTTTGTAAGGTCCCAACCATCTTGTCACCATTTTTCCTTTAAAATCCTTGAACCTTGAGTCATACAGTAGCAACCAATCTCCTTCTTGAGATAGCTTCTCCTTCTTCTTTTTTCTCATTTCATATCTTCTTTTGCAGTTGAATGACTTATATGTGAAGGATTTCTTGCATCCTAAACTCACCCAACCCATTTAATTGCAGCAACCCTTCCTGTTGGGCCTTTTTTATATCCAGGTCTAACTCAGTTTCCATCCTCAAGGTGTAGAACTCAAACTCAATTGAAAGAAGACGTTTCCTCCCATAAACCAAGACATAAGGAGTGAAACTTGTTGTTGTTTTCCAAGTAGTGTTTTAGGCCCAAGTAGCTTCTACCAATTTGTCTGCCCAATCTTTTTTTTTGTTGCTCACAACTTTGGTGAGGATATTCTCCAAGGATTTGTTGGACACTTCCACTTGGCCATTTTCTTGAGGGTGGTAGGAAGTGGAAGTATTATGCTTTATCTTGTGCCTCCTCAGAATATTCTCAATGAGATGAGATGTGAATTGTGCCCCTTGATGAGTGACTATCTCTCTGGGGTATCCAAATTTCTAGAACACATTCTATCTCATAAATTCTTCTACCATCTCCTCGGTTGCTACCTTTAAAGCCTTTGTTTCATCCCACGTTTCGAGGTAGTCGGTGCAGACTATAATATACTTTTTCCTACCTAGATGGTGGATTAATGGGTCCAATGAAGTTCATGCCCCACTTGTCAAATGGCTCTAAAGCCACCTGAGGGTGGAAAGGCATCTCATCGCTCTGTGTAGGTTTCACCATCATTCAACACATTAAATCTCTTTTTTTGCATTAGATGACATATTTTTAACTTTGATATGTTCATTATGCAGGTTTAAAGAGAATTTCATATTTGTGTCTAATATTATTTATTTTTGTAGAAAATTGTGAGAATGTTGGGAAGATTATGAAGCTTTGGAGAAGGAGATAATTTAGGGACTTGATCCCTAATACTGAAGGATCAAGATTGGAAAATAAATTAAAAAAATTTCATGAAATTATTGATAAATTTTGGACATATTTGGGAACTTTGATGATTGAGAAAATCTAGGAATGTGTTCCCTGTCATTCACTGTAAACGCCTAGTGTTGGGAACTAGATCCACTATTTGAGGGATTTTGTAGGGGAAATATTCCTCCTTTCAATGGGAATTCTTCCTCATCATTTTTTATCAGTACCAATTAGAATTTTCCTCTAGGGGCATGTATTTTTTAGTCTTATTTTGGAGAAAATTTATTTTTTGGAAGCTCCACTTTCTTTTCTTGCAGGGATGTACATGGACTGGTTCAATAATGAAGATTGGTTCCATTTTTAGCTTCTAAGGATGCTTTATTCCATATTAATCTGGGTCCTCCTTGGGATTTTCCATCCCAAAAACCTTAGAGCCTTCTTTCACAATTTATTTATGTTCTTTTCAATTCTTATTCACATGCATCTCTTTTTTTTGTTTTGCATATTTCTATATTTAGTATTGTTTATTTTCTTTCTATAACATTGAGTTAAATGATTGGAGTTATTTTGTATTTTTTTTAAAGATTCAAGAGCTTTATTCATCCTTATAATAATGTTTTAACGTCATCTTAATCATTAAGCTACTTTTATTTGGTTACTAGTTCACGAATATAATATTTCTGGAAATGCCTTGTAGCGAAATAGTAGTAAATTTCTTCTATTTTCTAGAATGGGTTAATAATATCCATTTCACTTTATTCCACTTGTATTAGATCATAATAATGTTAACTTTAATAAAAATATTCACCCCATTTCATTTTCACTTGATTAGGTTAGGCATTTGATAGATTAACTAGCTCACTAGTTCTTGAATTTTCATATTTTAGAGTAGTAATTTTCTGTTATTTTTTAGCACATGTGAACAGGGGTATTTTGGAGTGATTCCACTTTGAATGGAGACCTAACACATCCTAATTACTAAAAAAAAAATACATATACAATTTTCATTTTATTTAATTGGTCATTCAGTGAGTGATCTACAAAACATAACATCTTGTATCAAAAACAGAGTTTCATGTAGGATTGTTGTAGCATGTGTAAACTCGGCCATATTTGCTCCCAAAGTTTGGTTTTTGTCTCTTAGGCTTGAATAATGACCCCTAGGATCTAAATACATGATTTAGGAAGAATAAAAACCACTTAAGACATGCATTTTTACAAATTCGATTAGGCCTATTTGTTTGAATTCATGCTCTTAGGATTTCAATTACAAATTCTTGTTCTCGCCTAAGATTAATTTATTTTCAAAGAAACACTTCCATTTATTCAATTAATTTAGGCTTTGATTTCATGGCATTCACTAAATTACATCACATAAACAAAATAACGACACATTGTATGCTGCATGATCTGGATTTATGTAGGAACACAACATAATACACATATAACCATAAATAGAAAGATGTAGTGGAAATAACACTTCATTTCATTAACATCAAAGAACTAAAATTTTCTTATATATAGAATGGAAATAAACTAGCTAGGGTGCTGGTAGTGAATCTCTGAGAAGATATGTGGCAGCTACAGACCTTTGAACTATCTTACAATGAGGCTCAAGGGCCTATTTATTATTGAGAAACAATGGAGAACTCTAAATGTCCAAAAACCTAACCCTAGGAGATGAAGCGCCAAAAATATGGGCCCCATTTGGGTAAATTGGTGTTTCAACTTCTCGGGGATGTAACTTTAGCATACGATCTCCGTTTAGGGCCTCAAAACAACTCTAAAAGTTCAGGACCTGAAAAACTGCTAAAAGTAGTAAGTTGTGCCGAAACTGAAAAACTGAAAGAGATAATGGTGAGGCCCTAAGTGGAATAGGCGGGTGAACACCATATCCACCTCAATCATTCCTCCCCCCTTAAGAAGCAATGGTCCCCATTGCGTTGAGTTCCTCCATGAGATGAGTAAACTTCTGTTGAACTTGGTCCCTCGTGAACCACTTGCCATGGTGCAGGAGTTGGCCAGCTTTGACAACCCGATACAGTTGGATCTTTCATTGGCGAGTGTTCTTGATTTGCATGTCCATGATACAATTTGTGGTGGCCTGTACATGCAGTCTGGGTTTAACTCTTTTGGTGTGAGTTCTTCTGGAATGTCAGAGGTGTCCAGTAGAGGTGGGAAGTATGGATGAAGGCGGTCTACATTGAATATTGGGTGCAGACAAAGGAATGGTGGAATACTGAGCTCGAAGGCATTGTTCCCTACAACCTTATTGATGGTGTACAGCCCATATCGGAGCAGGAGAAGCTTGTGGTGGGGTCCAGTGAGGTGCTCCTTATACAAATGTAGCCACACTTTGTTGCCCACCTGGAAGTTGTGTGGAACCCGATGTTCATCATTTCATTGCTTGTACTTAGCATTAGCTCTATCCAATATGTCATGAACCTGTTGGCAGATGTGTTGAATGTGCTCGATGAAGTTGGTTTCTTTTTCAGCTTTAGACTGGACATGAGCCGAATTGGCTAAAGTAGTTGCAAATGGCATGGATACGTCAATGGGACATAGTGGCTGGAATCCCAAGCCCACCTGAAAGGGTTTGTGGCCGGTTGAGATGTGGAGAGCCCGGTTATAACTGTGTTGTACATAGGGGAGGCTCTCATCCCATGTGCATGGATGCTTTGAATTGTACATGCATAGAATGTGTACAATAATCTTGTTTATGACCTCTGTCTGGCCATCAGTTTGGGGATGGAAAGCTGTGGACTTAGTGAGCTTGGTGTCCAACGTTGACCAGAGGCTGGACCAAAATGTGTTGAGGAACCTGCTGTCACGATCTGATATGATAGACTGTGGGATCCCACAGTGAACCCATGCTCATTCAAATAAGAGTTTAGCAGTGGCTTCTACTGTGATATTCTTCTTGTAGGCCACCATAATGGCCATATTCGATAACATGTCGATGACCACGAAAACATAGTCGTTTCCATGCTTAGTAGAAGGGAGGCCTGACATGTAATCCATGGAGATGGATTCCCAAGGTCGATTAGGGGTAGGTAGCGAAGTATAAAGCCCTTGCTTCTTAATGGTCGGTTTGGCAATGGTGCAAGAAGTGCAGGATCTGATGTACTTCCTGACATCTTGTCGGAGGTTTGGACAATATAAATACTTCTACAATACTACCACTGTTTTCTTGACCCCAAAATGCCCAGCGACTCAACTATAGTGCGCTTCCCATATCATCTTGGCACGCTCGCTTGAAGGAACAAAAATGTGTCCCATGTGACATAACAGTGCATCTTGGAGGTGAAAATTTGGAACTTGCGTGCCCCCAAAGAGTGCCTTGTATGTGTCGTTGAATTCTGGATTGCTCTTGTAGAGAAGCGGCCAATCAGAAGTCTCATGCCCATAAGAGTTGAGAACTATGGTTATGGCCATGATCGGTGGTCAGCTGAGGTAGTCGACAACATTATTGGTGCTACCCTTCTTGTACTTGATGTTCAAATGAAATTTTTGCAGATATGTGGACCACTTCTGATGGCGATTGTTCTGCAACTTCCCTTGTGTCTGTATGAACTGCAGGGGTTGGTGGTCTGTGTGGATGATTATTTCCTTCCCCAAAATGTAATGAAACCATTATCGATATGCCTACACAATGGAATACATTTCTTTGTCATAAGTGGGATACTTGCGAACTGTGTCAGACAATGTCTCACTGTGATATGCCACTGGATGCCCTTGTTGAGTAAGAACTTCCCCAATAGCATAGTCAGAGGCATCTATCTCAATATCAAATGGTTGTTGAAAGTTTGGTAATGTGAGCACTGGGGCAGAACAAAGGCGATGTTTCAATTCTACAAACGCCTTCTGTTGAGATTCCGACCAAAATAATTTTTCTTTTGCTCCCCCCTTGGTGACTTGACTCAAGGGCCAAGTGATATGAGAGAATCCGAACACGAACCTGCGGTAGAAATTAGTAGGACCCAAAAAGCTGCGAAGCTCTGTTAGAGTGGTTGGGGCTGGCCAATCCTGAATGACTTGGATCTTGGCTGGATCCACATGCACCCCCCTTTCATCAATAATGTATCCCAGATATTGAACCTGGGTCATGCCAAAAGTGCCCTTCTCCAAATTGCCACACAACTTGTGTTTCCGTAGTGTTTGGAGGACTTCTTAGATGTGGTGGAGGTGCTCTTCCCAAGTCTGGCTGAAGATCAGAATGTCATCCAAGTACACCACTACAAATGAGTTGGTGAATGGATGCAAGATGTCATCAATCAACCTCATGAAGGTTGCAGGAGCATTCTTCAACCCGAAAGGCATGACGAGCCATTTGAAAAGGCCCTCCTTGGCTTTGAAGGAAGTCTTCCACACATTAGAGGGTTCGATTGGTACCTGGTGATACCCAGACTTCAAGTCGATCTTGCTGAAATATTTTTCCCCTTTGAGTTGGTCCAGAAGGTCATCAATCTGTGGGATCGAGTACCTATTCCGAACAGTGATCTTGTTCAGTGCTTGATTTTTAATACAGAGTCTCCAAGTCCCATCCTTCTTCTGGACCAACAGGATCGAGCTTCCACAGGGTGATGAACTTGGCCAGATGTGGCCTTTCTGCAGCAACTCCTGAATCTGCCTCTTGATTTCATCATTCTCCAGAACAGAGTGCCTATAGATCGGTCCATTGGGTAGTGGCGCACCAGGGGTCAGGTCAATGGGGTGCTTGAACTGACAGTGTAAAAGAACCCCTATGGGTGAGGTGAAGATTTCCCCGCACTCCTCCACAACCTTGTCCATTTGTTCTTGTTGTGCAGAGGAGCCATGTCTGGAGGTCGTGACCACAATAGTCTTCTTGCCCTGGGGGCGGATCATCAGGAAAACAAATTTCCTAGTTCGGGAAATGAGCTTACTACATTGTTTTGCAGTAACCAAAGAGATAGTGGGTGGTGGTGGTACCTCTAGTATCCTGTACAACTTATTTCCCAAAGTCACAATAACAGCACGAGGCCAAGACTCATACACAACATGTGGCTTCCACAAGTATGGTTGGCCTAATAATACATCAGAAACATCAATAGGAGCAATGTCACACAATGCCTCATCCATGAAAGACTTGATGTTATAGGGAAGGCGACACTGCTGGCTGACACGGAGGTCCCATCCTTGGTGAAGCCACCCGATGATGTATGGTTGTGGGTGCACTATGGTTGGCAAGCCCAACTACTTCAAGACATCTGCTGAAGTGAGGTTCTTTTGGCTCCAATTTTCGATAATGAACCGTAGCGAGGAACCCTTTACCCACATCTGGGAGTGGAAGAGACGCTTTGCCTCCTTTGGATCTTCTGGTTCCTCCTTCTGGATCTTCGTAGTGGCAATAGTGGTGTTGGGCTCCACATCAATAATCTACTTCCCTTTTTCATTCCCCTTGTCAGGTTCTGATTCAGAGTCAAAGCATGCATCTGATTCAGAAGCCCTCATCTCAGCCACCAGTGACTACTTGGCCTGACACTCACTTGTGTTGTGAGTGGAGCTCTTATGGAACTCACACCACTTTCCCATGTCCTTCATTGGCTTCACGGTGTTGTTCTTTGCTTGTGGATTTGGCAGGTTGTATTAGGTTGCCATGCCTTGGCTTTTTCCTTTGGTTTGCAATTTTGGGGCACCTTTCCCTTGCTTTTGATTCGTAGATCCAAAGTCTTGCTTCTTCTGTTTGAATTTCTGCTCAATCTTGGAAGCGTACCGGTATGCCGTACCAAGTGAGGAGATGTCAAAGAACTCCATTTCCTCCTGAATGTATCTCTGCAGACAACCGTGATACTTTAGCACCAAATGTTTCTATGAATCTTTAATACCCAACTTTGTGCGTAGGGTATGGAACAGATTCGTCAGCTCATGCACATCTTGATCCCTTTGTTGCCGCATCGTGGTCCATTGTATGTACTTGTCCTCATAGCTCGCCACGGGATAGTACTATTCCTTGATGGCATATCAGAAACAATTCCAAGTGGGTACAACTGAGAATAGAGAGGGTTCTGTCTCATCCTTTTTCTGACAGTAGGTTTCCCACCAGTCCTTGACATGGGGGGTAGCTTTGAGGAGTGCAAAAATAATCTTCTCCCGGTCGAAAAAGTCATGAACCAAGAAATATCCTTCTAATAGATTCAACCATCTATCTACGGCATCTGCATCTATTTAACCCTCAAATATGGGAATGTCAAAGTTTACTTGTACCTTAAAAGGAGTCGCACCTCTAGAGTGGCTGCTGGATGAAGATGCGTTGTCGGTGGGCAGTCGTTGAAGGATCTAGGAAAATTTATCCATCATCTTGTTCCTTTGTTTTTCGAGGGCCTCCTCGAGCAATATTTTGATAGGAACTCCTGCTCCCTCATCTTTCTTTTCGTCCCCCACAGGTGTCCCTCGGGGTTTGCAAGGATGATCTTGCAAAGGTTCCACCAGATCAAGCCCTAACTCCTTATATCCTGACCTTGTTGGTGACATGCAAAGAAGGGTCGAGAAAAAGAAGACCACTCTGATATCACTAAATCAGATTTATGTAGGAACGCAACAAAATACACATATAACCATAAATACAAAGATGCAGTGGAAATAACACTTCATTTCATTAACATCAAAGAACTGTAATTTGCTTACAGACAGAATGGAAATAAACTAGCTAGGGTGATGGTAGTGAATATCTGAGAAGAGATGTGGCAGCTACAGGCCTCTGAACTGTGTTACAATGAGGCTCAAGGGCCTATTTATTATTGAGAAACAATGGAGAACTCTAAACGTCCAAAAACCTAACCCTAGGAGATGAAGCGCCAAAACTATGGGCCCCGTTTGGGTAAATTGGTGTTTCAATTTCCCAGGGACATAAATTCAGCATAAAATCTCCGTTTAGGGCCTCAAAACGGCGTTGGAAGTTCAAGACACAAAAAACTGCTAAAAATAGTAAGTTGTTCCGAAACTAAAAAACTGAAAGAGACAATGGTGGGGCCCCAAGTGTAATAGGCGGGTGGCCACCAATATCCACCTGGATCACTACACATATAGTGTTGATACATCTCAAGTTTGTACAAACCCTAGGTTGATAATTAAATTTGGTAGCCTTGGGAGTACGAAATTTAATTACCAACCCGATGTTCGTACAAAATTAAGTGGTATTGGCACTATATGTGCAACATACAATGTGTCCTTATTTTGTTGATATGATGTAATGGAGTGAATGTCATGAAATCGAATCCTAAACTAATTGCAGAAATGGAAGTGTTGCTTTGAAAATAAATTAATACTAGGAAAGAACAAAAATTTGTAATTAAAATCCTAAGAGCATGAATTCAAATTAAAATGCCTAATCTAATTTGCGAAAATGAATTTCCTAAGTTGTGTTATTATTCCTTAATCATGTATTTAGATGCTAGGGGTCATGATTCAAGCCTAAGAGACAAAAGCCAACCTTTGGGAGCAAATATGCTCGAGTTTACACATCCTACAAGAGTGCTACAAGAAACTTTGTGTTTGCTACAGGATGTTATTTTTTGAAGATAACTCACTGAATGACCAAGTAAATCAAATGAAAATGGTAGTAACCTGCCTACAAAGCTTTGAAGGTTGTCTTTTAGTAGCAAATTGGCCTCCACAAGGGCTATAATGACATGTAGATAGGATGTCAAAAACTTCTTCCTCACTCACACATCTCCTAAGAAGTTGGTTAGGGCCCAGCTTGATGATATTTCCCCCGATCCAGGTGAAAGGGGCACTTTTTTTTATGATATTTCTCTTCTCCTTGGATAAGAGGTTCAAAATAACTTTTCAGCAACCAAGTAGTTAGCTATGTTAGCAAACCATGGAGAACGTGTTGAGACAGCAAAGAGGTGTTCAAGCAGGAGCTAGTCATCCACCATTCCTTCTTCATCTATAGGTAGAGCTAACCTCGATAAAAAATCTGCAACAGCATTCTCCTTTCCAGGTTTATCAACAATGGCTAGGTCAAACTAATGTAATAATAATGACCATATAATTATTTTATCATTAACATCAAGCTTATTCATTAAATTTTTATGGATTCGTGGTCAATGTGTACAAAGGTTTGATAACCAGTGATCTAATGTCTAAATTTATTTAAAGCATGGACAGTGGCTAACATTTCCTTCTCTGTCAAAGTATAATTGAGTTCAACCTTAAACAATTTCTTACTAATGAAATAGATTTCATACGGTAATTTTTCTTCTAAGTGCCCCAAGTCTACCCCCACAAAATTTTCTAAAGTATCTATGTGGATATGGAAAGGCAGAGCCCAATTTGGACCTTGGAGACTAGGGGCAGTAGTTAAATTTCCCTTAATGAGCTAAAAATATTCTTGATAGAGACTGGATCAGGTAAACTCAGAGTCTTTGGCCAACAAACCAAATAGTGGTGAATCCAACTTGCTGAAATCTTTGATAAACCTTCTATAGTAGCCAACTAAACCTAATAAAATCTTGACATATCTTTGCTTTTGAGGAGCACGTACCATTTTCATGATGGTGACTTTGTTCAGGTCCACCTATATTCTTGCTTGGGAGATTGAGTGGCCCAATACTACTCCTACTCTTTCCTTGAATTCACATTTTTCAATGCTCAAGGAGAGATGCATATCAATGTACCTTCTCAGCACTTTTCCTAAATTGGAGAGTGCTTCTTGGAAGTCATCCCCATAGGGTGTGAATTCATCCATGTAGATTTCAACTGAGTCATGGACTAGCTCAAAAAAATAAATTCTCTAGAAGGCTCTTTGGAAGGTAGTTGGGGCATTTCACAACCCAAACGGTAGGACTCTGTAAGCGAAGGTACCCCGAGGACATGTGAAAGTAGTCTTGTCCTGGTCTTCAGGGTTAATTTGGAGTTGGTTATACCCACTGAACCCATCTAAGAAACAAAAGAACTTCTTTCTTGCAAGGACGTCCAGGACTTGATCTATAAAGTGAAAGGGGAAATGGTCCTTCTTGGTGGCTTTGTTGAGTTCCTGATAATCAAAAAAAATTCACAAATTTCCATTCTTCTTTGGGACTAGGATAAGAGGAGATACCCACTCACTATCTGATATACGATAAATGAAACCTGCATCCAATAATTTATGTAGTTCTTCCTTGACTATGTATTTTAGATCTGGGTTCATCCTTCTTCAGGGATGGTGCACAAGCTTGAACCCCTCTTTAATGTAGATATCATGTCTGCACATCGAGGGATGTAACCCTTTCATTTCCTTGTAGTCCCAGGAAAATGCATCAAGGTTTTCTTTCAAAAGCTAGCATAGCCGCTCTTCTTCTCTAGCTAAGAGAGAGTTAATTTTCATAGATTTCGATGGGGAAAATTCCATAGCCATGGTTGTTTCATAGGTTAAATCAACTGAGTTCAGCTCCATCCAAGGGTGGCTTTGAGCTCTTTGATTAGGTTTTTAAGTGGACTGTCGGTAGGGGGTTGGTTCTGAATGATTTCGTTGATGAATTCATCTTCATCAAGTTGCCCCCCTCTAAGAACAATATCTATGCTACAAATGGGGTATGGTGGAGTGTTGTATACTTCATCTTCTCCTTCTTCATCCTCCTACCATATAGGTAGGTCATGGTCAATGGAAGACTGGGTTGGAGGATATAACACCAGTTGTTTAGACAAGGGCCCATTCTTAATAGTCATGTTCCTAGCCCAACAGCTAATATAAGCATCGGAAGTGGCTAACCAAGGTATCCCTAAAATGAGACCATATCCATTAAACTTGGTTTTTGACTAGAGAACTAGGAAATATGTAGGATACTCCCAACAGTCAATTAAAACCATAACATCCTCAACAATTCCTTCCAGAGCTACTATGGACCGATCTGCAAGCTGCAGAATCATTGTGGTTTTCCTCCAAAGTCCCTTAGAGGTTGATTTCAAGCATAGTTCCCCTAGTCGTTACATTTATGGTTGTTAGAATGAATTCTTAACGCAAGTGTACGAAAATATATCACTTTAGTTGCACAAGACAAACAACCCTAACAACAAATATATATGTCTAAATTATTTATATCTACAATAGATGGTCGAAACAAATGCAACAAAAACCCAGATCTATGCAGTAAAAGCAGCTAAACAGTAAAATTAAATAAGAGCTTTTCCAAGTATCCAATTGACAAGACATGGTATATAAAGAATTTTATATTATGTTAACACCTGGGAAGGGAAAAAATAATGATTTTACCAGTCCCCCTCAATGGGATGGGTTCTTGGCTTCCCTCGATGCTTCAAATCCAAAGTTTCTCTCTCTTAATGGTGTAGAAAACCCAAGACGTGTTGAACTATATGGGAGCTCAATAAGAAAAAGTGATAATTAAAGCGATCAAAGTAAGACAATGACAAAGGATCAAAGTATAACCATGATAAAAGGATCAAAGGTAAATAATGAATGGAAAACCCCCTATTTATAATAAAATATTGAGTTACCCTTGATAATTGTGCATAGTAAAATATCACTAACCAAGATCTAGATCTAACTGCTTGGAATATTTTATTATATTTTGTTGGAGGGAAAAGGAATTTAAATTGGTTAAATCCCTTTATTTAGAAATAATAAACAAATAAATTATTTATTTATCATTTCAAGGATGGGGTTAAGGAATAATTTAACAAATAATTATTTATTTTATTATTCCTAAATGATTTAGTCAAATTTAACAAGGAATATTAACTAAATAATGATTTAATTAATTGTTCCTAAAGAATAATAAGATAAATAATTATTTATCTAATTATTTCTCATTAATTGGGTTAAATATGACCAAGAATATTATTTAAACAATTCTTTAATTAATTATTCGTAGAGGAAAGTCGAATAAATAAGGATTTATTTAATTATTCCTCATGGGGTTTCCTGTTTGGACCAGAAAAAAACTTAATAAACTATGGTATGTTAAAGTATTTATTGTATTGAAAGAAATTTTTTATCTAAAAATGGGTTGGATAACTTTTTATGCTTTTCAAGAACCTCCCACTGAGTTAAACAATTAAGATATAGCTTATTCTTGACTTGTGCGGAAATGAATACTTGAAACATGTGCATGTTTTTTTTATTATTATTGTTTAAGTGCTTTAAGAAAATTTGTTTTTTCTGATATTAATCATGTGTAGCAACCATATAATGCAACAAATAAACATCAACACATAACATCAAATTCAATAAAGTAGTTTACCTGAACATCGTGGGCTACGTCTCCTTGAGCCTTTGTCAACTGACTTGGGTCTTTGGGATTAGGATGGAAAATTCCTTTTACAAGTTACAAGCTCAACTCCAATGGTTATATGAATTGAACCAATTGGTTTAGAGTACCATTTATATCCCTAGAATGTCTGAAATCTCTCTAAATATTAACCTAGGCTCCCTTACATTGGTCTCCTTGAGTCAGTTCTCTTGAGCTACCCTGAGCTTATCTATGGAACTAACTCCCTCAGAAATCCTTTTTTGTCCATGAAACATTTTCTATTGTCTCCAGCATACATCAGACACCCAAAATAAGTTATTCATTTTCTCCAAATGAGCATTGGTTCCCCAATCTAGGCCTCCATCCACTGTTGGCCCTAGGCTGCCCAAAACTTCCTTATGGCTCTTCAACCTTAAGAATTCCTCAAATGGATCTGAATAGACTAAATTTCTAAAATATTCAAAATATAATATTCACTTGTATAAATTGGCCTCCGGCTACTCCGATTTCACCTCCAACACCTAGTGGCACCCACTGGCTCTAGGGTCACTAAAAACTTCCCTGAAGCATATTGACTTTAAAAATTCGTTAAAAGCTTCTAAAATCCCCTCCATTGGATTCAGAAGACTCACTACATTCATAAACGACTATTGTTTTGTTGAGAACGGATAATGGCTGCTCTAGATAGGCCTCATTCTCTTGCTGGCACCTACTAGCCCTAGTGGCCCCTGGAACTTCTCTGAAGCATATAGGCCTTATAAATTCCTCTATAGGCTCTAAAAATGACATAATTAGTTCCATAATGTCTGAAACATCCAAAATTGACTATTGGATTACTAAGAAAGGCCTCTAGCTGCCCTGGCTAAGCCTCTTTCTGTTGCTGGCCCCTCATGGCCCCTAGAAATTCTCTGAAGCAAAAACCTGCTCAAAAGTCCTCCGTTGGCTCAAAAAACATCACCAATGAGTTTGCAATGTCTTATATAGTTTAAATTTACTATTCACACTCTTAGAATGGACAAATCTACCTCAAGATAAAGTCTAAACAGAATTTTTCCAGTAACCCCTAAAAAACTCCACTACAAATGGAGCACTGCACTTAACTGTAGAATCACTCGATCAATCTGTTGTATCCCTTAACTATCATGTATATGAATCTTGATCATGATGAAGTGGAGCGGATGAGAAAAATCAAGTCAAAGGGAAATATAAAGTCCTTTTTTCTGATTCGAGGCACCAAACAAGAATGGAAGTTGGAACCAAGATACACTGCCCTCTAGACCCGTCTTCTAGAATGAATGTGCTAATGACGACAGAAGGAGGTATACCATAGGTGAGGCAATGAGGAATCCTCAACTAAAGCATGAGATATCATAGTAGAGCAACTGATGGACTGACACCAGGTATGATAATGGAATGGTGGATACTGAGTAGCAAACGGAGGACTTCCCTTGTCAGAGCATATAAAGCATGGATCACTTGGAAGCGACTGAATCGACTCCTGACGGGATGGGTTACAATGGAACTGGAGGCAAAAATGGGCTACACGAGAGAGGGACAAGGCATGAATGGATGGGATACAGTAGCAGGAGGAAAATGGACTCGGGACAAACTCCATGAATGCGATGATGAGTCAAATCGGATGCTCTGATCAAGGGTGACTCGATGATGCTGCCACATAGAATAGGCCTGGTGGGGATGATAAAAACATGATCAAAAGATGGTTGCTCATCACAAAAATTGACACATGTTTCAACAAGTATAAAGACGAATTGGTGCCCCAAGTACAAGTGGCGCAGGTGCCAAAATTTGATTTTGAGAGGCGGCGAAGTGACTGTTCTTGGAAAAAGGGCTTCCTAATGAAGTATCAAATCACCAAAAGAAAAAGGATACGCATTTTAGAGCTCGGTGAGAGATTTTCAATGGTGTTGACGGTTAGTCAAAGGGAGCTACGGTTTGTTCACAACTGGCCAAAGAAAAATTAGGGTTTCGCTTTTAATAGGGTGATTTCCCTCTAATTTGGTTCATTTAATACTGGATTTGTGGTGAACGTGGAGAGGAGGAGAAGACCCTAAATCTTGCGGTGTTCTTAGTGGAAAAACTGACCGTTGGAATCGAGATCTATTAGTTGTAGGTAGGTGGCCTAACCTTACTCTTCAATTTTAGTGGTTTAGAATTTCAGATTATAAGATGCCGAGAGCACGAGAAAAAAACTCTGCCCCTCCTCATGACTATTTCACACTTCATCGAGCCTATTCTATGAGCTAGGTCACAGTTTTCAGAGGGAAAAGCTGTGACCTTGCAGGTACAGAGATCGGAAAATGCAAGCTTCCAAAAAGTTGGGTTTTGTCCTATTTTTGGCTAGGAACTAAGGCTTGATGTTTTTTATGTAGTTTTTCTTCCTTTGACTAATAAATTGTTATGTTTGTGCAGGTATGGAAGATTTAAAGTTCAACTAGAGAGAGAGATATTTGGATGCACTTCGTTCTAAGATCCAGGGGGATCAGGTGGTCAAAGGTGCACTAGCGAGATATCGGGTTATCAAGTTGGTTGAGAACCCGTTGATGAGGGCAAGGAGTCTCTAATATCCAAGATAGTGATCTACTACAACCCAGACCTAGAGCTCTTAATTGTGCAGGGGCACGAGATCGAGCTAACTATTGAGGATATCTATTTCCTAACCGGTCTCCTACCACTAGGGGTGGTGGGAAATATCCAGCCAGTATTACCATGGGGGCGGAATATGTTTGTGTTTGTGGAATGCCATTGCCGACTAGATGTCTATGTCAAGGGCATGGCTATACCAATCGAAGATATAGAGAGGCTAGAGACTCGGGCTATCACCACAGTATTGTTGCAGATCCTAGCAACCAAGAGTTCCACCACATCACCGGAGGGCATATGATGCTGGTTGAGAGTGTATTAAGCAAGACCTCATATGGGTGGGCCCAAATGATGTTGGCATCATTGACATGACATCTATCACTATGCAAGTGAAAAATGAACCATGGATGTGCTTTTGGTATAGTGTTATGCTCATTCTTGTTCGAGAAGATCCCTAAACTTCGACCTCATGTGCAGATCTTTGATGGGGAACTTTGAGAGCTAAGGATGCATCTCTCGGGGTAGCTACTACAGAGAGGAGAAAGCATGGGAGTCAAAAAAGTGTTCTGACCTGAGTTCTTAGTACATTGGGACCAAATTCCATTGTATATAGAAGAATATTCATATGGTGGGATGAAATATCAGGGGGACCCAGAATTGCCACTTCTGCCCAGCCAAGCATCGGGACGAGATGGTAAGTGATAAGTCGCTATATTTTATGGTGGATTTACATTTTTATAATTATGTTTTTGGTAATGAGTCATTCCTTTTGGTATGCAAATATATCACCAACAAAACTGACCTGGTATATGGGACAACCCGCAGCGCCATGGGCTACAGAGTCTAGCGCAGCTAGAGGAGATGATAGATAGAGGCACTACTGGAGGATGTCTGCCACATATGTGAGCTTTTGATGACCAAGGTATCAGAGGGTGAGTGGCATGATCTAGATGACCGCTACATTGAGGCATGTGTCGGGCTACCCTCAAAGTGGCAAGGGCTCATCCAGTGCATGGTGATGGTCAGGCAGGTTATACAAGGTCTGCGAGATGGAGGAGCCAAGCCATTGGCTCGAGACCCTCCAAATAGTGATTAGATGTAGGGGCATTTGGTGCCCCCAGATTTTATTTTTGTAGCATGTTATGGGCATGTTGGATGTATTAGAGTAGAGGACTCCAAAACATTTTATGTTTTTTTGGACACATATTATGGATATGCATCTTTTTATATATGCAGAGTATATGGCTCGCCATTTGTTTATGATTATTGTCTTGTGTTAAATGCATGTGATAAGTGCAAATATAGAATATTTTTTGCAATGCTATCTACATAGTGATTCTTGGCTCTAGGTACATGATTGAATGTAATGGTTTCAAATTCACGCATTAAGAACTTCACTCATAAATCTCTTCTAAAAAGGACATTTTTATTCACACGATATATGGCATTCAATTGCATGACAAGCAACAAGGAATCTAAATGAACATGAACATGAAAGATGCGATGTTCAAGGGCATAGACTAACAAACCTATCACTGCATCATATTTGGCATGATTATTGGTGGCAGATCCAATGAATACGTTGTTGGAGAGGAATAGCGAATGCATGGGCGTAAAAATGGCCAAGGCTACTGAGGCTAGATTCCGCAAGTAGTGACTTGCACCATCAACATAGCTGATATACAGTGGGGATGATGGATCCATATGAAAGGTGCCACAAGATAAAAAATGAGATGATTATGAACAATGAAATCTACCTAAATGCATGACATAAATAAAACATGCATCTCGATGAGAGATGCTATGGGTAAAATTTCTTAAGGTAGAGTGCATTGCGAAGGTTAGGAAGGAGTTGGCCTTCAAAATCCTTTAGAAGGTATGCCCCCTTACCGAAATCCTTACTAATAATGTAAGGTCCTAGCCATAGTGAGTCGAACTTCCCATGACCAAGGACATCATGAGCCTAGTCATACACTAGAACAAGATTGTGTTCGTGAAAGGTACGAAGGTGGATTTTTCTGTCATATTGAGATTTGGTGCACTTTTTAGCCACTTTTGATGGTTTTCAAGCAAACACGATAGTTTTTAGAAGCATGCTCAAGTATGATAAGTCTTTTTTCTAAAGTTTGGGTGTCAGGGAGAAGTTCAATGGCTAAGTGAAGGAAGGGGATTTCACACTCGATCGGTAAGACTGCCTCCTCACCAAAAATAAGGTGGAAAGGAGTAAACCCAGTGGCAATTTTAATAGAAATTATATAGTCCCACGAAGAAGGGAAGATCATAAGGTTCTTGTTGCTTTTGTGCATGTTCACTATTCATTGAAGCATAGTTTTAAGGATTTTATTGACAGCTTCAACTTGACCATTACCTTGGGGGTAATAAGACGATGAATATTGGCACTCAAAGCCCAACAGAGAGGATAGTTCACGCCATATCACATCTTCTAAATTTCGTCCATGGTCAGAGATCAATTGTTTCAGAACCCTGAATCGAGCGATGACATGGTTAAAGAAAAATAGAGTTGTGGTAGCTACCATGTTATTGAACGTTGGCATGGCCTCAACCCATTTAGTGAAATAGTCAACCGCCACAATGATATACTTGTGGTTACCAGTAGATGGAGATCGACACTTCATAAATTAAATGGCCCACTTGGAGAAGGGACTAGTTGAGATGACAAGATGGATGGGAGTAGGAGGAGCTCACACCTTCGAGGCGAAAAGTTGGCCGTTGGAACATTGTTGGGCTACATCAATGCAATCACCAAAGAGAGAAGGCCAAAAATACCCAATGCACATGAATTTTTGAGCAATAACCAAACTGGAGAGGTGGCCACCACAAGCGTCGCTATGGCAGGCATTAAGGACTTGCTTAGCTTCAGCGTGCTTGAGACAATAACGGAGGACAGAATCAACACCGCGACGATAGAGATCGTCACCAATGAGAACATAGTGGGAGGCTTAGTGTTGTATACATTGTCGAGCATTACAATCAAGATGGGAAGTGAAATTTAAGTTCAAATATAGGTAAGGATGTCGCCATACCAACGGTCATCCGAAGTAATGGTGAACAACTATTCATCGGGTAAATCATCATTAACTGGTGGATCATGTGTACTAGTAGGAAATTCAAAAATGAGTTCAAAAAGGGCTAAACCTTTCTTACTCTTGGGTGTGACAAATTCGAGATCAAACTCCTGAAGGATAACGATCCAATGGGCATACCTCCCATTGATGATTTGTCTACTCAATAGGGAAGCCATAGGGTTGGAATTTCTTGCGACCTTGGTGGAATGCATAATGATATAATGACTAAGTTTCTAGACTGAGAACACAAGGGCCATCACCAACTTCTCTTCATGCGAGTAGGACATAGGGGGAACCACAAGGTTTTTAATGACATAATAGATCACATGTTCATTTTCAGTGTCGTCTTCCTTTATAAGGACCCCAACGATCGAATGGGTGGCAACTGAGATGTACAAGATGAAATCCCTCTCAAAGTTAGGAGGACTAATCAAGGGAGCAGAATTGAGAGCATTTTTCAAGGCATCAAAAGACTCTTGAGCATGGTCATCCCAAAGAAATGGAATGTTAGATCGTAGGAGTCTTTTAAACCCATGCGCAGTGGTGGCACAATCAGGGACGAATCGACGAAGGAATTTAGCTTTACCTTGGAGGCTTTGTAACTGGTGCAAGGTACGAGGAATAGGAAGCTCAAGTATGGCTCGAACTTTGAGGGGATCAAACGTTATACCATATTTGGACACAATGAAGCCCAATAGATGACCTATGGGGAGGTAAAATACATACTTCAATGGGTTGAGACAGATATTATACTTGCAACATCAAAGAAAGATGGTACGCAAATCATGGAGGTGTTGCGCCTGATGCCTTGAATGAGTAATAAGGTCATCAAGGTAGGCAAGGATAATATGAGCCAGGTCATGGAAAATTTATGACATGGCTCGCTGAAAAGTAGCTCCAACATTCTTTAGGCCGAATTACATGACACTATAAGTGAAAGTTTTTCACGGACTAATGAATGCAGTTTTTAACTGATCAACACGATGGATAACTGTCTCGTTGTATCCGTAGAAACCATTCCTAAAGGATAGAACCTCATTCCTTTCACACTCATCTATGATCTGGTCAATGAATGGTCTGGGGAAGTTGTATTTAGGGAAATCTTTATTCAGGTCATGAAAGTTAGTGCAGACACGAATGGTTCCTTGCTTCTTGAGAATGAGAAATGGGTTAGAGACCCAAGTGGTGTATTCAATGGAATAGATAAAACTAGTGTGCTTGAGTTTATCGATTTCATCTTTGATAACCTCTCTTCTAGAAGGATTAATGGGTCTCAACTTTTTATGGATAGGATTGGCATCAGGCCATGTATCGATATGGTGTTTGACAATGGCGGGATCAACTTTGGGCATCTCTGGATAGGAGTAGGTGAAAACATCATGACATTCCTTGAATAACTTAGTGTAAGCCTAAATTTATTCCGAGGTGAAATGTGCTCCCAAGGCAATGTTTTATTCTATCCTTTGTTTATCGTAAATTTTAATTTTGATGGTAGGAGAGATATTGGCCATATTTCCTTCTTCGAAAGCATCGAGTGTAGGAATGGGATTTCTAAACCAGTCAACCTCATTGGGGATGAAGTCTTTGGACTCCACAACATATTGGTCATAGGACTGTTGTGGAAGGAAGTACCCATAGTGGTGCATATCATCCTAAGGAAATTCAGGGGTGGTCATTTCTTCCATAATGTCTTCATCAAAATGAAATATGGGGGACTGGTGCAAGAAATACCACATGACGTGGAGGGGCTACCTGACGCATCATCATGAGAGATATGGTCCACATACGCATATCTATGAAGTGTAGACGAGGATCTAGTATATGGCAGATCTACCGATGTTGAGCCCAAGGTGATCGTCGAAGGAGGTTTAGTAAAAACATAAGGGAATGCCCCAGAGGGGTTTTTCATTAAGGATCTCATGGATGATGACAGGTTGAGGATAGTAGCTGAACGTTTTGTTATATCGACATTGGGTGGAGGTATCATAATGGGTGCAGGAATTTCCTCTGGTTCTGTTGAAGAAAAACTTGTGAGTAGAGGAGTAGAGGATCCACTACGTTCGGCCTCGATTCAATGGAAAGCCTGAAGGGTGTAGCGGAAATCATCGAGATGAGGAAAAAGGTGAGAATAGTGAATAATAATCACATAAAGCACAAGTTTGATTCATGCACAATGATTTGAGTTTCTTAGCTAAATCGGGTAAGGTAACATGGACCTCCAGGATATCGAATTTAGGAAACACCTCGTTGATCACAAGTTTAAGACGAGGAAGCTCATGACAATTTTGGGTAGTATGCCTACAAACATTACACAAAGCGCACAGAGGTGACTACTTCGGAGGCTTTAAAGGAGCAGGATTTTTTTGGGCAGCCTTATCCTTAGGTTCCTTCATTCTGGCTTTCCCTCTCTTACCATATGCTTTCACAACAGGTGTAGATCCTGTTAATGTGGCTGAGGCACTGAAGCAAAGGGAAGGGTCATATTGATTGGTTGGACCAAGGTCAAAGCGACATAAGGTTTTAGATGGCTAGGCAGAGTTTCAGCTGTGGGATCAATGTACGAGACTGGGATCCCTAGGGTCAAATTGGGAATGCTCAACGTAGCCACAACATGCACCGAAAAGACTCCAAAATGGGGAGCTAGAAACTGTATCTGACCGAAAGTGTAATGGCCTGGCGGAATGGCTCCCAACTGATTAAGGCTAGGGGAAACTGTTCCTGGTTGAAAAGCAGTGGAAGAGACAACAACATAGGGAGAAGTTCCTTGAAAAGAAGGTCCTGAAGGCTCTGTCGAGTGACCACCAGCAAGTTTCAGAGGCATAGGCTACTAGCTGGTTGAACCAGACAGCTTGTGGCTAGTCTGAGAAGATTGCATCATACAAACATTCGATGAGCTGGGGTCAGCGATGAAATGTGGGAGACCAAGGAATCCACCAAGTAAGGTGGAATATTTAAATACTCCAAGTGAAACTCTGGTAATATGTGTGACTGCATGTTTATTGGCCACCGAAGATATGATAGACTCGGGGGAGGTTTGAGACTTTGGTTTGTAATATATCAACTGATCAAAGGTAATGATCTTTCCATTATGAGGAAAGTACATCTTATAGTGAACCGTATATGTGACAAAAGACATTGCATACGTATAGATACGACCCAAAATGATATTTTAATCCAAGGGGGTGTCACTGACTTCAATGTCAATACAAACAATATTTCCCGCAAGAGTGACAGGAAAATTGCGGTACATGCCAAGGAGTTGAGAAGGGTGAACGTACCAAGCACACAAGGTGATGGTGGATGGGGTTAATTCGGGGTATCAGAGTTTATTCCAAATAGAGGCAGAAATCATACAGGTGGATGCACCCTCATCAATGATACAACGTGAGACAAGAGCATTACGAATCTTGACTGGCATTTGGAAGGTGGTGGATGAAGGTAAGGGGGTATGTTCTGATTTTTCAACATCAAAGATGATCAAACGATCATCTAAAGGATCCAGAATGCCCAGAGTAGATAATAAATATTTACATTGTGAAGGGCATGATTGGAGGACTTCCAGTGTTAACATGGTATCAGGAGATTGTGCCAAGTCATCTACTATGTAGTAAGTGTGGGCAGCTTTGGCAGAAGCAAAATTTCGCCATAATGGTCCTTGGGGATCTTGGGAATGACCTTTGCCCATGGATGAGGGATATATAAAGGAGCATTGGATGTCAAAATGGCCTGTGTGGATACTTTTGTTTGGGACTCGGTTGCAGGCGAAGCGGGTTGCTTTCCATATTGATGCGAACGAGTTTGAAGGTTGACATCAGCAATATTGACCTATTCAAAATTCATCATGAAAATCTGGTATTCAGGTGTACCATATTGGGAAGGTTGAGGGGAAGTGTAATATCTGAAAAGGAGAATGCAGTAATACTTCACACAATATAAGAACTTACAGCAAGATAAACAATAAATATTAAGACAACATCAGAATTTACAGATAAGGTGAGCCATTTTATTAGATTGGAGAAGAATCAGTTACACAATGTACAAAATGTGAGTAGATCTAGCCAAAAGTTGGTCTAGAATCACCCAGAAAGCATGCTACAATAGGTACAGCATAACTGGAGAGGAACTGAAGCAAATACTGTGTTGTCCCTTCAGCAAAATATGAAAATATGGTTGTAGGTTGAATAGGAAAATGTAGATCTACTCAAAACTGAAGCTCAGATTATGCCAAGATTCAAGATCTGGTCAATGTGATGGATTCCCAAGATAACCCAGAAAGGATTTTCCAATTTGATCCTTGATCTACTGGGAAATACATATTTGAAGCTAGATCTGACAAATAGATGGCTGAAATATGATATCAGATCAGATTCAAGCTTGAAGGGTTGATCCCTTCTTTAGATCTATGAGCTATAAGCTCTAGATCTAGCTTCTCAATCCTCTAATGATTATTGCAGCTGCCGCAACACAACTGCCTCTAGAAACTGCACTGTGAGGGAAAGAGAGGCCTTCTGCCTACTAAAAAATGCTACAATAAACTCCAGGCTGATGGAAATAACAATGGCAATGTGAGGGAATGATCCCTCACATGATTGCTAGTTGAAATACTAGCAACCTCCTTCCTCCCTTTAGATCTGCAAGATAGACATCGTAATTCCTGAAGGAAGTACTGCTGCTGGGAGGTCAATAAATTTTGGCCTGATACCTGATCTGCAATGAAGCTCTGGGAAGCTGATATCTAAGCCCAAGGTGATAGGAATAAACCCTCGCCAGTTCTCCAGCTGAAGTATTGAAGACAACTTCCTCCTTCCAAAATGATCTTCAGAAATCTGCAATTTCTGAATATGTGTGTTCTGCAGAAGTAGGAAAAGGAGATGGCACTTAAAGCCGGATGTATAATGAAGTACAATCCTCTTTCTAGATCTTCTCTAAGAAAGAGGTGGGATTCTCGACCAAGACCTCCCTGTGCTAAACAACACCTACAATCTCTGCTAAATAGCCCAAGAAAGCAGTGGAATGTCACATGACAATTCCAGATCTGAAAAGATGTTACATCAAGAAATAATCAGCATGCTCTCATCCTTGCCTTCATATTCCTTATATAACATTTGAGCCTTCCCAAGCCTTGGCCCTCATCTAGATTTCACTGTCACATGTGGACAAGATCCTCCAAGTTGGACTGCGTTGTTTGACCAAATCAACCATCATGTCTAGGTGCAATGTACACCTTCCATCAAGTGTGCCTTGTTTGCACAACGTTCTCCATCACTTTATTATGAATGTCCCATGATCTTTGACATCTTCAAGATATTATTTGACTGAATCATCCTCTGTTTGATCCCTTCAAGATCTTATTTGACTGTGTCAACCTCCATGATCTATCTCATTAATAAGATAGGTTCTCCAATTTCATTCACATTAGAAGTTGCTCAACTACCTTACTATGCAGATCTAGGCTAAATTAATCCACAATCACACACACAAAGTGGATATTTATTATATTGAGGATTGTGGGTCCCTCCACCTTTTTACTTACTTAATTCATTATGAAAATCAAGGACTCTAATATTCCAAATATTATGTGAAAATTTGGGAATATTACAGTCCCCCCGAGCAAAATTTTGCTTATCCTCAAGAAAATCCATAAGTAGATGCAAGGCCATCTATTCCCTCCCAAATGGCATACACATAAGGAAGGCTTCCTCCATTTGCTGCAATGTGTTGTGTATGTTTGGTTCCAAAGTTTTCTTTTAAAAACATAAAGAATGACCTCCAACTGATTGGTTAGATGTCCTCCTTCCATCATGAAGTACCAAGTGACAACCATATGATGTCGAACATCATCATCAATACATGAGGTGCATAAATAAGGTGGTTCTCTTCAGAAAGGAAAGCTCCATCACATAATACATGTCTCCATCCCATGTTTTATGAATTAGATTGAGCATTTATATGCTCTCATACTTAGCCCTGTTAGCTTTGTTGGATCCAAGCATCATTCCAATGTTATGCAAAAGAAGAAGGAAAGGAGTTATAAGGGTAGACAAACATGTCAAACCATATTCTCCAAAGAGTAACCACCTGAGTAAGGCCTTTTGCTGCCATCCTCCATCTCCTCCATATAAGATGGACAAGCCAAAGTCCCTTAAAAGTAACCAAAGCAACAAGAGATCCTACTGCTTTCTCTCCTCCTCATGTGCATCATGATGCAAAAACATACTAATGGGCATATGGAATGTCACATCAACCCAATACAAAGAAACATCATTAATGCACATCATGAGAGCCTCATGCCAAGATTTGCCCAAGACAAAACAGAGACATAGGAGATGTCATGTGGTGGAAAATCTCTCTCAAGTGAAACAAAATTGAGCATGCCTTCTTTTGCTGCATACTATCATTGATACACAAGGCATGAATCAGAAAATCATGAGCTATTGGATGGTAACCATACTCACCCAAGAGCAGCTAGCTCAGCCATACCTCCTTCTTCACTTCATAAGTGTTATTCAAGGCATGTATAAAAAAAAATAGGAGCCTTTTGGTAGTGACAATAACCTCCCAAGGGCAACCAATGTAACCAAGCTTGCTAGCCCATGTAAATCTGCAAGTGGTCATGCAGCCCCTTGCTTATCCTTCTCATCCAATCACCCCAATATGGAAGATGAGTGATGTGTTGCATATCATGGTATCCTCCCTTTATAGAATACCATCTTCCCCAAACTGATGAAGAAATTTGCACTCCATGAAATGTTGAAGTGCACCTCCAATGAGATCTCTTAATGAGACCTTCTTCTCATCCATGACCTTCCAAAACCAATGAAGTTCTGGATCTGTTGTAGGTTTAATTTTATCTTTGAGCTGTGAGATGCTCATTGAGAAAGTGTCATCAAGAAAGGAGAAATGATTTCTCATATCTAGATTTCTACCATTCATCATCTTGTCTTCCATTGCTTCATGAGTGAAGCTACCTTCAGAATTATCCAAGAATAATGGGGCCCCATCATCATCATTGCTTCTAAGTGATAGCACTGTAGATCTGTAAGGTAATACATAATCTGTATCAAAGAAAGGTACAATATTGATCTCACAACCAGTCATTGTACAAAGGATTATGCTTATCCCTTCTTCTGAAACTCTACACTTCAACTCAAGAGGTTGAATCTAGCTCATCCATGACAAACTAGGATAGCTTTTCATCTCCTCCTTGATTAGATCAAGGGTCCTCTGCGCTATGATATGTTGCTGCTTCAAATAAGCACTATGTTCTAACCCTTGGTTATGCATTGGCCCTGATGGCATGTCCCTATAAGTTTAAAAAAGATCTACTGAAATAATGGGTGATGAATGCGTATGCATACCTTGGATCAACTAATATGTGGGAACCTCTTGATAGAACACAAGAGTTCCTCCAACCAGGACAATAGTGCCTCCAACTGCTGGTAAGAGTGATGGCTGCTCTTCTCCAAGTGTACTAGCTCTGGAATCTTCCTCCTCTTACTCATGCATCTCTTGAATCATTCATGGGACTCCATATGTCAAGAGCTCAAGACTATCTTGCAAATATGCAAGTGTCTCTTCTCTGGATGCAAGTAATTTTGCAGTTGGTGGTGGATGTAGTGACTCCTTCTCCAGAGTGACAAGAATGACATCCTCCTTAGTCACTTTCTCATCAAACTTCTTCCTCAACTTATGAAAGAAATCTGAATATTTAGTCACCCTTGCATGCTCCATGTGACCAAACCACCAATCATTGGCTTCATCTAAAAGATGAAGTGCTACAATTTGAACAACCTCTTCTTCAACTACAGGATGTAGTTTGAAAAAAGTATCTAACTCTTTCCTCCAAGCCTTAACAATTCTTGAGGAAGATCCATTAAATGTAAGTAAATGGAATCTATTATGCCTCTTTCTTCTATTGCTGCTATAGGATCCTATTTATTCCTTGATTTTGAAGAATTTTTGGAGAGTTAGCTTCTCCTTGAATGCTCTAGAGTGTGCTTTCTACTCTTCAAGATATAGGTTGAGAGTCTCATGAGTCTTAGGTTCATTCCTTCCTTCATTTCTACACCCTTCACCTTCCTCAAAGAAAGTGGGCATAGTGGATCTATGAGGAGATCTAGGATTCTCTAGTTTTCTTCTTTTCTAATAGGAAGTGCTGGGGCCTTCCTCATCACATCTTCTTCTTGGATCTTCTTTCTACCTTTCCTCTTTCATTTGATAGACCTCTTGGGAGAGATCTTGCATAGATCTACATAAATGAGTGGCAGAATTTTCTTCCTCCATGATAGATCTCATCTATCTGCTTCTTCTTAGATGCAAAAGATGAAGTGTCCACAAGCTGAGCCAAAGATCATGCTATGATACCACTGTAATATCCCAAAAGGGAGAATGCAGTAATACTTCACACAATATAAGAACTTACAGCAAGATAAACAATAAATCTTAAGGCCACATTAGAATTTACAAAGAAGCTAAGCCATTTTATTATATTGGAGAAGAAACAGTTACACAATGTACAAAATGTGAGTAGATCTAGCCAAAAGTTGGTCTAGAATCACCCAGAAAGCATGCTACAACAGGTACAGCATAACTGGAGAGGCACTAAAGCAAATACTTTGTTGTCCCTTCAACAGTATATGAACATATGGTTACAGGCTAAATAGGAAAATGCAAATCTACTCAAAATTGAATCTCAGATGATGCCAAGATTCAAGATCTGGCCAATGTGATGGATTCCTAAGATAACCCAGAAAGGATTTTCCAGATCTGCAACTTTAGAAAATCACCTCCCTAGGATTTGATCCTTGATCTGCTGGGAAATACAAATCTCAAGCTAGATCTGACAAATAGATGGCCGAAATATGATATCAGATCAGATCCAAGCTTGAAGGGTTGATCCCTTCTTCAGATCTATGAGCTAGAAGCTCTAGATCTAGCTTCTCAATCCTCCAATGATGATTGCAGCTACTGCAACACAACTTCCTTTAGAAACTGCGCTGTGTGGGAAAGAGAGGCCTTCTGCCTGCTAAAAAAAGCTACAATAAACTCCAGGATGATGGAAATAATGATGGAAATGTGAGGGAATGATCCCTCACAGGATTGCTAGCTGAAATACTAGCAACTTCCTTCCTCCCTTTAGATCTGCAAGATAGACAGCGTAATTCCTGAAGGAAGTACTACTACTGGGAGGTCAATAACTTTTGGCCTGATACTGGATCTGTAATGAAGCTCTGGGAAGCTAATATTTAAGCTCGAGGTGATATAAATAAATCCTCACCATTTCTCCAGCTAAAGTACTGAAGATAACTTCCTCCTTCCAAACTGATCTTCATAAATCTACAATTTCTAAATATGAGTGTTCTGCAGAAGTAGGAAAAGGAGATGGCACTTAAAGCTTGATGTATAATGAAGTAAAATCCTCTTTCTATAGCTTCTCTAAGAAAGAGGTGGTATTCTTGACCAGGAACACCCTGTGCTAAACAGCACCTACAATCTCTGCTAAACAGCCCAAGAAAGCAGTGGAATGTCACATGACAATTCCGGATCTGAAAAGATCTTACATCAAGAAATAATCAGCATGCCCTCATCCTTGCCTTCATCTTCCTTATATAACATTTGATCCTTTCCAAGCCTTGGCCATCATCTAGACTGCGTTGTCACATGTGGACAAGATCCTCCAAGTTGGACTGCGTTGTTTGACCAAATCAACCATCATGTCTAGGTGCAATGTACACCTTCCATCAAGTGTGCCTTGTTTGCACAATGTTCTCCATCACTTTATCATGAATGTCCCATGATATTTTACATCTTCAAGATCTTATTTGACTGAATCATCCTCTGTTTGATCCCTTCAAGATCTTAGTTGACTGTGTCAACCTCCATGATCTATCTCATTAATGAGACAGGTTCTCCAATTTCATTCACATTAGTAGTTGCTCAACTACCTTGTTATGCATATCTAGGCTAAATTAATCCACTTTCACACACACAAAGTGGATATTTATTCATACTGAGGATTGTGGGTCCCTCCACCCTTTTATTTACTTAATTCATTAAGAAAATCAAGGACTCTAATATTCCAAATATGATGTGAAAATTTGGGAATATTACAGGAAGCTTGACCTTGAGGGGGTTAGGTAGCCACATATCCTTGCTAAGGGAAAGGATTAGTGAAAATAGTCGGTTGGACTGGCAAAGTATTTGGAGGAGCCGAGGCAGTGGCTTGCGGTCCTCTAGGTGTGTAACATCCAAAAATGGAGAATGCAATAATACAAAAACACAGTATAAGAGCTGCAGGAAATTTAACAAGTAATATAAATACACCATAAAAATGTACAAAATTTCTGAGCCATTTTGCTATATAGGATGTGGATAAACGAGTACAACAGTGCTCAAAATATGAGGCACTCAAGCCAAAAAGATGGCCTAGAATGACAACTACAAGGAAGATTGTGTAACTGCTGGATTGCTGGAAGGAAAACTATGATGTCCCTGTTGTAAATGTTGGAACTACAACTGCTGGCAAAATATAAAATGTGTATCTAGGAAGTTTTTTAGCTTCGATGATTTTGAAACTTTAGATCTGGGCTCTATGATGAATCCCCTAGATAACCCAGAAAGGATTTTCCAGATATATCAATCTAAGAAAATCACCCTCTTAGGGCTTGCACATATAATTGTTGGGTATGCAGATCTGAAGCAAGATATGAAAAAAGGATGGCTTCAATATGATACAAATCAGATCTATTCTTGAAGGGTTGATCCCTTTACTAGATCCTCAAACTAGAAGCTCAAGATATAGCTTCTCGTTCCTCATCCACTGAATGTGGATGCTGATTACTCAAAAAATTCAAAAAAATGTGTTGTCAAGGAGGGAGAGTCTCAAGCCTGCTGCTAGATGATGAAAATCAGCTCCGAAATGATGGAAACAGTGAATGCAAGGTGAGGAGATGGTCCCTCGTAGGATTTCAAGCTGAAATACTAGAAACTTCCTTCCTCTAATAGATCTACAGGACTGGATTGTGAAATCCTTGAGGGGACTACTACTAAATGGAGGTAAAATACAATGGCCTGAATTCCGAATATAGATCTGCTTCTCTTGAAAGGATGAAAATGAAGCACAAGGTTAAAGAATAAATCCTCCACCGGTTTTCTAGCTGAAATGCTAGAAACAACCTCCACCTCTAAAACCATGATGCAAGAATGTGTTATTCCTATGGATGAATGAGCATATGCGAGTGGTATGTATATGGCACCAATGCCTGATGATGAATGGATCTTTCTAGAAACCTTCCCAGAGTAGGCACTCGAAGTCCCCCGTGGGTAAGGGTTGGATTTCCGCTCAGAAACACCCTGTGCTAAACAACACTGCAGACTTAGCTAAACAACATAAGCATGCATATAAATGTCAAATGAAAAATCTAGATCTAAACAGATCAAAAATAATAAGGCAAATCCTAACTTCTATTGTGCCTTCATTTTCATTATATATATTATGAGCCTTCCAAAGCCCTGGCCCACCTAATAACTGCGTTGTACATGTGGCCACTAGCCTCCATGAAGACTACGTTGTCTCTCCATGACCTCCATCATGTCTGCATTTAATTTCCACTCTCTCCATCATGTGTGCATTAGATGCACCACTTCACCCACTATCTCATCATAAGTTCTTTATGGTATTACTTTGAGTGCACCATTATCTCAGTTGACCTCCTCCAAGATCTCCATTATTTTACATTAATGATCCATGATCTCCACTCTTCCTTCATTTAAGAAGTTGCTCCACTACTCCATAATGTAGATTTAGATATAAAATATCCGCATACACACATAGAAAGTGGATTTTATTCATCTATGGGGTCTGTGGGTCCCTCCACCCTCTTATTTACTTCATTAATTAGGAAAATTAAGAACTCTAATATTCCAATTATATTATGGAAAATTGGGAATATTACAAGATTTTTCTTGTGCTTCCCACAACTGGTACATCACGGTTAGACAGAACAATCATGAGTATAATGGCCATGGACACCACAACAAGAACAAGTCTTGTTCGTACAAATACGATTTTTATGCTTGGTTTGATCACCCTGTTGCTAGTTGTTAGTACTAGGCTGGTTCCCTTGGGGTTCGTTCAGTTGGTTACCTTGGCGCCCTTGGTTACCTTGCACTGGTTGATTTTGGTTTCCTTTCCTCTTTTTCTTGGAATTAGGAGGATTAGTCGCTCTCTGCTGCGCATACACCTGAGTTTGAGGGTGAGGTGGTTTTTGTGGTGGAGGTGGAGAAGGCATTGGAGGTTGGGGTGTGGATGCTGAATGGGCTGGAACACCGGGTTGTAGATAAGGACAGAAAGGAGGTTGAGAAACATTGGGGTAAACTGGTTAAGAAACATCAGGCCCTGGCATCAGTTGATCCAATGGGAAAAATGTGCTTTGTCGTGGGTACATGATGTCGGGAAGGGGATAAGTGCTAGAGGATTTGGCCCCTCTCTGAGGGAAACCATAACCCATGAGAGGATGAGTATATGAATGTGAAAGCAACCCAATGATACCGTCGACAGCATGAGATGCCCCTGGTTCATTGGCACCATCATGTCTTGGAAGATCTGGTAAAACGGTATAAACATAACGAGATTGGGTGTAGATCAAGTCATATTTCAAAACAATTTGGAGAGATTCTTCCTATTTCTAAGGAAAGTGAGATGCAACATCTTTACCAATAGAAGGAAAAAGCGTTCTGAGAAACCAATCGATATAGACATGACCATCGAATGTGGGAGCTCGACATAAGCTCCTCCTTCTACATCATTCTTGGACATGAATAGAAAGGCGAGTGGCAGAAGTTTGACAAAATATGGTCAACAACTCAGTATCGGTATCATATTAGAGAGGTAACCGGAAGTAGGAAATAACACTTTAGTAGGAGTCACAAAAGTGGAATGTGAGGCAGAGGCCTGGCCCACATACCACTTTTTAGCGTTTCCAGTGAGCGTATGTTTGAATAACTAAAGACAAACATAGTCATCATTGATAGAATTGAAAGAAAACCACTTATGAAAGGAGTGGACGTGATTAGTAGGGTCCTCTCTAGAATTTCCTTCAAACTTAGGGATGTTAGAAGGAAGCTTAGTTGGCATAACTAGCCAAATTGGATCATGGTGTATAGGATCATTAAGTAGTTGGCTGAAATCGGGGAGGCTTAAACCTACCATAAAAGGTAGGAAAGGAGTATACATAATAGTTCTGATAGTGGTTCCACTAGTAGCAGCTCCAAAATTATTGTGGGAAAATCTACTCTAAGGTTTGGGTTGGGGGACCTAACATAGAAAAAGGCATACAATCACACGAAGCATTCAAACTACAAGTCCTAATGCTTAAAATAGAAAAGTAGGAATAAGTGACCTTACCCATATGTCTTACATTTGAGGTCGATCCGGCAGGGTACAAACCCTCTGCTACACTTCATGCTTCAAAACCTACAACTCACTCAAGAAAAAGCACAAAGACTAGTTGTACATCATATATATCATAAATTTCATTATGTTAGATCATATAAACTCATAAAATATTCATAAAATAATCATTACAATATCATTAACATGTATATGAAACATATAATAACATGACATCACGAACAGGACAAAGATTCTTTTATTGATGTATGTAAAAAGAAAGTGGAGATATCACCTGAAATCAGCCACGGCTCAAAGCGAAACTGACCTCTAGATCCATCCATCCCAACCCTCAAGGAGGGTGATCATCATAAGGAAACAAGGATATCTTGAACCTGGTAAGTGGAGGAGGCACAGGGATAACAAGACTTGATCTGGGCTATAAAAGGCTATAGTATCAATATTATTCTCTCTCCTCCCTTAGACCTTCCCAATGACGTGTATTTATACTTCCTCAAATCAGTTTTTCAGTTGGGAAACAGTTTAGCCATGAGCTGGTGTAGGTGGTTATGAGGTAAAACCCATAAACCCTACCCAATTAATAGGGAGTTTATTATTTTTTAATATTTTAAATTGTATATGCAGATCAGATATGAGTGGACCCGTGTCTACACTCGTAAAATTCTGGGTAGAGTCGTTTATGGAATTCAAAATAATGTTTTAAACAAGTTGACCAAGTCTGAAACGAAAAGGTTTCCCAAGGACAATGCATAAGTCATCAATTATATAAAGGTGATAAATGATGCTATAACAGATGCCCCATAATATATGAGGTCAGAAGGGGTACTTGATGGCCGAAATATATTATGTGCATAAGAAAGAATCTTGTGAGGACTTGAGAGGACTTCACCAGGTTCGAATCTGCCAAAAACCAGTGAATGAAATTAGAAATAAAGCTCATGTTTGAGGCGGGCATACCCATGCTCAGTGAAAGAAAAGCATGTCTGCATAACAATTATCGGATCCAATATGTATACAATTACATAGTGAATCATCTGATCACTGCCTAGAAAGTACATATCAAAATAATGTCCAAGTATCACATATATAATATTGATCAATGATGTTGTAAATATATTTGATCACTAAAGTCACAAGTGAATCTTCCAAGTACCAAATCATAAGCGGTGGAAAAAGTGGTACTACACACAACTTAGGTGCCAACATATAGAATGTTGTTTTGATGAACTGCAACGTATAAAGGTGGATGTTATCACTGGTAGAAAACTGAAGGAGCTATCAAAGTGAACCAAAACATGTTGATGCAAACCCGAGGTCTTCACTGATCACTATGGTACAATTCTACAAAATGGGAATAATTGAGCTAAAGTCGACCATGTGAGAAATCGTTTGATCACCAGTTATTGATGTATACCATTAAAAAATGTGAGACAATTCACTGATAATGATGATGAGAGTCAAGATACCCCAGTACAATCTAACAAGTGTGACTGAATAAGTTGAAGTCGAGCACTTGAGAGAATCTACCAATTAGGAGACATTGATGTATTCTCACTGTCGATAGCAAAAGAATCTGCCCCTAATGACTACAAACCCTAACGTAGTGGAAAAAGTATCTAGATCCTATTCCCAGATCAATGAGTCAGAATCTATGGGAAAAGATCTGCTGGAAGGAAGGCATTAAGGCATCTCACATCAATCCAGCGCGAGTGTAACCCTCAGGCAAAAATTTGGAAGGAATCAGACGAAGAAAAGTGAAGTAACCAACTCGAAGCATGTTTCCGGCATGAAAAAAATGTAGCTATCGCACGGAAGAAACCGTCTAAAATAACCAATAATGACAACTAACAAAGATGTGAGGAATCCACTAATAGGTTCAAATGGAAACCAAGGCACTGCACGAATCCCATGTGTGATAATTAAATTTGAAGTCGAACATAAGGGAAACCACTTAGTCAAAGACCCATAATGTTAATCAAACATTGAGCACAAGGTCAACTATTAATGATGTAAATAGGGCGAGGGAGCAGCTCTAGGTTTACTCTTAAATCAATTTGTCTAAGTAGATAAGGGACAAAATCATCGGCAAGATGTTAATGGAGACCTTCTCAAACCAACACGAGAAAAGGACCAAAAAGCTGATGTGATAGAACAATACTCTGACAGACCAGGGATAGCCAACTGAAAAATGAGTCAAGAGACACAACAAAAAGGGCAGCTCAGGTTTACTTCCCTTGAAAAAAAGCATGACTCATTTTGACTATGGAAAAATATGATAACTTCGTATAAGTTTTCAATGTAGGAGGCATGAAAAAACCCTCCATATGATCGAAAGAGATAACCTAACGGGGGATTACTAACTCAATAACAAAGTTATGGCTTCTCCTATGTCAAACTAAACCCATCCCAAAAAAAATGGAGAAAATATGTAATATCCCTGTTTAGGGCAGCCCCCCTTTTGAGGGTCCGGTGGGCCCTGACACGCTGTCGGCATCTGCGTAATTGGGGGACTGCACGAGGGTCCCCATCCCGAGATGCTCCGGTGGGCCTTAAGACCCCACCCTTAACACCCTGGGATGCCACCCTCACTAACAGTTCGAGCTTTTGGTGTAGTGGTTGGGCCTTTGTGGTATCAGAGTCGAGGTCTTGAGGTCGAGACTCACGGAGCGTGGTGGGCTGTAATATCCCTGTTTAGGGCAGCCTCCCTATTGAGGGTCCAGTGGGCCCTGACACGCTGTCGGGGTCTGCGTAATTGGGGGACTGCGTGAGGGTCCCCACCCCGAGATGCTCCAGTGGGCCTTAAGACCCCACCCTTAACACCTTGGGATGCCGCCCTCACTAACAGTTCGAGCTTTTGGTGTAGTGATTGGGCCTTTGACTGTAATGTTCCAAAATTTTCTTCAATAAATTGGAACATTAAATTTTTTCTAAAATCATTTAGGAGATGAATAATTGGGTAAGGAGGCCCAAAGATAATAAAAACATAAATAAAATCCCTCTAGTATGAAAAGGGATGTTAAACACCATGTTAAACACACACATGGTGTATGAGAAAGATAAACACACACACACAAGAGACTCAACACACAATGAAGGATAAGCGTGAGGCTTTCATATTTTTTCCATTATACATGATGTACATTTATAATACAATGGTGTGACTCTTGGTTTCACATTCCAAGGTCACTTGGACTCATTGTGACTTTTCGCATTCCACACCTACCCATGTAGGATTAGGTGTTCCAACATCCCCCCTTAATCCGAAGGGGTATGTGTGAGTCCAAGAAAAGAGTTGTAATACAAATATGCAAAGTATACATGGCAGCACTTGGGCTGAATCAACTCTCTAAAATGTTGGAAAAAAGAGGTGGTTTTAGGATGACCACAAACACTGGAACGCAAAACTTGTTGCAGTTCCCGAAACTCTTCCAAAACTGGCAAGAAGCTGAAAGCTTCTGCTAGAGGAATTGTCCCTCATAAAAAAGGAAGACCTTCAACCTAAAAGAAGGGAGGTCTACTACCTGTGATGGTTTTAGGATTACCAACAACTTTGGAATGCTTGAAGCATTTCCTAGAACTCAACCAAAGCTAGCAAGAAGATGAAGGCTTCTGCTAGAGGAAGTGTCCCTCATATATGAAAGGGAGACCTTCGACCTAAAATAAGGGAGGTCTACTACCTGTGATGGTTTTAGGTTATCCACCAACCAAAGATGATGGTTTAAGGTTGTCCACCAACTGAAGGCATGCTCATGGGCATCCGTGTCTCTGGCTACATCTCTAAATCTGGAATGATGAATTGTGGCTCAGGCTCGATGAACTGTTGTGTCTCTGGCTACAACTTTGAACATGGAATGAGAGATTGTGGCTCAGGTTCGCTTGATTTGACGTCGAAGCTTGTACATGACCACCATTTTCCCCCCTGTCAGGGACAAGGTGAGATGATGGCGAAAACTCAACTGCAAGTTTTCTCAATATCCGTGAACAAGTTCTGACATGTGTCTTAAACATCTTCTTGGCTGTTGATGCCCATTGCCAAGAAGCGATCCATCCAAGATGAATCTTGGTTCTTGCAGGAGGCTTGTGTCTGAAGCATCTGTGTGAAGAATGGATGTGCTGACCACAGTGCTTGCATGGATGAAGATCAAAACAATGATCTTTCATATGGCCAACTCAATCACAATGTTGGCATTTTACAATCTGATGTTGTTGCAGAAGTGGAGCAGGATTTGAAACAGCTGTAGGTGAACTATCATACATGAATCCGGCACTCTGAAATATGATGGGCTTGGTGTAGTCTGGAATATGAAAGGTCACATCCCTGTCATATCCAAGACCAGTTCGGTGCTTGTTGTGGACAAGCTCTTCCCAAGGTCTAATGATGGGCTTGAGAAGTGCAGCCTGAGATGTTGCATCTGCATGTAAATCAATTGGAACTTTATCTTCTTTCTTCTAATGAGAGTCCTTCTCAATCTTTTGAACAGAAACAGGTTCAGAATGGCGACTCTTTTGCTGAAGTTTATCTTGTTGAAGCTGAGATTCCAACTGCAAAAACTCAATCTTTTCTTGTGCATCTTGCAAACAAATTTGAATGTTACAAAGAGCATCCTTGCTCATTTTTATCATATCATCAACATTGGAATGAATGAGGTTATTCAACAACTCTAATGCCTCATTGATTTTAGCCATTTCAACAACTTAGGCTCAAAAAATGAAAGGGTGTCAGCTTCAACCGAAAATGCACCCGTTTACAATCTGATTCAACTTCCCTTCAAAAATTACAAATGACTTATAGAAATCTCAAAGTACAAAGTGTGCTCCTCAAATGATGGAGGACAATCAACAATGAGTTAAATCAACAACTCAAATTTACACTTCAAGTCTTGATTGCAACTATGAAGAAGCAATGTCTACTCACAATACAATGTCAATGCAATACAATATGCAGCAAAAACAACTTGTGCAAGAAGCCTTTAAGGCAGCTGAATTTTCCTTCAAAGAGCTGTTTTGCACCAATAACAACTCGTCTTCAAATGTCAATTTCTTCAGAAAATCACCCTTATGCAAAAAATCACACAATGTCAAATTCACTTTTCTCTAAATATAGTCCATGCCATTTCCTTCATTTCTGTTGTTCATATTCTCTTTCTGCTCTTCCTCTCTTCCTCTCTCTCTGCTGATTTTTTTTTTTTAATTAATTAAAAATTAATTAAAAAATGAATTAATTGAAATAGGAGGGGGAATTAATTAAAAAACTTGGGGAGGGATTGTAATAATGGGAAGGGAATTTAAATGGAAGAGGGAGGTATTATATGGGGAGGTTGATATAAATATTTTTTATTTTTTATTTTTTAAATTAAATTAAATTAAAAAGGGCTAAAATTTTAAATTTTAAAACAGAGAATGGAATTTAATGTTAAAAAAATTAAGAGGGCGGGTAGTGTTTGCAGGTGGGAGATCAGATAAATTAAAAAACGATTTTAAACTCTGGGGAGGGGGATTGATTTAGGAGGGGGGAGTGTTTAAAAAATTTGAGGGCGGGTAGAATGCTTAAGGGGCAGGGCTGTGAGCGTAAGGAGTGATTTGAGGCCGAGGGCCACGGGTGGGGAGGATGAGGGGTGATGGAGTTTTGCAGTGAGGGGGCGGGGATGGTTAGGGGAAGCGATAGGGAGGGCGTAGTCAAATACAGGAGGGGGAGGCTGAGAGGAGGGGTGAGGGTGATGTAAGGGGGAGGGATGGAAGTTGGGAACGGGGGATGGGAATGGCCCAGTGAGAGGAGGGTGTAAGGGGGACGGCCGTGGGGAGAATGGGAGGGTCGTAAGGGTGGGGACGGGGACTTGAGGTAGAGTGTAGGGTGAGCGGAGGTTAGGGCTGCGAGATAAGGGGGGTTAGCAGGTGAGGGCAGAGGATTGTGGTGGGTTGAGCGCTGTGTGAGGGGGAAGGGGGGGCCGAAAGACCATGGGTTGCAGGGGATAAAGCTGTTGAGCTCGGGGATGGGGAGAGTGGTAAGGGGTAGGGGAGGAGAGAGAGCCGTAGGTTGGGTGAGGGAGCGTAGATGCAGCTGCAGGAATTGAGTGGTAGAGCGAGGGTGCTGGGTGAGAGGGGGTGGAGTGGTTTGTGTGGAGCGATGGTAAGGGAGTGCGGGTAGGAGGTGGGGTGTGAAGAGAGTTTTGGAGGGCGAGGTTAGCAGGTAGGGAGGTAAATGCTGTGAGAAGGGGTTGCATGTTGCAGAGAGTTTTTTTTTTTTTTAAATTAAAATATCAGAGTAGAATAGCAGAGGACAGCAGTAAATTTATGGTAGAATGATTTTCAAGAAATATACAGCAGAATAATTTGCAGAGATTTTCAATGAAACTTCGAATTTTTTCCAATAGCCCAGCAGCAGAGAAATGGAATTTAAAAATGTAGAATTTTCCAGAAGATTTCAGCGGTAAAAAACCCAGATATTTGCACAAATTTTTCAATGAAAAAATCAGAAACTTTTCTTTCAGAAACCCTCTTTAAACAGTATTTTCCAGCAGCACTTTAAATTACGGAAATTTAAAAGTGGGCAGTAGAAATTGCATAGAAATTCAAAATGAAAACCTGCAGAAATCTTTGAGTGCTGCATAATGAACAGTGTTGCTCTTCTTCAAAACCAATGCCTGAATGCTGCCAATTTCTGAACGCTACAAAATTTCTACTACAACAATCTCTGAGTGCTGCAAAAATTATCAGAATTTTTGCAAATATGCACAAGCCATAAACACAAATGGCTCACTCAAGGTTGAGCTGGTTATGGACTTCTCAGCTCCGATACCATGTTAAACACACACATGGTGTATGAGAAATATAAACACACACACACACAAGAGACTCAACACACAATGTAGGATAAGCGTGAGGCTTTCATATTTTTTCCATTATACATGATGTACATTTATAATACAATGGTGTGACTCTTGGTTTCATATTCCAAGGTCACTTGGACTCCATTGTGACTTTTCGCATTCCACACCTACCCATGTAGGATTAGGTGTTCCAACAAGGGATCAGCCATGGAACTAGATTTCACACCCTCATGTGTGAAAGGAGATATTTGCAAAGAGGTTTGACCAAGTCAACCAGTGCAGGGTATGAGTTGGAAAGAACTACATAGGAGGGAAGCTTCTAGAGAAAGGGAAGCTTCTAGAGGAAGGGCCCATGAGGAGTCTCCAATTTCTATATAAATGGAGGGGAGGAGAGCTATTTCCATTCATGCATATGTTTATGATATTGAGTTGGTCATTTCGACTTCTTGAGCATGCTAGTTGTTTAACTAGTCTGCAGCATTGTTTAGTGCACCGAGTGTCTTCGTGCGGAGATCTCACCCTCAGCCCCAGGGGACTTTGAGCGCCTGATCAGGTGAGGTTGTCCCATCCTTATTTTGGTTTGATACCAAAGCACAATCCTCTAGGACAGTGTTATTGCTGCAACAGCATAATACTGTGTTGTAGGGTGTTGCCGTGGAGACTCCACAACACCACTTCCATTTCTTGTTTTTCAGAGGGAGAGTCTTTATTGCCTTTGGAGGATCAGTTTGGAAGATTGAGAACTTATTTTCAGATCTTGGCATCAGGCCAACATATATTATTTCCCCTACTACACATTTTTCTCTAATAGCTGCATTATTTTCATAGTGCATTTGCTGCGGGGTTTGCAGATTGATTAGAGGGTGGGATCTCAAGTGTAAGGATCAGCCTTCCACTTTGGAGATCCATTGGAGGAGGTTTACTTCAAATATTTTCATATTATTCAGACTTCTCTACATATTTCTAGTTCCAGAGTTGCCGTAGCTACCCATCTACTCCGGCATTTTCATGTATTGCTGAAATCCCCAAGGGGAATGTAATAGAGAGCCCTTTGGGCATTTTGTTCCATTATAGATCTTTGTTTTCATGTATTTATCAGTTTTAGATCTATAATATAATAAAAATAAGCTTCAGCCTCCTGGAAGTAACGCTGAAGGGTTTCTGGGTCATTCTCTTGTCTTGCAGCACCTCAATCTTGATGGATTTTCTATGTAAAACTATTGTTTAACCTTGCTTAATGCCTAATCCAAGTTCCTAAACTCATTTATTGATTTATAATACTATTTTACATCTCATACCTTCAGAAAATACGCTGCCTTTGCTTCAGTAAATTTCTGCATACTCAAAGTCATGGGAAATTAGGGTTTTCCTTGACTAGTCGGGAAGGAGGAACTGTTTAACTTAGTAAAACGCATTTTTTTTGCTGAAATTATACATTAATATCCCTATTGACCTTATATAACATATTCCATAACCTTGACCCTTCAGGTTACGCATATTTTCTTATACACTCATTTTAGGGCCAAAATCCTCACTTTTCCCCACCTTTTTTCCCATAGAAGCTGAGTAAAGGTTTCTGAAGTATTTGGAGTGGGTTGATGAGTGTTGTTAAACAATTTTTATGATATATGAAGCAAAAATTCCTAAATAATTCGTTTTTCAGGCAAGATTCGCTGAGAAATCCATTTTTGGGATATTACAGTGTTATCAGAGCTTTTGAGTGGGATTCTTCAAGCAGCTCTATAGAAAGATTTTGGAAAGGGCCAGGTAGCCTCCGGATCTCATCCTCTTTTAGAGGAAAAATATCTAGTAAATTCCCTCCCAGTCCATCTCTGGTTGGAGTTTTTCGTGTTTTAGAGATATCCTCGAAGCGGGATATTACAGTGGTATCAGAGCATAGTTCTGGCTCAGCCTGTGGAGCTAGTTATCTACGACACCGAAAGAGAAACCATGGGTACATTATCACAATGCCTACATTCTTACCTCCAGTACCGAGTGAGAAATGGAGGCAGCATGATCGTATACCCTTTGGAGACTATTTCCGTAAATAGCAGTCCATGGGGGAAGACTTCAGATCAGTTGTGCCTTTCAAAGATTACTGTCAGCTCAGGTAGGATGAAATTGAATGGAACAATGGGGGATCTAGCACGCAGAGTTCAAAGTTGCAGCATACCATTGGGAGGTCACCTTTTCCCATGTATGAGGGATCCAGTGATCCCTGTGAGTCTAAGCCCAAGAAGATTAGAACATTGAAAAAGATGAGTTTATTCTCATCTATTTTCAGATCCAGAGGAAATGCATCCACCTTTGAGGAGGTCAAGAAGATTGAAGAAAAAGAAGAGGAAGTACCATGCGCTTCCTATTCTCATCAAGAAGAAGATATTGAGCATGGAAGATATTTGGATCATCAGATTCTCAGTGATTACCTTATTGAGTATAGATCTCAACCTAGAGCCTTCAGGAAGAATCTAGATTTTCCTCATTTCATCTAGCTGAAGGAAGAGAAGAGACCATGCAGTAGAAAAGAAATCAAAGGTAATATATTTTTGTTGTCTACCTTTGATGGGTCATCTAATGCAAGAACTTGGGTGAGAAAGTTGGAGGCATTTTTCCTACTACATCCTATAGCAGGTAAAGAAGCTATTGAAATCTCAGCGCTGCATTTGGAGGGTGAAGCCTATGATTGGTGGTGTAGCCACTTGAGCCATGCAAGGGTGAAGACTTTTGTAGATTTCACTCAAAGTTTGATCCAAACCTTTGATGGAGAAAGAACAAAGAAAGAAGAGATCAGATCACCTCTTGAGGAGGCTTGTGATAACGTTGTCCCACTCATGGAGGAGTAGCCACATGCATCAACAGTTGGGGCAGCCAAAACTTTTGAGGAAGGGACTCTTGTAGCCCTACAAGAAGTTCCAAATGCACATCAAGGTATGAAAAGATTTCCACATTCCATTGTTGTAGCAAATTCTTTTGATCAATGTGGAGATTTACTTTTGCATGACCAAGAGTCAAATCTCATTGCTACTATAGAGCAACTTGGTTGCACTACACTGTGCAACATGGAAACACTCAAGAAGGAATCAAACCATCATTCTCATGAGCCATTGTTGGATTATACATCACATTGGAGGTTGGGGTTTGAAGCCTTGAAGATTGATGGTAGACATCTTGGAGTAAGAAACCTTTTCTCCCTTCAAGATGACACTTTCTCAATGAGTTCTTCTCAGCTCAAAGAGAAACTTCTACTTTCAGATCCAAGACCTCATTGGTTTTGGAAGACTATGGATGGAAGGGAGGTCTCAAGGAGAGATCTCATTGGATATGCACTTCGACACACCATGGAATGCAATGCTTTTCTTCCCTTCTCACAAGAGCAGATAGAAGATGGAGGACATCTTAGGATGGATAACATCTCTCATGCTTGTGTTGGACATCCCTTGAGACATACACATCATGATGGGAGGTTTTTTCCTACCACCTATTTGATTCTTGATAGGGTCCCATTGATCCTTGAGAAGCTTACATTTCAAAATCCCATAAAGTGCAAAGACAGGAATTTGATTTGGGAGGATGATAGCCCGCATGGGAGGAGTACCAGGATAAAGAGAAGAAGGAGGCATCCACAGGTGATTGAGTGGATGTGGATGATGAGCAAGGAACTAGGAAGCTACTTACAGATCTATGATACCGGGAAGCAGGAGGCTTGGCTGCGCTAGTTACTCTTGAAAGATTTTGGCCATCACTTGGAAAACACTCTTCCTAAGAATGGGAGGATGGGGAAAAGATGGCAAGATACTTGCATCATTGAGAAGCATAGAGAATGGATGCATGATGTTGACGTGTCTTCATCACATGAGTTGTATGATAGAAGTATGAGGAGGCAGCAAAATACTTTGTTGCTTTGCTTGGGAGAGCAAGGGCAGATTTGCTCTCACACTTTGTATGATGTTGCAGGAGGAGGGGATGGCACTATCTCCTTGGTCTTTGATGATGATTGGGAAGCACTTCCATCTTGGGAAGTATTCCTCATTTGTTACAGCATTATTGGAAGAGTCTTTGACAAGGAGCATGTCAAAGAACATAGTTGTGTATTGACAGGAGCTTATTTGCATAAGCTCACAGCGTTGTCACCTTGGAGTAAAGACTTATGGATGAAGTGTGCCCAGCAGAGATATGGTGGATCCATTACCCATAGGTCCCAGGATCACTTCATATTTTTTGTACTTGATGAACAAAGAGGAGGTAATGAAGATAGAGACATCTATGGCATATTCTTCTTAACTTGGGTTTTCAAGCATAAGGAGGATTATCTTTTTGCAGCACATGGTTCATTCTTCTTCATAGCATGCCAAAACACTATGAAGGACTCATGTATGGACCCATGTACCATCTTACTTCTAGCATATGGTGAGAATCTTGTTTATACATTCATTGATTTTCACACTCTTACCATTGTTATACAGTGCATTGCTTCACAAGAGGGCAAGCTCGACAAATTGCTCCATGAATTGTATTGGGCCAATCTACATGATGGAGGAAGCCATCTCTTTTGTGGCCTTGGGAAAATATTTCATCACTACATGTATGTTCATTTGCTGCACTATAGCATGTATCATATAAATACATGCATGATTAACCATGTAAAAAGAAACATTTTGCCATGTATTTTTATCAAGCAGCAACTTGTAAAATTGCGCTGTCACTACTGGGAAAGTTGTTGGTACCTTCTTGCATCACTTGTAACCTTCAGAATTTTCTTTATTTTGCTGCTGATCAT
The DNA here is from genome assembly GCA_034641835.2 of Pinus albicaulis. Taxonomy (NCBI): domain Eukaryota; kingdom Viridiplantae; phylum Streptophyta; class Pinopsida; order Pinales; family Pinaceae; genus Pinus; species Pinus albicaulis. The sequence continues at coordinate 1,351,457,793 of CM076578.1, read as the reverse complement.
GTCTTCATTTGCTGATATATATCAGATTTTTATGGGAGGCTTGATTATGAGAGAGACACATGAGCTGGATGTGTCCTTGAGTGGGAAGAATTCTCACAATTTATGCACTACATGTTCTAATGGGAGCATGAGAGGAGATATGGCCACCACAGCCAAATATTTGTTCTCTTTTTAGGTGGGCCATAAGATTGATGTTCATCCATTGTATAGCCATGGGAAATTTCTTGATCATGTATTATTGTTGTTACACTCAGCCATTTATTATCCTTTAGTAGATGTGATGAATCATGGACATTGCTTGCCATGTAATTTTCTGAAGTTGCAGTGGATGAGACTGCATTGTATCCTTGTGAGAAATTTTTTGCATCATGTATCATCATGTAAAACCTTCAGCATACCTCTCATTAGGATGTTCCATGATTACCATGTCCTATTCTTCATGGATGGATTGTTTTGGGCCAGCTTGTTCTTCATTGTTGGAGGAGCCTTCTTTGGAGGATTGTTCTTTACTTTGCCATTGGAGGGCAATAATTTTGCAGCCCAGGATCAGCATACACTCTACACTTGTCATGAGTGGAGAGGAGGATAGCATGGGGTAAGCTATGATGCTTTCCAAGTTCAGATTTTCAGCCCACCTTCATTACCAGAGCTTGAGGTGGAAGGAGATTTTCAGGAGTTGCCTTATTGGGAGGTGGCTCATTTTGTTTGGATGATTGCTTGGGGATGGAGGATCCACATGAGGGAGATGTTCCTCATTATATTCCAGACTCCATACCTTGAGTGGAGATTCTTCAGTTCTATCCTTGCAGTTGCTTGGGGACAAGCAACATTTGGGAGGAGAGGACTGTAATGTTCCAAATTTTTCTTCAATAAATTGGAACATTAAATTTTGTCTAAACTCATTTAGGAGATGAATAATTGGGTAAGGAGGCCCAAAGATAATAAAAACATAAATAAAATCCCTCTAGTATGAAAAGGGATCAGCCATGGAACCATATTTCACACCCTCATGTGTGAAAGGATATATTTGCAAAGAGGTTTGACCAAGTCAACCAGCGCAGGGTATGAGTTGGAAAGCACTACATAGGAGGGAAGCTTCTAGAGAAAGGGAAGCTTCTAGAGGAAGGGCCCATGAGGAGTCTCCAATTGCTATATAAATGGAGGGGAGGAGAGCTATTGCCATTCATGCATATGTTTATGATATTGAGTTGGTTATTTCTACTTCTTGACCACGCTGGTTGTTTAACTAGTCTGCAGCACTGTTTAGTGCACCGAGTGTCTCCGTGCAGAGATCTCACCCTCAGCCCCGGGGGACTTCGAGTGCCTGCTTGAGTGAGGTTGTCCCATCCTTATTTTGGTTCGATATCAAAGAATCATCCTCTAGGACAACGTTATTGCTGTAGTAGCATAATACTGTGTTGTAGGGTGTTGCCGTGGAGACTCCACAACACCACTTCCATTGCTTGTTTTTCAGAGGGAGAGTCTTTATTGCCTTTGGAGGATCATTTTGGAAGCTTGAGAACTTATTTGTAGATATTGGCATCAGGCCAACACATATTCTTGCCCCTACTACGCAGTTTTCTCCAATAGCTGCATTATTTTCATAGTGCATTTGCTGCTGGGTTTGCAGATTGATTGGAGGGTGGGATCTCAAGTGTAAGGATCAGCCTTCCACTTTGGAGATCAATTGGAGGAGGTTTAATTCAGATATTTTCATATTATTCAGCCTTCTCTACATATTTCTAGTTCCATATTTACCGTAGCTACCCAGCTACTCCGGCATTTTCATGTATTGCTGAAATCCCCAAGGGGAATGTAATAGAGAGCCCTTTGGGAATTTTGTTCCATTATAGATCTCTGTTTTTATGTATTTATTAGTTTCGGATCTGTAATATAATAAAAATAAGCTTCAGCCTCCTGGAAGTAATGTTGAAGGGTTTCTGGGTCATTCTCTTGTCTTGCATCACTTCAATCTTGAGGGATTTTCTATGTAAATATGTTGTTTGACCTTTCTTAATGCCTAAGCCACGTTCCTAAACTAATTATATGATTTTGCATACTATTTTACATCTCATACCTTCAGAAAATACTCTTCCCTTGCTTCAATCAATTTCTGCATACTCAAAGTCATGGGAAATCAGGGTTTTCATTGACTAGTTGGGAAGGAGGAACTGTTTAGCTTAGTAAAACGCCTTTTTTTTTGCTTAAATTCGACATTCATATCCCTCTTGACCTTATCTAACATATTACAGAACCTTGAACCTTAATTTTATGTATAGTTTCTTATACACTCATTTTAGGTCGAAAATCCTCACTTTTCCCCACCTTTTTGCCCATAGAAGCTGAGTAAAGGTTTCTAAAGTATTTGGAGTGGGTTTCTAAGTGTTTTTAAACACTTTTTATGATATCTGAAGCACACATTCTTGAATAATGCGTTTTTCAAGCAACAGTTGCTGAGGAATCCATTTTCGGGATATTAGAGTGTTATCAGAGCTTTTGAGTGGGATTATTAAAGTAGATATATAGAAAGAGTATAGAAAGAGCCAGGTAGCCTTTGGATATCATCCTCTTTCAGAGGTGGAATATCCGGTAAATTCCCTCCCAGTCCATCTCTGGTTGGAGTTTGTCGTGTTTTAGAGATATCCTCGAAGCGGGATATTACAAAATACTTAGCTTTTTTGTGATTTTTTCAAGGGCGACAAAAATGACTCTTTAGCTAACATAAAATGTGGAAGTAATGTCCTGATCCCGCTCTTTTTGGGATATTTAATTTTTTTGGTCTTTTTCATGTTGAAAGCATGAAAAAGAATAAAATAATGCCTATAGTACAATGGATAGAATGAGTGTCGATAAACAGATACACTAGTTCCTGGGATAGGAAAAATCCTATGCTTAATGCAAGGTGGAAAAATTGGTAAGTGACACTTAGAGGAATGTTCCATCCATGGGAAAAGGTGTCGAGTCGCAAAAGCTAAGTGATTGCATGACTGACTTTGCAGAAAGAAAGGGTCAAAATATGGCTTATACACGAGTCCAAGTGAAGCCGGGTTAAGGCCAAGGTATATAAATGGTCAATATGCAATGCAGAAAAATAGATCAACAACACAATGGGAGCCTCTAGGGTATAAGGCCAGAAAAGATAGCGAAGAAGAAGAAGAATGAAGCTTCAATGCATAATTCATGGCGGGACTAAAGAGGACTCTTGAGCCTACATAATTTTCAGCATGAGGAACATATGCTAGTGAGGATATAACTAAGAAGCCCATGTAAAGGATGGCTCTACCATCATATCATGATTTATAAGTCGACGAGTGCAACTAGTTTAATAATCATAACATGATGGGGTCGACCATATGGAAAGATTTCAGTAGGGAGGCTAGTATGCATAAGTGCAACGGAAAGTGAATTCCCTAACCTATATGCCAGTTCTAAAAAAATACCAGCCATGATAGGTCAGCGGTCATGGAACCGAAGAAGAAATGGAAATGTTTTGAAATCACCATAATGGACCTGAAAACAACCTATCCCAACACTTACAAGCCAAAAGGTTATAAATTCATGAACAAATTCAAAAAATAAACCAAAAAGTAATTTTTGAAAAAAAATTGAATTTTGGGCATAAATAGGCCTTTTAGACTCACAATTGGCCATTTGTGCCTTGAAGAAGTTGTGGGAGAGCTCTGGAGAAAAAACTCTCCCACCTGGAAAGGGAGCAACTATCAACCGAATCATCCCAAATCTTCCAAGTAAGCTTCTCAATCAACTTAGTCATTAATTTATTTGTTAATTAAAGCTATTTTTTAGGAATTTTACCATGGAATTTATGTTTTTTCTGAAACCCTCTGCATATATGCAGGTTCATAATTCTGAACTCACTTATAGACGCGATTGTGTCTGAAGAAACTCACATATGCATAGAGAAAAATTTTAAAATTAAGTTCTAATGGAGTATGAATGAAAAAATGCAGGATGATCATTAGTTGGAGTGAAAGGGAGCATAGCACTATTGATAATGAGGTCATGGAAGACTAATTATCCTTGGATATACTTCGAGGATGCAGATTGTTGAAGCTATTTAAAATGTCCAATATGAAAACAAACACAACATTTCTCGAAATACTTGTATGTTATTGGGACCCAGATGAGGATTGTTTCATGATCGATCAAATTCTACTAAGGATCTGAGGACATTTATTTCATAACTGGACTCTCACGAAGAAGGGAACCAGTAAATTTACATGGAAAGCCCACACGAGGGCTAAATGTCGAAGATTATATTCGAGTGTACTGTGCTGAGGGTACTCAGAAGGTCGGGACACAGATCCAAATCAAATATGTGCAAGGGTTGCACATGAAAATACTTCTTCTCACCATTTTCAAAGTAGTCGGATCATCATCCTTTCACCAAACTTCATGAGAAAACAAGAGTTTGGTAGTGGATTTACTGGCCACACTATATGATTGCTGCACAACCTTATTGACAAACTTGAAGAAAAATTTGACCTCGATCCAGAAGAATAACACAAAAAAATTTAGTTATGCAACCATCCTATGCGCATTATTCTTCGAGAGGATTCTAGGGCTTTGCCCCAAGATTATCTCTACCATCAATAGCCCTCATGATCCACGAATAGCTATTTGGGCTGAATTTGGGGCTCCTATGATCCTTCACATGCTTCCTCATGTCTTTCTCCACCAGTTCTTTGAAGTCAAGAAACTTTGAGAACATCTGATCTTTCTTCTACATGAAGTAGATCCAACACTTCCAATAAAGTTCATCAACAAATATCACATAGTACTTATGTTTTGTTGTCAAAGCAATAGAGAATGGTCCACACACATCTAGCTAAACCCTCTCAAGGATCCACAAGGCTCGGTTCTCCTTCTCATGAAATGTGTCCTTTACATGTTTTCCCATAGTACATCCCTTGCATGTGTCTGACTACACAAGTATACCCTTGGGAAGGCCCATATAAATCTGTTGCATGATTTTTAAGGCTCTGTGGTGACGATGGCCCAATCTCTGTTGCCATAACTCGCCCTCATCCCGTCTCACCACTTTTTCCACCTTACCCATCACTGTTATGCAACCATCTACATTCAATTTATAGAGATTCTTAACTAAAATCCCAATATTCTTGGCTTTTCCTATTGTTTTGTGTTGCAGGAAATATTTTCCTTCACTGAAAGTAACATCATAGCCTCTATCCTCCAACATTGCAACTGAGACAAAAATTTTCTTCAAGCCTGATACATGCACTACATATTTTAATTGAAAGGGTTTACCTGATTGTCTCTGGAAGGTAATGGTACCAATCCCGGTATCACTGTACCACCTATCATCACCCATTTCGATATGCATCTCAAGGTCCTTCTCCTCCAAGCTACTAAGAAGTTCTTTGTCTCTCCGCATGTGAAAGGATGCACCACTATCAAAATACCACACCGATCCCATTGCACTTGACACCATGCCCGTAATGAGCTAGAATTCAAGAACAAATTGTGAGGCCAAAGCCCCACCAGCTGCAGATCCTAAAGCATCCTTGTTCTTCTTCTTTTGTGGACAGTTAGTGGCATAATGCCCATGCTCGTGAGAGTGAAAACAATTCACTCTGGACATGCCGCACTTCTTGCCATCTTTACCCGACTTGGATTTGGAATGGAATTTCGTTCCTTTCCCCTTATTTGCCTTGGCAGCCAAAGCACAATATTCTTCATCTTCATTCGTAGATGAAGATCCATCTCTGGTATTCCATCTTAACTCCTCTTGCACCAAATTTGACCAAAGTCGTTCCCAATATGGCGGTTTTTCCCTTCCATTGACAGAGTCATGATAACTATACCAACTCTTGGGAAGTCCTAGAAGATCTAGGCTCACCAAATCATCATCAGCAACAGTAATGCCAACGCTCCCGAGCTCATCCCGACATTGGAAAAACTTTGTTAAATATTTTGGCATGGAGTCGCCTTTCTCCATCTTGATCTTCCTGATTTTATCTTTCAATGCCAATTTAATATGGTCATTGTTGCTCTGAAATAGATCTGTCAAAGCATTCCACATTGCATATGGTGTGGCTTTACCATGGAGACTTGAGACAATGTCATCTTGTACTCCCTCCAGTAAGATCCTCCTCATCTTTTCCACTTCATTAGGGGAATTGTGAGGTCTAAAATGGCCCTCCTAAGAAAAATGAATGACCAAAATAAAATTTATAAGAACCAATAGGATTCAAGGTGATGATGTCAACCGTGGGAGATGATTCACCATTATTTAAGTAAAATGGTAAAAATATTAAAAAATAATAAAATAATAAAACTATTTTTTCAACTCATATTTTCAACTTATCTCCCAAATTTTTTACTCAAATTTCGAGTGGGAGGACTCGTTGGATGCAAAATTTAATTTTTCATCCAAGGAGTACCCATGTTGCATAATTTCAATGGACCCTGCTACATGAAAAATGAGAAATACATTTAAAAATACGATTGCAATCACGTTTTTCATGTATTTATAATTTTTCATGTAGAAGGGTCCATCGAAAGTATGCAACATGGGTACTCCCTAGATGAGGAATTAAAATTTTCATCCAATGAGTACTCCTGCTCGAAATTTTAGTAAACAATTTGGGAGATAAGTTGAAAATATGAGTTGAAAAAGTTGTTTTTTCTTTTTTCCCTCTAAAATTTGATGATGTAATCAAATCTTATTTTATTATTTCCACTATTATTTTATAATTTACTTAGGAGGCCCATTTCAAACCTCAAAATTCCCCTAATGTCTTTTTCCATGCATCAAGATTTGCAGCATCTATCACAGCGGGTTTAGGAACATCATTGTCAATGACTTCCTCCAAGCCATTATCTTCGAGTACTGCTTCCATCCTGTCTTTCCAAGAAATATAGTTAGAGCTTCCCTCGAGTGCATTACTCCAATCTCAAGCCATTGAATGCCATTTCGATCCTGAATCAGTTGTAGCACCAAGAAAATATTCTGCAAATTCGAATTCTATTCAGTCACAAACTCAGCTCCTCCTCCACTATTGTGATTTCCTGTGCTTTGATACCATGAAGAAATTATACAACACATACGTATATCATGGATTCAATTCGATATAACAATGTACTAAAGCCAGATACTAAATCACTTCTACAAATAAATTGCGGAATTAAAAACACAATCGCCAATCACATGAAGCAAAGAAGAATCAATCAAACCACAACACATATAATTTCTCAGGGAAATATTTCTACACAAAACCCCACTATCTTCTATTTTATATTCAGCATGGATACATGAAAAAATTACATACAACTCTCCTAACAAGAGCCTCTTGTACTCATCTAATTGTCTTACACTGTCTTGGACAAAAATGACCAACACTTAACCAATTCTTAGCCTCTAAACAACTTGCCTTTATTGCGCAATTCATGTGGAATGCAATCCCTATTCCATATGAATTTTCATATTCCTTGACTGCGCAAGGATCATGGGAAATCCAATGGGTGTTTGGTTGCATGGGTGCAACCCATTAATCCTAAAACTGTAGTCAACATCCCTTTCACCTAGATCTCGACTGGGTCTCCACTGGAACTAACATGCATGCAGATAATAATAGTAAATCCGCAGTTGCATGTGGGATCAATGGTTTTGAATTAAATAATATTTAATTCACTTGAACTCTCACTACTGTATCGAACAATTACAACTAGCACAATTGGATTTAACTCACTTAACTGAGTTAAACTTATTACAACCTGCATTAACGAATGAACCACTGCACTTCAAACTTTGTTACAACTAGAATTCTTTTGGCATGCCTCACGAGCTACCCTCAACTCGAAATTCGTGAGTTTAATGAGTTTATCACACTTAGTTAACTATTACAAGTTATTTTTAGATTAGATTACATTTTATTTTCCATATTCATTAAGGGATAACTAAAATAGACATGCACCAAATTTATCCCACACCAGTGTAGGTGTTTCTAAGACCTATGGTCCCACACTAGTGTAGGTGTTGCTTGGACCTCCTGGTCCCGCACTAGTGTAGGTGCTGCAATTTCTTGTTGATCTTCAACAAAAAGAGCCATACCACATGGATTTTAATTTTCCTGCCCCGAATGCATCCTTGTCCTGAGCATAAACCAAAACAAGGTCACCTTCAGAGAAAACCCTAGGTTTGACCGCCTTATCATACTGAACCTTCACTCATTTCTTATGAGCCTCTTTCATCGTAGCTGCATCTCGGCACTACTAATCACGATGTTCTATATAAACAAGGCATTCTTTGAGACTTTATGTGTCAGGAAGAAGCTCAACAACCAGATTAAGGGAGGGGATCTCACACTCAATAGGGAATATCGATTCCAGACCATAAAACAGTTGGAAGGGAGTGAAACCAGTTGTAGTCTTAATGGACATCCAGTATGCCCCAAGTGGAGGATAAAACATGACATGCCAATTGGACGTGGCTTTATCGACTGTCCATTGAAGGATAACATTTAAGGACTTGCTTATGGCTTCAACCTTCCCATTGGCCTGAGGATAATATGGAGATGAACGCTCCTACCGAAAACCAAACTTAAGAGCCAATTCATACATCATGGTGTTCTGAAAATCACTGCCATGGTTAGTGAAAATCTCTTTGGAAATACAAAAGCAATAAATTACTTGGTTGAACAGAAACATTGCTACTTTTTCACCATTGTTCGCAAAAGTAGGCATAGCCTTAACCCACTTCGTAAAGTAGTCTACTATTACGAGAATGTAATTGTGACCCTTCAGCGAAGGCCAGTTACAAGTAGTAAAATCAATACCCGACTTTGTGAATGGACCGACAGTGACAACATGAAAGAGCGGATTTCGATGAGCGTGCATCTTCTGAGTGTAAACCTGACAAGGATGACATTTTTTCACTGCCTCAACACAATATTTTAAAATCGAGGGCCAAAAATATCCTACACGCAAAATCCTATGGGATGTAGCAAGCCCAGATATATGACCACCACTAGCTCCATTGTGGCAATCATTCAACACAACCTCAGCTTCTTTGAGATTCAAGAAATGTCTAAGGATCAAATTGACCCCCCAATGATATAAAGTGTCACCGATAATAGGATAACTTTTTGCTAAGTGAAGCAACTTTCGACGCTCATATTTCGAAAAAAATAAGGGGAAATTTGATGTCTAGAGATAAACAATGAGATCTCCATACTAAGGATCTTGTGAAGAAATGAGGAAAATATGTTCATCAGGGAATGAATCCTGATAAATAATCACATCTCCACAAGGCAACTTAGAGATCAACTCCGCAAATACCAAATATTTCTTGGATTTGGCAGATAAAAATTCGAGATCAGCCTCTTGCAAAATGAAAATCCATCGATTGTATTTTGCCTCAATCACTCGCCTACTGAGAACAAATTGAAATGGATTAACTGTTGCCAAAACAGAATTTTTGCGAAGAAGAATGTAATTCCTGTGTCATTGGAAAACATAGAAAACTTCCAAATCTAATTTCTCAATGGGATAATACCGCAGCTCAGGACCTACCAAGCCTTGACTTAGGTAATAAATGACATGCTCACAAAGAGCATCATCCACCTGAAACAAAACCATACCTATAGTAGATTCTGCTGCAGCAAGATACAGAAGGAATTCTCTACTATAATCAGGTGGACTCAATAATGGAGTAAAGTTCAATTCCTCTTTCAAAGCATCGAACGAGCGTTGAGAAAAGTCATCCCAGAAGAATGCAACTCCTTTCTTCAACAATCTCATAAATCCTTTCGTCACCTCAGCATAATTAACGAAAAATATTCTTAAGAAATCCACTTTTCCTTGTAGACTATGAAGTTGACGAATAAAAGATGGGGGGGAACTAAATTATTACCTCAACCTTGAAGGGATCTACCCAAATATCTTCAATATAAATGATGAATCCCAACAACCGATCGGATGTGATAGTGAAAACTCACTTATTAGGGTTCAACCAAATGTTATAATGATGACATTGTTCAAAAACTTGTCGAATATGAGAGGGGTGATCAATTCTATTTCAAGAATGAGCAGCTAAATCATCCAAATAAGCTTCGATGATATGCATGATGTCGTGGAAAGCATAAGACATGGCCCGCTGGAAAGTAGCCCCAACATTTTTAAGGCCAAAAGGCATATTTCTATATGAAAATGCAGCCCAAGGGAAAATAAAAGCAGTCTTGTGTTGATCTTCAGGACAGATGGTAATCTGATTGTAATCCAAGAAACCGTCCTTGAAGGAGAAAATCTCATTCCCCGCACACTCATCATTAATCTGATCAATAAATGGTGTGGGGTAGTTATCCTTTAGACATGCCTGATTCAAGTCCCTAAAATCAATGCAAACACAAATCATTTCTTGTTTCTTTTCCACAGGTATTGGATTCGAAACCCACTCAGTTAACGGAACGGGTTATATGAAACTTTCCTTAAGCAGCTTCTCAACCTTGGCCTTGATAGCTAATGCTTTCCTAGGGTTGACTGGATGATGCTTCTGTCTTATATTCTTATCATTTTCGTAAGTCTTGATATCATGTTAGACAATAGACTGATCAATTCCAGGCATTTCCTCATAAGACCAAGTGAACACATCTCGAAACTCTCTAAAGAGATCGATATAACTCTGAATTTCTTGAGGGGAACATTCAGCTCGAATGAAGACATTCTCAATAACATTTGGATCTCTAGAAATTTTCATCGGGATAGTCTCAGAAATCAAAACCATGTTCCCTACAGCAGAAACCTATGCTGGAGCTAAAGGGTTCAAGACCGGGTGAACATGACTAGACGAAACAGGGGTAGACAATCTCGATTCAACTTCTCGCAATTCTTGTAGAAAATAGGACTGATGATGCAAATCATCCCATGATATTTCCATGCTATTCACTGCTTCAAGGATATCCTCTTCAGATGGAAGAACAATATCAAGGAAATCCTAAGCAGAATATGAGCCAAGTGTCCAAGTCGGAGCCACATCCCCATTCAACTCCTCCGATGAAAGAGAAACTACAATACAATCTGCAGAGTCAATAATAGATTGATAGGAAATCTCTACTGCAGACATAGGGAATGTCATTCTACCGAGTTAACCTTCCTCTAATGTGCAGGTAGGAGAAGGTAAGGTCCAAGGATCCAAAAAATAATGAGATTGAAAGAACTCTCTTCGATTAGGAGGCATTAATATGAATGGAAGGAGGTGAAAGACCAAAGGTACCCATCAAAGAGGTATACATTCCAACCCCCAAATTTTCCACAGGTTTCTTGGAATCATTCAACATCAAAACAGTCGAGTCAGAAGATGCATTTGGATCTATCGGAGAATAGTTCATCTGATCAACAATGACGATCTTCACTTCATGGGGAAAACACAAGATGAAAAATAAATATGAAGCAATAGAATCCATTTCATAGATCCAATTCCACCTCAATAGAAGATTGTAGTCCAAATTTCCGTCAACTATATCGACTTCAATATTGACAACTTTACCCCAAACAAAAATGGGAAAAGCTAGAACAATGCCATGTGGCCTGTGAGAATGACCATCAAATGTAGTGGGAAGAGTAGGTGAAGGCACGGCTGAAGGGGATCCAATGGCTTTCCAACATGAGATCGACATGACACATGTGGAATCACCCTCATCGACTATTGTTCGAAAAATATTGAACTTCCAATATATAGACTTAATCTAAAAAGCCATGTGCTGAGGAATTCCCTTCTTAAGATTCGATATATCAAATGTGATCATAAGAGATTTCTTTGGATCAACTACCCCGATCGCAGTGAGAAATGCACTCCTTTGTGCTGGGCACGACTGGGGTACCTCTAATGTAGACATAACACAAGGACTCTGAGACAGATCTTCTATAATGGAGTAGTTTCGGGCAGCCTTGGCATTAGGGTTAATAGTCATACGCTTAATAGAACCTTTCGGCATCTGAGGTATAGGCTCAACTGCAGGCCTCTCTATATGGAGTGGCTCAGAATTACTAGGAGCACCCTTGTATTTTGAAGACTCGGCTTCACCATATTTACGAGATCTTGTAGCGATATTAGCATGAGCACTCATCATATATACATTTGAGGAATTTTACCCGTCTTGGTTGCCCCCAGCAGGAGCTCCAGTATTAGAATTCACGTCAACAAGCATCTTTTTCCCTTGGGGAAAATGGTTTTACAAGACAAGCTGGGAACTAGAAGAACCTAGCTGAGCTAAGAAACATTGAGCATCCTAAAATTTGGGGTATATATGAGTAAGACGGTCTCCAGTACATAACTTGTGTCTAGTCAATTTAGTGTCCTAAATTGCTAACATGAATGATCAACCAGGGCTAGTAAACTGATGAAGTGTGATGCACTATATGTGCCTAAGTATCCATTTTTCTTACTTCGTTGTTTTTAGTGTTTTATTGATGCTTTGGGGTTTTTATGTTTGATTCTTAGTATGCTAGTCTATGCTAAAAAGATGAAGTTAAATTTACGTCAAAAAAGAGAAAATGAAATGTTAATAAATGAATTAAAACAACGTTTATTTGCAAGTTCTGTTCCTAACTAGAAAATGATGAAAACAGAGAGTCCTAATCCATAGATATTACAGCTTCTAAATGAACATTCATGAAATGAAAAGTAACTCAAAACACTACAACTTAATCTGATTCATTTAGTTAGAGATTTGTTGGAAGAGCTTGTGAAAAAGATTAATTCTAATGCAATGAGGATCTCCTAAAACATAAAAGGAAATGCTGAAACAAATAGTAACTTAGAACATTACAGTGAAATCTCATTCATTTGATAGAGGTTTATTGGAAGACCTTGAGAAAAATATTACTATAATGTAGCAAGGATCTCCTATGAAATGCTGAAACAACTTATAACATTACAACGAAATCTCATTCATGAGTTAGAGGTTTATTGGAAGAGCTTTTTGAAAGAAATTAATCATAATGTGATAAGGATCTTCTATGAAGCAAAATAATCAATAACTCAAAATATTACAACTTAGTCTCATTCGTGAATTAGAGGTTTATTGGAAAAGCTTTTGAAAGAGACTAACTGCAGTATAATGAGGATCTTCTTTTTAACCCAAAAACAGAAAATGAAATGCTAATAACTCAGAATATCACATTTGAATCCCATTCATTTAATAGAGATGTATTGGAAGAGCTTGAGAAAGAGACTAACTGCAATATCATGAGGATCCTTTATCTAAGAAAATGACATGAAAAATAATGCTAAAAGCTATGATTTCAGAAAGCAATCTAAGTAAGGAAATATGACAAAACATAATTGAAAATGACTTATCTAGAAAACATGTAAAACCTCCTCAAATAGTAGGGGCCCTCTGCTACCAATTCGGTGTAATCCTTAGCTCCTTGAAGATGTGATCAAAACAACATCAAAGAACTTCTTTATTGATAAACTCACAAATCTACATCCCATTCCATCTTAAGCTTTGTTACAAAACACTCTCTAATCCTTTCTCTTCTTCTCCTATTTTTCACTACCCTTGATAGGAGAAAGCTTCTCCTATTTATACAAAATATGAGAGGTTATCTCATTAATGAGAGTCCATGAATCTCTCCCTCTATCTCTAGAGTTACAATCAAAATAGGAAATGATAAGACACATGTCTTTTTAGAGTTTCAATACAAATAAGAAATGAGACACATATCTTCTTAGAGTTTTAATACAAAAAGGAAATGAGACACATATCCTCATGATCCCATGATCTTCTCCACTCAAATTCGAATTTGGTTTTGGGAGGCCACATAAAGGTCTTTTAGAAGCTTCCTTTTGACCTACACATGTCACAAAACTCATAACACATATATAGATATATGAAACTATGTTAATTTTCTAGTTTCTAATCATAAATTCAATTTAAACACATAAAATAAATAACTTTGGAAGACAAGGATCCTAACCCATATATTTATGAAAATGGTTACTTGATGTAGGGTTTTAGGTCAGATAGTTATGAAATGAGAGCTGAATGGTAATGACATAATGGAAATATGTATGAATATGGAAAACACTTTTGAGACTCAACATACCCCCCAACTGAAGTTGTTGCATGTCCTCGTGCAACTACCGCATTGATTCATTTGTCCATGATTTGATTTTTTATGAGTTTTGACTCATATAGATTTGTTCCAAACTTTTCTTCTTGATATTTTCTTTTTGGAAAAGTATAATACATTTTGATTGCAACATTTTTTAATGGTTGTTTCTTGTGTGACAACCAATTTTTTTTTTAGCGATGGTTCTTGTGTAACAATGCTTCATTTTCTTTGTTGCATCAAAGTTCATGAAAATATTTTAGAATCAATTACTTCATCAATGAATTGATCATTTGCAAGGCATATAATCTTTTGGATCATGTTGCAACAATAGTTGGTTGGGAAGTATATGCAGGTGAAAATAAAATAAAAATGTGTGATAGTGTATGACATGTGAATATGAAATGATGTCCCTTCCCCCCCAACTAAAGATATGACAATGTGAAAAAGGGAGTGAGGAATTTTTTCAAAGTTACAATTTTAGCATTCTAATTAATTACATGACTAAAAATTAGAAAACCACATACCTTCACTTACCTTAAATATGGATGAGTTGTGTATACTGAAGAGTGTGGCTGTTGATGTTGTTGGATTATGAACTATGTAAACAAATGAATTTGATTTTCTTCTTTGTTCTCTTTGTGCTGATGGCAAGATTGGGATCTTTATTGTTGCTGATACAAATTGATTCCTGCTGCAAACTGCTGAGATGATGTAGTCTTCAATAGTTACAAAATCTGATGGTACAATTATATTCATGCGAATAAATGTGTTGATGTCGAGCATGAAGAGAAGTCATTGGATTACTGACCATTGATGAATGTCGTTAACCAATGCGAGGAAAACTCACCACTAATGTCAATGAGTGCCAAAGTACCTAAGTACATCTTGCAAAGTGCGAATAAATGGGCTGATGTCGAGCCACTTGCAAGATCTGACGATCAAGGGACATTGATGTATTCCCATGATTGTCAGCGAGAGAACTTGTCATTAATGCATACAAGCCTCAAGGTACTATTAAGGACTCTAGTCTTGGACCTAGATAATGTGCTGATGTCGATAGGCCAAGACTTGTTAGAAGGGAGACCTTAAGGAATCCTCCATCAACTAATGCGAGCATGAAAGAATAATTTTTGAAGGACTATGGATGAAATTTTTTTTTGCAGTGGATCAAGGTTTATTTGACAGAATGAAAATGGAAATGAAATGAATCAGCTTTGTAGAGGAGATGAATGGTTTTATTGCTAGGTTTGTGAAAGCATGGAAGGAAAATATAACGACTAGGGAAAATAAAATGAGCAGTGAGGGAAAATGAGATGAGGATTTTATTGAATGACTAAGTATAAATGCAATGGCGAATGTAAAGGGAAATGAGGTGAATGTTTTATTGACTTAGGAAGCATGGATGCAATGGAGATAATGGCATCTGAAAGGCTTTCAAGTGTTGGATCTTATTTGCATTAGCATGTTCTCATGCATTGATATTTCTTTCTTTGTTGCTGATCATCTTCTTGTAAAAGAAATGTAGTCTCTAAGTGAGACACTATTCGTTTGTAGTCATTTTTCCTTCCTCCTGGAACCTGCAAAATAAAACTAATACTTCTTCTGCAATGGAATGTAAAATTATCAAAAGAGAGAGGTGATCAATCTTTCTGGTTATGATATTTACACAAAAAAAACTGAGAATTGGTACTAATAAAACAAGTTTGCGAAGAAAAACCAAAAGAATTTATACCTGTTTCGAAATTAGTGCCTCAAGTTACCTGTTGTGTATTTTCAAAAACTTATTTAGTCTTTACCATTTCAAACTTTAATGATAGTTTTCTCATAATGTAAATCTCTTCGAAATCTTTCCAACGATGCTTGAATCGTCAAAATCCGATGTTGGATGAGAAAGTTAGGCTAGTTTAAAATTTGGGTGAAACAATGAAGTTTTTCAGCTACAGAATTGATGTTTAGCCGCAGAATGTGCACCGTTCCGTAGCTAAAATCCTGAAAAGAAAGTTAAGTTAGCCAGGCTTATGCAAATAATCAGTCTTGACATTCAAATCAACCAGTATCTCCTCAAGGAAAACAAACAATCTCCTACTTATTTTATTGATGCATTTTTATTTTTTTTTCGCTGCACGAGTATGTTTAAGTGAACCATCACAACAACAAAAAATTTCAATTTGTTTCAATCATGAAATTCACATCAATTTTGATAACAATTTTTCATGGCAAATAAAGCATACAATATGATTACGACGAGAAAAATAAATAAATAAATAAAAACTAAAATAAAGTTTTTTTTTTTTAAATAAAATAAATAAAACATATATGAAACATTGTATATAAAAAATATTTACAAACATTATATATACAACACTATGTATATAAACAACTTTCCAAAAAAAATACACTACATAGCATATATAAAAAACCAAACCTATAACATTCCATAAAAAAAATAAAAAAATAAAACATAACAACACTCTACTAATAAAAAGAAAGCAACGTAATATACATAGAACACTTTATCAAAACATAACATGAACAAAAAACAATACAACGTATCATCAAAATAGTATACAAATTTTGCCATGAAAACATTGAAAGTGAATATCGTTGAAATGACACATGTGAAATAAATGTTGGAAAGTGAAGAATAAAACTTGGTTTCATACTGGGCAGTGTTGAAATTCCATTTGGTGCAACGCTGAGGTGATCACGGATCTGCTGCTGGGAAGATGGCCCTTTTTAAGAACCTCGAGAGAACAATAGCTTTGGGCTTTTAAACCACACCATGGTTTCATGAAACTCCAGAAACATGAACAGTTTTTTTTTTTTTAATAGAAAATGAGAAAGTTTCTAGTGTCATATATTTTTTTTCAGCATTAATCCTCGCTAAAATGATGACGTGCCTGAATTGTTTTGATCACAGCATCGTAGTTGACTCTTCATCGAATTTCATATTCGTGATTGCTTCAATAAATTGCTCGAGCGCAGTGATGTGGATTCTATTTCCATATAACACAGAACTCTACCAATCGGTCCATCTATCGTGCCATAAAATCAGGATTTAATGAAAACCGTTTTTTCTCACGCAGACAGCGAAACAGGGTTCTAAAGAACCAGAAAATTCTCTCTAACGGTTACAAAATCTAGAAAAATATTTATGGGTTACCAAACTACCCCCGTTCCCGGAAAAACCCATGTCTCGGTTTTTTGAAATTCATCTTCAGTGAACCAAAAAACGTGTTTCAAAAGCACCTATCAAAAAGAGTTGCGTTTTTTCTGGTAATGAAAAACGATTTCTGTTCTGGCAACGAAATGAATTACTGGTGGAAGGTTCAACGACTGCCACATGCATCAAATTCATGAGTTCTGTTAGAGTATTTGATTTCAATTCAAACTCCTATGCTACAAAAATGGATCTGTACAACGAATTTGTCCAACGATTTTACAAATTACATTCACACAATCTCAATTTTGTTTTGAGATGTAGAATTTAAACTCTTCATGTGTTGGCTCAGTACTGCAATCTTGATGGGGTTTTTGCTGTTGTGTTTTCTGAGAATCACCTATCAATTCAATTGTTGTGGTTTTAATTTTTGATTGCAGGTTTTTAAAAGCTGCTTCGATTATGGTGGCGCTATGGTTGAGTGGCTACGCTGGTCAGATGATTTGCAAGCTGTTTGTCAAAACCATGAGGGTCTTCCTTCAATGTTTCCATGTTATGCGTGGACTGTTGGATTCAATTTAATTTTGAATTCTTCTATTGCCGAATCTCCACTACCAAATCTCCTTTATGAATTGAAATACCATACAACACAGGGATTTGAAAATTTATTTGCAAGTTGTATTGAGGGATGAAGTCACGGAGAGATCTCTGCACTGGAAGAAAAAAAACAAAAAAATGTTGAGCTCTTCAGTTCTTGTATATACAATGTATTTTCTTCATGCCGTGGCCCTTCATGGATATGATCCCAAGTTTTTTTTTTTATTTGTGATTTCTTGGAGTTTAGTGCTCTCGTCCTCTTTGATTTTATGAAAAGGTTATGTGCTTTGTTTTTATTGTGTGTTTTGTTAATTGTTTTTTTTTTTTTTTTCACTAAAAAGAAACTATTTAATAAAGAAAATGAAATTTATTTTATTTGTTTTGTTAATAAAATTACATATGTTATATTTTCAAAAATTAAAAATATACATATATATTTTACCAAACAAAATAATTTATTGAATTTTTTTTTAATTTTTCTTTATTAAAATTTATTAATAAAGAAAAATATGACCAATTTTTTTTTTCCATTTTTTTTTTTTTGTTTAAATGATTTGTTAATAAAATGATATATATTATATTTTCAAAGATATACATATATATTATATTGAACAAAATAATTTATTGAAATTTTTCATTTTAATTTTTTTTTTAAAGTTTTTTAAATCAAATGAAATAATGAAAACATTTTTTTTTCTTTTTTTTTAACACAAAATTCTTTTTCTAATCCTCCAGATCACACAAAGTGTAGAAGGAGAGCATACTCGAGAAATTATTAATTTTTTTAGATGTAAGAAATAAGGCTACCTAGTTACACTTCCCCAACAACGGCGCCAAAATGTCTAGTCAATTTAGTGTCCTAAATTGCTAACATAAATTATCAACCAGGGCTAGTAAACTGATGAAGTGTGATGCACTATATGTGCCTAAGTATCTATTTTTCTTACTTCATTGTTTTTAGTTTTTTATTGATGCTTTGGGGTTTTTATGTTTGATTCTTAGTATGCTACTCTATGCTAAAAATATGAAGTTAAATTTACGTCAAAAAGGAGAAAATGAAATGTTAATAAATGAATTAAAACAACGTTTATTTGCAAGTTCTGTTCCTAACTAGAAAATGATGAAAACAGAGAGTCCTAATCCATGGATATTACAGCTTCTAAATGAACATTCATGAAATGAAAAGTAACTCAAAACACTACAACTTAATCTGATTCACTTAGTTAGAGATTTGTTGGAAGAGCTTGTGAAAAAGATTAATTATAATGCAATGAAGATCTCCTAAAACATAAAAGAAAATGCTGAAACAAATAGTAACTTAGAACATTACAGTGAAATCTCATCCATTTAATAGAGGTTTATTGGAAGACCTTGAGAAAAAGATTAATATAATGTAGTAAGGATCTCCTATGAAATGCTGAAACAACTTCTAACATTACAACAAAATCTCATTCATGAGTTAGAGGTTTATTGGAAGAGCTTTTTGAAAGAGATTAATCATAATGTGATAAGGATCTTCTATGAAGCAAAACAATCAATAACTCAAAATATTACAACTTAGTCTCATTCGTGAATTAGAGGTTTATTGGAAAAGCTTTTGAAAGAGACTAACTACAGTATAATGAGGATCTTCTTTTTAACTAAATAACAGAAAATGATATTCTAATAACTCAAAATATCACAATTGAATCTCATTCATTTAATAGAGATGTATTGGAAGAGATTGAGAAAGAGACTAACTGCAATATCATGAGGATCCTTTATCGAAGCAAATGACATGAAAAATAATGCTAAAAGCTATGATTTCAGAAAGAAATCTAAGTAAGGAAATATGAAAAAACATAATTGAAAATGACTTATCTAGAAAACATGCAAAACCTCCTCGAATAGCAGGGGCCCTCTGCTACCAATTTGGTGTAATCCTTAGCTCCTTGAAGATGTGATCAAAACAGCATCAAAGAACTAAACTTCTTTATTGATAAACTCACAAATCTACATCTCATTCCATCTTAAGCTTTGTTACAAAACACTCTCTAATCTTTTCTCTTCTTCTCCTATTTTTTCACTACCCATGATAGGAGAAAGCTTCTCCTATTTATACAAAATATGAGAAGTTATCTCATTAATAGGAGTCCATGAATCTCTCCCTCCATCTCTAGAGTTACAATCAGAATAGGAAATGATAAGACACATGTCTTTTTAGAGTTTCAACACAAATAAGAAATGAGACACATATCTTCTTAGAGTTTCAATACAAAAAGGAAATGAGACACATGTCCTCATGATCCCATGATCTTCTCCACTCAAATTCGAATTTGGTTTTGGAAGGCCACATAAAGGTCTTTTAGAAGCTTCCTTTTGACCTACACATGTCACAAAACTCATAACACATATATAGATATATGAAACTATGTTAATTTTCTAGTTTCTAATCATAAATTCACTTTAAACACATAAAATAAATAACTTTGGAAGACAATGATCCTAACCCATATATTTATGAAATGGTTACTTGATGTAGGGTTTTAGGTCAGATAATTATGAAATGAGAGCTGAATGGTAATGACATAATGGAAATATGTATGAATATGGAAAACACTTTTGAGACTCAACAACTTGCATGGAAACTTAACTTTCTTCTTTGCCTCTCTCTTACCCTCTCCAACATTATCGTTGGATCTGTTCGCATTACCCTTCCCATCCTTGTACTTCTTCTTCTTATTCCATCCCTTATTATTCCCATCAGATTGTTGATTTCCTTTTGGGTTAGAAGCTTGAACAACATTAATAGTTAAGCATTGGGAAGGATCATACATCGAAAACGTAGCCTGAATAGAAAGAGTAGATTGTAAAGACAACTGCTGCAATTGATTGAAAAGGTTAATCGTGTCACTATCAATCGAACCGACAAGCCCGCCAGTATGAGGAACTGGCTTTGATTTGAGTAAATATACTTTGGAAAGAGGAGCATCTGGAAAAATCTTATTAATAACCCCAAACCGAGAATAGATCGGTTCTAACTGATGGGAACTAAAGATAGCATGTTCGTGAGAAAATACCCCAGAAAGGGATAGATCCTTCACGATTTCTGGTTGTAAGGATTTAAGAAACCATTCAAGAAGGAATTAATTAGGAATTTGGGCTTTGATGAGCCTCTTCCTTCTCCGACAGTCTTGAATATAATCATAAATGTGTGTTTTTTTATCCCGCTAACAATTGGCCAGGAGATCATTCCCAACATCATAACCAATAGGCAATTGGAAATGGTTCAGAAACATGGTAGCCAACTCACCAAATGAATCAAAAATACACTAGTAAGCTCAATGTACCATTTTGCAGTGTTTCCAGTTAGGGTGCGCTGAAATAGTCTTAAGATAATCGAATCATCGATAAGGGAGTTTGAGGATCACCATAAATGGAAAGTAGTAACATGGTCAACCAGATCCTCACCAGTCTTCCATTCAAATTTCGTAATATCTTAGAGAATTTTAGTAGGGACCAGAGGCCAACCCGAGCTATATAGAATTGGATCATTCATCAATTTTGATAAATATAAAAAATTCAAAGTTCCCAGGATTGGTAAGTGCATAGGAGCTTGATAATTCCATCCACCAATGGAAATATTCCCAACATCCTGAAAAAAATACCCTAGATTTGTAGAGTCACCATGTTGCCATTGATTTTTCGTAGAAAAATATGGGCCATAAGAGAAACCATGTGGCCCATAAGCATTCAGAATAGGACCCTCTCCCATCGCAGGATTACCATAAACAACGATATTTCACCCAATAGAAGTATTAAATAAATATGAAACCCCTTGGTAAGGGTTCCAAGCACTGGAAAATGGAGAGAAACCCTAAGAGGCACCTACAGAGGAGAAAAGTACATTCCCTTGCTGACCATAGAAAAAATGATTCCCCATTCCCAACCCTGTAAAAGCAGGGTTCTAGCCTTGAAAAGCATTAGAGCTTCGACTTCCGAGAAAAGGATTGACACCTTGAGCCTGAGCGAAAAAAGGCAAAGATCTTAAGGAAGGGTTTGAATGAGGAATATGACCACTTCCAAAGGGGAACCCTAAAAGGAATTTGACCCACTATACATGGAAGACATGGGTGTGCAGACAATAGAAGCAACAGTGAAGAAAATAAAAGGAATTTCACTAGATGTAATTCCAAAAGAAAAGGGACTAGAATGGGAAGCAAATGCTTGGGTGCCCCCACTCGTAGAAGAAATGGAGGTAGAGCCAAAATTTTCCGCACTGGGAGTGATAGTGGAAATAGAAATGGTACCTCCTCCTTCAATCGGAAGAGGAGTATGCACACTCGAAGTGCTCATAGCTGAAGTTGTGTTCCCAAATATGGCCATCGAAATAAAATGAAAGATATGGGGGCTAGCCTATCATTGAGACGAAGGCCCAACGTACAAAAGAGCGGCTGGAAAAATAATAGGAAGAGGAGAGGAAGGAGTACCTGGAGGTTCAAGAATCTCTTCTACCTCTAATTCTTCTTCCGGAAAAATGACTCGAGAGATGAGTGGAGTACTCTTCTCTATATCACCACTAGTACTAAGACCACCCATAGAAACAATATCCCCAAGCGGAGGATCACTCTCTGATGTGCTTGCAACTACTGGATGAAAATCACCAGTAGAATTTCTCCTATGCCTTCTTGAAGGGGGATCAACACTCGTAGGAGAAAGTCCACAAAGCCTCCTTGATCGACCAACCGATTAGTCAACCACTTTTAATAATTATGATATTTTAACCTAGACACAAAAAATTATGAATCTATGGAAATCTAGGAGCAAAGAGAACTCTCTAAAAAATGTCCCTAAGATACAGAAATCAAGTAGCCTTCAAGTATTTCTTCTCCGGGTTATTAGGACCTCACACCAACATATAAGAAAGCGAAGGACTTTCTGAGAATAGTCTGGGGTAATTATGCCCCAGGTCTACTAGTGAAGGTAACAGAAACATTTACACTGACCTCCTAACAAAAGCCTTTGCCGGTACAAGTACTCGAGCTTTCGTAAGGGCACCGTCCAAAAGTACTAATGAGAGTGATGCAATGTTTGCCTCATGTACCGCGAGTATTCCCCCTTGCAGTAACCTATGTGATACCTAGGAATAACAACTATGGACACTAGTTCATATCGGTAGTCGGGTGGAATGGTCTTAGGACAGGATCCAGAAAATAGAAGAGGGGGTGTTTCTCTTATTTTCCTTCACTAGCCCTCGCGCTTAACTCTATGGAGGTAGAGATTTCCTGGTCCACTTAACAAAGCTGGATTTCACTCATTAATCAACTTCTATGTTTGAAATTTGAGTGGCCTTGGAGAGTTAACTCTCCACTCACCTATTCCAAGGCCCTATGACCTAGACTAGTTGGTGTATATTAATGAAAACTCAAAAAACTTCTAGTTCATTTTAGGTTAAGTGCTTGATTTTAATGGCTATTCTTTTTAAGTGAACGGTAGATGGAGAATGTAACTTATGATGTTTTGATGCAAAATAGAAATCAATAGAAACCTGCTACATGATATGCAACTTTTCTTCGATGAAAGAGGTCTCTACTTAAGTTCTACGAAACAACTACAAAGCAATAAATTTTTCTTTTCTTTTCAATATCACGCTCACATAATCAAAAGCTATAAAAAATACTACAATGATTAATGGTACAACTCATGCAAACTACCAATGAAAATGCAAATTCTATGACTACTCACAAATGGAAGAAAATGAGTTTTTTAATAAGATGATCTGATCACTTTGACACCAAACAAAGACAAGCCCAAACAATAACTTCTTTGCACAAACAATGCCAAAACAAATTTATATGAAAGAGACAAGCCCACTACAAATTTTCTCTCAAAACCAAGAAACCAAACCAAAATGAGAAACTCGCAAATTTCTCCAAAAGAGATGAAAACCATGAAATGAAAACCAAAAGCAAAAGCAACAGAAAACAAAAATGTTTTTTGAGCCTTTAAATTTTTAAGGAGAAAACAAAAACTCAGAGAAAAGCACAAAACTACCAAAGGTCTCAAATTAATAAAATGAGCCAACAAGCAACTCCAAATTCCCTAAGACAAGTATGATACTTTCATGACTGGACTTAATAAATCGAATGAAGTAGTTAACACAATAAAAAGACTTGAAAAAGAAGCATAAAAATTCCAACAAACAAAGACATCAAGAAATCAATAATGACAACTTCAAGATTCACCAGAAAAGCTAATCTCAAGAAACAAGAAAACCAAGAAGACAAAAACCAAAAAGTGAAGCAATGGACAAGGAAAGCATGAGAAAACTAACAAAGACTCTCTATTCTGAAATGTTAGAACAACCAAAAAATTCAGAAAGAATTTCTGGTGCAACAACCACAACTAAAACTTCACCGAAAAAGGAAAAACCCTAGGTTAGCTAGGTTTCCAAGCAAGAAAGAGAGATACTGACACTCAACAAGAAGAAACATTATCCAGACATACATGAGGTTCTATAGGAGTGATCAATAGCAGGCAGGAAATATTTACAGGACCTCAAATTTTTTTTTTTCAAATTTAACTAGCCATATGTGAATCCACTATGTGCAACATGCATGTATATGTGACTGTGTCTGAAGAAACTCATGTGTATGGGGGTTCCTTTCAACAAAAATATATGTATACACGACTATGAACACAAAAAGTAGCGCATAGAAATGATAGTAAAGAAAAATAAAAAATCCAAGCCTAATCTAGATGATCGAGGCTCCTACCTGGATGGAAAAAGAACCAAAAAGACTAGGAAAGTGATTAAATACGTCAAGGAACTGCAAATCGAGAGAAAACAACCCAAACTAGGATTTACATGGATGTAATCCCCAGCGGAGTCGCCAATTCTGTTGCAGGAAAATCTACCCTATGGTCTTGGTTAAGGGACCTAATAGAGCGGAATGCATACAATCACAAGAAGCATTCAAATTACAAGTCCTAATGCTTAAACTAGAAAACTAGGAATATGTGATATCACCCGTATGTCATACGTTTGAGGTCGATCCCGCAGGGTGCAAACCCTCTGCTACTCTTCGTGCTTCAAAACCTGCAACTCACTAAAGACAAAGTACAAAGACTAGTTGTACAACATATATGTCCTAAATCTTAGTATGTTAGATCATATAAGCCCATAAAATATTCATGAAATAACGATTACAAGATCATTAACATGTATATGAAACATAGAAGAACATGACATCTCGAACGGGACAGAGCTTCTTTTATTGATGTATGTAAAAATAAAGTGGAGATATCACCTGAAATCAGCCACGGCTCCAAGCGAAACCATCCTCTGGATCCATCTAACCTAAACCTCAATAATCTTCTTCCATAAGAGGTGCACAAAGGATGTCACACAAGGAGGGTGATCATCACAAGGAAACAAGGGTTTCGTGAACCTGGGAAGTGTAGGAGGCATAGGAATAATCAGAATTGATCTGGGCTATAACAAGCTATAGTATCAATAGCATTCTCTCTCCTTCCTTAGGCCTCCCCAATGAGGTGCATTTATACTTCCTCGAATTAGTTTTTCAGTTGGGAAACAGTTTGGCCGCGGGCCGGTGTAGGTGGTTCTGAGGTAAAACCCATAAACCCCACCAAATTAATAGGAAGTTTATTATTTTTTAATATTTCAATTGTATATGTGGGTTAGATATGAGTGGACCCGCATTTACACACGTAAAAGTCTGGGTAGAGTCGCATATGGAATTCAAAATAATGTTTTTTAAGAATTTGACCAAGTCTAAAAAGAAAAGGATGCCCAAGGCCAATGCATAAGTCATCAAATATATAAAGGTGATAAATGATGCTATAAAAAGAAATAGGGTTGGGGCTACCACTAGGTTGAGGACCAGCACCTATATTGGCGCCTGAACCAGGATTAAAATTAGAGGGAGGGCCTAATCGACCAAAATTGGAGTCAGTATGGGGACTCGACGGAGGACTAACTCAGACTCTACACTTTGGAGTAAGTCTTCCTAACGGGAATTGAGGATGAATGCGTAGGAGTCTCTGGGATAAGTCCCTTGGTGGTGCAAAGATGGCAAGACTTAGATACCCAAATAAGATGGAAGAGTAATAAACAAAGGCTCAGAGGGCAGATAAATTAATTACGATGTTTATGTCTTGGCTAGGCAGTGTAAACCAAGCACTCTTTGCTTGATGTATGCATGTGTGTAAGCCATGTGTTAATTTTAATTAAGCCCAAACGGTTGTGTATAAGGAAAAAGAAAAAAATTTGTATAACTGTAAAGAAAACTTAAACGATAATAAAATAAATAGCCAAATATGCATAAATTCAACCCAAAAGGAAGGGTTCCCAAACAACAGTTCTAAGAGGCCGGCAAAATTGACTCAAAACACACAAGATGGCCAAAATAAGGTCTTGAGGATAGAGATCTAATGACTCAGATCTACTAGAAAAGATGCAGAAAAAAGCAAGAAACGAGAGGGAAAATTGCTGCAAAAGGGAGGCGTAAGGTTAAAACGCTAAGGGAAACAAGGGGAACCCTAAGGGAGAGACCAAAAAAAACTCAAGAGCGGGTTTCGAATGGAATAATAACTGATCTAAAAGGATTTGAAATAAGGATAGATCAACCCCTAAACAATGGTTGAAAGCACTGCAAAATCTCAGACTACCTACTCAACTAAACCCCTCCTAGAAAGGTGGAAGCGTACTAAAACCCTAAAGGGCTTGGTCCTACTTCAAGGAGACAAAATGAGCATATATAGTTCTAAGGCAAGGTGAGACAGAGGTCAGACAACCCTAAATAATGATTATGGCAAAACCTAACTGTAACAGAAAAATCCTAAAAAAATTTGTAGTGTGCAGGTACTGACCTATAGGCTGCTGAAATCACAGTTTTTGGCCCAATAGGTGCGACCTGAGCCTAAAATCGTAGGTTCTAGGCTGAAAATTATGAGCTACAATTTTGGGAGTATCGGGCGGTAGGTTGCGGAAAAATTTGTCATCTCTGGCGTGGCTAATACGTGTTACCTGCGAAAAACACCTAGAAAGACTTGGAAGTTAGAATTTTTACTGTTTTAGGGCATAAAAGGTAAAAAAAAAACATTAAGAGACTTAAAATAGTTTAATAAAACCCCTAATTACTGAAGAAATTGGTCATGCATGAATTTGAATAAAACCCAGTGGAGTTGCGAATTGTTATAATGAATTCTTAACGCAAGTGTACGAAAAGAGATCACTTTAGCTCCACATGATAAACAATCCTAACAACAAATATGGTTGTCTAAATTCTAGAGATATGCAATAGACGGTTAAAAGAAATGCAACAAAAACCCAGATCTATGTAGTAAAAGCAGCTAAACAGTAAAATGAAATAAGAGTTTCTCCAAATATCCAATGCACATAATATATATATTATGTTAGCACCTGGGAAGGGAAAAAATAATGATGTTACCAATCCCCCTAAATGGGATGGGTTCTTGGTTATCCTCAATGCTTCAGATCCAAATTTTCTCTCTCTCAATGGTGTAGAAAACCCAAGACATGTTGAACTCAATGGGAGCTCAATAAGCAAAAGTGATAATAAAAGCAATCGATATATGAAAATGACAAAGGATCAAAGTTGGACCATGATAAAAGGATCAAAGGTAAATAATGAATGGACAAACCTCCTATTTATAACAAAATGTTAAGTTATCTTTGATAATGGTGCATAATAAAATATTAATAACCAATATCTAGATCTAATTGCTTGGAATATTTTATTATATTTTATTGGAGGGAAAATGAATTTAAATTGGTTAAATCCCGTTATTTAGAAATAATAATAAAATAAATGATTTATTTATCATTTCAAGGATGGGGTTAAGGAATAATTTAACAAATAATGATTTATTTTATTATTCCTAAATGGTTTAGTCAAATTTAACAAGGAATATTAATTAAATAATGATTTAATTAATTATTCCTAAAGAATAATAAGATAAATAATGATTTATCTAATTATTTCTCATTAATTGTGTTAAATATGACCAAGAATATTATTTAAACAATGGTTTAATTAATTATTCCTAGAGAAAAATCAAATAAATAAGGATTTATTTAATTATTCCTCATGGGGTTTCCTATTTGGAACAGAAATAACTTAATAAACTATGGTTTATTAAATTATTTCTTATAGTGAAAGAAATTTTACTATGGTAAATTTGGTCTTACATGGTGTATCTCAATCCATCTAATTGCAAATAGTTATATGACCATAAATTGGTGTAATAATCGTAACCCCGAGATCAATAAAAGTATTGGGGACTATGACACCATCTATGTGAACATCTACAACTGGACTACCAGGGTCGAGGTACTTTGGGAGGATTACCCTTCCCAACTTTAAGTCAGACAATTTTCTTACAACATTGATGGTGGGGGTGTCTTTCTTCTTTCTCCCAGGTTTCTTGAAGCATGTTTCCTTGATCAGCCTATTGTAAATAGGGACATCCTTAATGGCATGGCGAAGGGGTATTTTTACACACAAATTTTTTAGTCCTCCTATAAGTTCAATCTCCTCTGGGGTGTGCTAAATAGAGTAGATCAAGTGCTCAGGATAAGGAGGTTGTTGGATCTGAGTGTTACTTTCTTCCTTTTCCTCCCCAACCTCTACAGGTGGATATTGAGGATGGTTGTCTTGGAGTACTCTTCCCAACCTGTTGTAGTCGCTACAACAGCACCCAAAATTTTGGATATATTTAAACTTTCGGGTTCCCCCTCTGCACACTTAGGCGTTAAATTCTTTCACCCGACCTGCAGTCAGTGACATCCCACTGACCTATCCCCAACCCCTCATGAGGTTTCTCACCAGCATGATCAGATGTTGTTACTACAATCACGCCATATGTAGGAGGGATCATCCAGCATATGCTCGAACACTCTTACCACAATCGCACCATGTGTTATGAGATTGCCTTGCATACATTTGAAAGGAAACCTTTTGTGTATTGACAATTAAAGGCCCTCTCGCCATGGGTCATTAAGCATGTTGGGTGAATACGGATTTTAAGTTCGCTAGTCTCATATGTTTTATCTAGGGACACCATTATCAAAGATTAAAATAATTAATGCTATAATTTTTCATGCAGGTCAATCCCATGGATGATACACCCGAAATGTCATCACCACACCGATGAGAAGGATCAGAGTAGTGCAAGCTGAAACATGAGAAGTGGAGGACATCTATCGCATATGCGCAGGAAATAAGACCGCGCCAGTCAAGGGAACTTTCGGTCATAATGAGCCCTGGGAAAACATTGCAGGCTATAAGTTTGTTGGCTTACTTGAAAGATCAACCAAAATACCCATGGCCCTTCTGGTGTTGTGTCCATTAAAGTTGCGACTTTGAATCAAGAGTAGTGGCTCCATTGGTCCCTCTTCATAAGAAAATTTATGTATCTGTATTGCATCAGCAGTTTCCCAGCTTCAAACAAGTGGTTCAGGCACTCAGCATCAATATTTACAAATATTGTGGTGCAACTGTGAAAAACATGTAGCCATTCTTATCTTTTCAATGGTGTAGATCCAGAGCCATGTGAAGAAGGTGAACATTTAGTTCAGGCGAGTGGAAAGCTCATCATCTTGGACATTTTGCTTGAGAAGCTGCAGAGTCAAGGACATTGTGTCTTGATTTCTTCTCCAACAACGCAGAAAATAGACATTCTTCAGGATTACTTAGAGCTGCGAAGGTATTCTTATGAGTGTCTTGATGGATCAGTAAGAGCAGAAGAGCGTTTTGCAACTATGCAAAGCTTTGGCGGCAAAGCATCAACACTGCCAGAGTCAAGTGACTTCAAATAGGCCAATGAGGATACTTGTGAAGCATTTGTATTTTAATATCTACTCGAGCTAGTGGTGCTGGTTTGAATCTTGCAGGAGTTGATATTGTCATACTCTGTGAGCAGGACTGAAATCTACAAGTTGACAAGCAAGCATTACAGCATGCTCATCGCATTGGTCAGCTGCATCATGTTTTGGCAATAAGTATTAAACACAGTTGAGGAGGTGATTATGCAAAGGGCCCACAAAAAATTGCAGCTTAGTCACAATATTATTGGCCATGATGATGTCGATCCAAAAGGACATAGATCAGACAGTATAACAGGTGGTAATTTGAGGTCCATAATAATTTATGGCCTGCACAAATTTGACCCATCATGACAACACAGAAGGAAGCTCTTGGTTATAAGTCTTTAGCTGTTCAAGGTACATCTGAGAGTCTGAGTGTCATACCAAAGTCAGATAATGGCGAAGTACATTTTCTCTTTAAAGATTGTACAAGTTCTATAAAAGGCCATTCTTCTGAACCGACATTATTTTGAGTTGTGTTGACAACTCTGGAAAATTGGGGAAGGTAAGAAATGTTTGTTAGACCTCGAGCTACATAGTGGGCGCAAATATGTGGACCAAGGTTATGGTTTTAAATATGATGTGATTAAACCAAGGCAAAGAAATCATATGGTTTCAAAACCATAAGAGATCGTGGAGCAAACTATGTGCAAGCATTATAAGTGGGCGCACATCCGATGGACTAAGGTTACATTGTATATTTAAGCCAAAATGCAATCGCATATGATTTCAAAACCATATAAGACCGCCAAGCAAAAGCATACGAGGAACATTACAAGTTAGGACCGAATACTTTTATGCCTAAGTCTTAATCTATGTTAGAACGTTTGAGGCAGATATATAAGGTGGTCAACTTTACAATTAAAACGCGGGTCAAAACTATATGGAAATACATTACGATTCGACGTAAACATTCCTATGATGGAGTTTATTCTTTGGAGCAGATATGTTATGTTCGGTCAAAATTTGCGCCAAACCTTGCAGCAGATCTACGACGGCTGTTAAAATAATTATCGGGCACTTATAATCCATAGAAATGCAGAACCATACGAAGATATTACCAACGAGTGCAGTTTTCTACGTATGGTAATGTTTGGAATACATATATATATATATATATATATATATATATATATATATATATATATATATATATATATATATATATATATATATATATATATATATATATATATATATATATCTAGCGGTCAAACCTTGCCATTAAAATATGGAGCAGAACTACATATGGGCGCGAAGGCTTCTATACATGGTGGTCGCATTTTATAATTAAAAATTTGGAGCGTATGTTTAATGGTCAAAAGGTGTGTTTGAAATACGGGCAGAGGGTCATAATAAAGCCACGATGGCATGTGTGATGTCTTTAGTGCAATAACAGTTAAACCAACAGCAGGATCGTAAAACGGTGCGTTAAACCAACTATGCATTAAACGATGCCGGGTTATGGTTTGGAGACCGGTAAAACTGCCACCAACATGTGCTCAACAACACATCTATTTCGCTTAAAAAGCCCACTGCAACATCGTTAAAATACACCCCATGGATGAGTTTTCAATGTGTCTGTCTCAAAGTCTGCATGGCAACCGTCGTAAAAAGACCGTGCGTTTCTAGTGAGTGTATAAGGATATTATGCTGAAAGGGAATTTGAATATTATGCGTTACAACTGAAATCATGCACCGAAAAGCTAGCGCTATAAAAGGCATGCTGTGTTTGACACTAAAAGAGCTATTTTCAAAGGAACAGATAAAAGCCGACTTCTGTAGCCCCGACGACAATATTCCGGGAGAGAATCTCTCTTCAAATCTGCTGCGCTAGTCCCATTTAGAAAGACGTTATCGTTACATATTCGTGGGAAGCTAAATTTTCGATGGTGCCACTACTGACCACGTCGAGCTGTCTTCACATAGCTCAATTTTCGATAATTCCTAAAGTGTTTGCTTTTACTCTGTCCAAAGGCGTTGAAAAAGCAGATCATCACATCCCCCGTAGATTCATTCAGTGCATTTTCCATTGCAGGCTCATGCAGGAATGAGCTGCTCACCATGGAAGCGGAATGTCTATAATCGAGCATTGCACCAGAACGAGCCACAGTAAAAGAGACAGGTCGATGCATATGTCTGCATGCAATAAAGCTGAAAGAGATGGTGTTGTGACTATAACGCATCACTGGACAGAGAAACGAAGGTGGGGTACTTGGATGTGCAGCTAATTTCCACGATAGGAGCTGAAAGTTTGGTGCAGTCAATGGAAAACTGATAGGCAACAACTTACAATTGCATTCGATAGCAGGAAGACAGCAAAATAGCTTTTCTATGGAAGCTAATATTGATGAGGTTGCAACCGTCTAGAGGTCGCAGAGTCACAACATATGCTTCCATGCATGAAATGCAACCATGTGACTATGAGACTCTGCCGAGGTTGCAAGGTCGAAAAAGAACATGTTCAAGAGGAACCCCGACCCTTTGATTTCCCCGACCCAGCGACCTCTACTCCAGAAGTGTGACCTCCCTCGGAGGCAAATGCCCATGCCCATCTGAACGTAGAGCTGCGTTCTTGAAACGAGATGGGCACATGCTCGATTCGTAGGCTGAATGTAAGCCATACCCAGAATCAATTTCATCGACTGCACCTGTAGAAAAAAATGGTGATCTCTATTTAAAGCTCAGGAGAATGCACCCATCGCAGTTTTGCACGACGCTGGGAAATTGGATACCCACATACACCACTCGGAGTATTGGACATATCCTTGGTAGCTGGCTTCGATGTGGTAAATGGTAAAAAGAACCTGAAAGGCGCCCCACATAGCACGTGGAAACCCCAGCTCAATAAACAGATAATTTCAAGCCGGATGCAACAATGAAATTTCGTCCTCCCTATAGCGAAGCGGGTGATATTGATCACTTAGCAGCCACATTCCTATTCACTCATGGTGGTGTACATGGAGACAATCTAAGGAAGTCTCCCGCTTTGCAGTACTCACTTTATCTGTCCCAGACACTTTAATGAGGTTGCAGATCATGGCTCATCCCATCATCCAGTAACACATAGGAGCTTCAACATCATTCCGTCGAGGAGGAACACCAAGGGAGTTAACTATTCATATTTATTAATGATGAACATGGCTTGTCATTTCAAAATTTTCTTACGCACCAGCAAACAAACTCATAGTGGATATGCACCAATCACTCATACATTTCATACATGACAGGAATATGCAGGATTCCAAGATAGCTGTTAAACTCCCATAGTTTTATTTTGATTCTTCCTTTTATGAGCCTTCGATTTTCTACTTGCTCAATATAGATATATTCACATGCACATATATATTCATATATGTGTGTGTGAAGCCAGTTTAGTGTGTTGTATACTACTAATTTGTTGTGTTTGCATGCGAACAGGATGAGGAGATTACAACCCAGCCGAAGAAGTTTCCACTTATCCAGAAAATGCCGGTCCACGTAACGAGGGCTACGACTGCCCCCCAGAAAAACAAGTTGTTGATATCTCCAAAAGATAAATGTAGAAGGGATGAAAACCCCAGGTCACAGGTCACAAATCCAAGGATTTCGCAGGTCGCAGATGGTCCGAGGTCGCCGAGGTCGCAAATCCAAGGAGATCGCGAGGTCGCAAATCCAAGGAGGTCGCAGGTCGCAAACCTGCTTGAGGTCGCAGGTCCCAGATTTCTTCAGGTCGCGAGTCGCTGATGACTGGAGGTCGCAAGTTGAAAAATATCTTGAGGTTGCAGGTCGCAAATTCCCAAAGGTCGCTAAGTCACATCCCTTAGTAAATGCCCGACGGTGCGACCCAGCGACCCAACGACTAGGTCGCAAGGTTGCAGAACCCAGGCAAGTCGCAAGTAGCAACAATGGCTCAGGTCACAGGTGGCAGAAAAGACTAAGTCGCAAGGCAGCCCAACAGTCGAGAAAGTGAAAAGTCAGGGAGCCCAAAGGGCAAGCTTTGCTCTATAAATTCTTCCTTTGGGAACTTGTAAAAGGGGCTTTGGTTTGGGACTCGAGTCGAGTACACTGTATTATCTGGATTATACATTTAAGCATGAATACAAGCATTTTGAAAAATCCCTTTGTGGATCTGGTGTTGTCTTATGTATGAATGCTATTGAGTATTATATTTTTAGTTTCTGAACATCTTTAGATTAAGGGAACTGTATCTTTAATTCAGATCACATTGCATGACAGTTTGCTGAGTATGTTAATGGTGGTTGAGTTCATTTCACTTTCCTAACGAACGCTGATGGCTTTGTTCATTAGCATTTGTGCTACCATTTAAAACTTTTAGGAAGTGAAAGGCGTTCTTTCCATGAGGAATTGTTTCCTTTGTGGTCAGAACAGCTTACAAGTGTGACCCTAATGAAGTGTTGTTAACAACACTTCCTTCGGTCTTCATGCTTTATTATTTCCTCTTGCTACTCATAGTGTCGTATATACATTTAATGCATCAATCATATGTATTGTATCAGTTGATTAGGTGTGTATCCACTATTTTATAGAGTTTAAGCGAGACCCAAAGCAAAGGAAAATATGAGTGGTAGTCGGACCCACACCTCGGACAGGATCCCTAGTCCAAACGGTTCAAGGTCTAATTGGGACCTTTTACAGGGGAGATCCCCTGCTCTTGGCCGGACAGATTTTCCCGTCAACACAACCTGAGATTAATCTCCTATATCTCCACAGCATAAGCTGGATACGATGTCTCTCCACTATCAACATACTATGCCACTTTGTTCTTCGGGTTCGGATTGGGTTGTGTAGAAATTTGACATAGCTTGGGTGGAGAATAATGAGTAAGCTAAGGTTGAGGTTGGGGTGGAGGCATTAGAGCAGGTTGTTGATTATGTTGAGGCCTCCACCCTTGTGATGGTTTTTTCCACTGAGGTGGTTGAGGAATATACTACTGAAATGGTTGGTTCACTAGTTGATTGTTGTGATAATAGGAATAAGGTGCACCTTGCATACCCTGTTGATATGATCGATGGCCTTGAGGCCTTTTCTAGTTGATGAAAAAAAGTTGCTCTAGCCCTAATTTTCCACCCTGATATACATCATTGAGCCTAGGTAAGGAGGGACACTTGTTTGTGGCATGATTCTCTTCACAGACTAAGACAACTCTATAACATTTAATGGAAATTCATTCCGAGGGTGTCTTTTAGTACATCTAAGGAAGAAATTAGACAAGGATCTTTTTGCTTCCTCTTCCTTCCTCTTGATCTGCATTGTGTCCATTTGCAAGGAAAAGGTGTGCAACATCTCATTCTTGAAGTCCTCCAACATCCTTAGGGGAATTTTGAGGTCTAAAATAATATCAGATTACATCATCAAATTTTAGAGGGGAAAAAGAAAAAACTACTTTTTCAACTTGTATTTTCAACTGATCTCCCTATGGGTTTACTCAAATTTTGAGCAGAAATACTCGTTGGATGTAGAATTTTATTCCTCATCCAGGGAATACACATGTTCCATACTTTCAATGAACCCTTCTACATGAAAAATTAAAAAATACATGAAAAATGTGATTGCAATCACGTTTTTTCATGTATTTCTCATTTTTCGTGTAGCAGGGTCCATCGAAAGTATGAAACATGAGTACTCATTGGATGAGGAAATAAATTTTGTAGCCAATGACTATTCCCACTCAAAATTCTAGTGAAACCTTAGGGAGATAAGTTGAAAATATGAGTTGAAAAAGTAGTTTTATTATTTTATTATTTTTTAATATTTTTACTTTTTTACTCCAAAAGTGGTGAATCATCCCCCATGATTGACATCATCATATTTAATACTATTATTTCTTATAAATTTTAACTTTTTTGTACAATTTTCTTAGGAGGCCCATTTTAGACCTCAAAATTCCCATAATGATTTCCAATCTCATGTTTGACGGAGGTGGAAGAGGAAGGGGTATTGGTCATACTTTGGGTAGCTCTGCCTTTCTTCCTAGCTGCCCTAGAATGGTTCGTGAAGAAAATTTTGATGTCCTCATAAGGTAGCTAGTAGATATCTTCTCCTAATAGCATATTGAAGGTTTCTATCACCTCCTCCCTGATCTCTCAGAGAAGTACTAGTTTAAGTGATATGGGATCAAGGGTGCAGTTGGCTCTTTTATAATTTAACTTGAATCTCTCTTTATAGTCCTCTACAGATTCAACTGGCCCTAGAGTCATGCTCAATATTTTCTCTTTAGTTTCCTTGGACCCACATTAGTCCTTGTAATTGTTGTTTAAGGCCTCTTGCATCTGTGCTTAGGTAGTGATGTTGTTCCAAGGTAGACCCATGAACCAACACAAGGTTGCATCCTTAAGGGTAGATGGGAATAGCTTCAACTTTTGATCATCTGAGACATAGTCATAGGTCCTACAGACAACAATAAATTCAAACATTAATGTGTTAGGCTCCTCAGAGGTAATTCGATGGAAATGTAGAAGGATTAAGGGGTTGATGTTCTTGATCTTAGTTTCCCCATCTATCTTTCTAACGGGAAACACTCCCCTCGCTTTAGTCTCAGCCATGGATTGAATAGGTGAAGCAGGTCCCGTTGGTGAAACAAGTTCTTCTTCTACTCCAATAGGTTCTTCAAAATTTTCAAAAGGATCACTTATGGTGTGTTCAACATCACAGTGACTAAAGAACAATGAAAGGTGACTATGTGAGGATGTGGTGGTTTTTGGTAAAAAAATTCCTTGAGTATCCCTACTCCTACAAGGAAGGAAAATCAAATTTTTGTATTTTTCAATATTTTTGAAACAACAAGTAAATGTAAAGCAGAAAAGAATGTTAAAATAGAATAAAATCATCTACTAGACACCTCCCTGACAACAAGGCTAAAAAGTGGTGAGCCGTGATATTGAACCAAGAGTACTACAACTCCCAGACGCTACTATATTTTACTTTATCAACTTGGGGTTCGTACAAACTTGGAGGTGACAGTGTTATATAAATAGCAGATGCATTCCACTCATGCCATCCTATTTCGAGTCCTATGAAAGGGTGTTATTTCTATGGTTTCTGGGTGAAGTATGTCACACTTGTGATTTAAACCTAGAACTACAAGTGACTCAAAACCATTACTCTACAAACCATAAAAGGACTATTCTAAAGCAAGAAATTTCATCTAGTTATTCTGCAAGGCAAGAAATCTACAATTTAAACTATGGCAAGAAATGGAAGCAAACTAGGCATCTTCATGTAGTAAATGGTTGAATTGAAATTGTAGAAAGAAGGCTAATCTACTCATACATTGTTGGGTCAAATGGCTAAAAACACTATGTCTACTTCATGTTTCAACTATCATTATTTTAATCATGCATCTAATCATGACCTAATTATTCTTGTAAATGCATTATTTTACAGCAAGGAGGAGAAGGCACTAAGGTGGCTTAGGAAGGTTTTGAACTCATGGATGCAGCGTTGAAGGTGTCTTGATGGTTATGGAAGGTATATATGAGTTTTATGATGGTTTCTGGGCTTAAGGAGAGGCCCACTTGTGCTGCTACAGGATTTGCTACAAGTTTCCTGCAGTGCTACAGGAAAGTTTTAAATTTCTACATGAAACAATCTGAGGGAAATCCGAGGCCAAAAATGATGAATAAAAGTGTAGGAGAAGTGGAATGAAGGTGTAATTAGATTAATGGAAGATTTACAACCCTTTGGCCAAGCTCAAAACCTCTTAAGAAGCCTGTCTTGCACCTCTAGGGTTTCTCACACTCTGAAGGTGAAAATATCAAAGAAAAGGTTGAAGGTGATTTAATGGAAAGAAGGTTGATGATGGGTGATAAATGAATTTAGAGGTGCTAGTGAAGTCCTCCTTTGTTGTGCTACTTGGACTTGCAAGAAAACTACCTATTCATGCAACAAACATTGTCAAATATATGATGAAGGAAATAGAAAAGATGAGTTGAATTTGTAAAACAAACATAATTAAGCATTCAAATAGAAATATAAATTAGTATTCTAGACATTTTCATGACACTACAACAACCTAACTATTCTTTCCAAGAAATCATAAACTAAAGAGAAAATTTGGGCCTGTGGTGAAGATGTACCCTCCTCAAGCTCCAATGAAAGAGATGAGAGAGGGAGGCTTGGCACACAACTTTTTGAGTTTATATGTTATTCTACTAACATTTATGCAAGCTTAACTACAAAAAAGAAAAATTTGAAGAAAAATAAAAACAGTGAATTGAAATGTAAGCAAACTAGCTAAAACTCATAAATCAAACTAGCTACAATGGCACAAAAATAATCATGAATACACAAGAGAGACTAAGGCCAATGGATTGGGCCCTAACCCACAATCCTAGACCTCTGAAACTAAATTAGTGAAGGACAATCTGAATACTCATCTCATTGCAGAAAATGGTCTCATTACATAATCATAAAAGTCTCAAAAACCTATTACAAGAGCTAAGAGTCCATTAGCTTCCTTCAAAGTTCGAATCCTAATGAGATCTTGCTCAAACCTATTTAACCTAGAGGGTAGCTACCAAAATATCCCTAAAAAGTAGGTGATTTGTCCGCTTTGACTACAAGAGAAGTGGAGATTTGGTGAACTTTATCTCCCACTTGCTTGGCTGCCTTTGATTTCAAGTTGTTGGAGGGAATCTCAAGGATCCCTTGGCTACCTTTGGGATTTAAGGAGGTGGAAAATCCTCCTAGAATCTCTCCTTGCTATCTACTCTGAGCTTTAATTGAAAAATATTCATAAAAAGTGCAATATCTTCATGATTATCCTGCATTTAACCCATATTAGGCATTCGAAGTATGAAAAGCCTTAATCACCATCTAAACTAGCAAAATAAGACCATAATATAATTAAATGTGAGAAAGAGAGACAAATAAGGCTAAAAAGGTGACAATTAACCCCTCCAATTATACTAAATGATGGAGCTCATCAGGTACTGTATGGATGTCTTTAGCAAGAGGCTAAGACAATATGAACATGATGTAGTTATTGGTCATTTTTATGGCTGTGGGGTTGGATTATCTCTTAGTACCTTAGTACACGTGGAAGTACTGTGATAAAATCATCACTTGAAATTGTATAAATGAGTGTTAGTTATAAGTATTTAATTTGATTGAAAATGTTGTGACTAATGTGATTATGTTGGATTTGTTGAGCATAGATTATAGGGTGTTTTTTGTTGGGTTATTATACCATTGGATTGCTTATGTAAATGTGACCATGACTTCCAAGAGTAATTGGTAAATAATGGTAAGTTTGTATAGATATTTTTTTTCTCTTATGAATTTGAATGATAGCCAAGAGCTGGAAAGTAGAATTTGCATATTTTCACAGTTATAAATGCTTATGATTATTGATAAAAACATTATTATTTTTCTTATTGGTATTTCTTGGAATAAAATCCTTCATTTTAAAGGGGAAGGATCCCATTTTCGCTTTTAATTTAGGTTTCTATATCATGTATAAAAGTTCCACTAGGAGTAGAACACTCAAGACATTGTTCTCTTTAAGGGGGATAGTATGTAATATCCCTATAACTATATATTTATAGTCAACATTCACAAATATTATTAGTTAATGAAAATTGGTTATCAATAAGTAGTTAGGTTTTTGGGTCATTGTGAACCACCATAAGAAATTCCTTATTATTTTTCTTTTAGGCTGAAAAAAAGGCCCGGAGAAAATGGGAATCTCTACCTATCATAAAGCATGATGTAGGGTCTGAGGTAATTCATCTGGATTGTGTCTTTGCACGTGCATAACATTATAGGCACAAAGAATCACCCTTGTCATATCTACTTCGGCGACACCAAGAAAACCTTACATACATGATTTTTATTCCATTAATTTAATCCAATTTCTTCATTTATAAGGGTTTTTGGAATTAAATTTCTCCTCTCCATGGGTTGGTTGGCTACTTCAACCTTTCTGAATCTGCGGGTCATTACACAGTTGAATTTGACAAGACCTTAAGAGACAAAATTTTGGGCAAATGTCTTAAATATCTCTAAGAGATCTGAGGTATACAATAATATCAAGGTGTAGGTGAACAAATATCATGTCAATTATGGGGCATATTTCACCCGCTGTCAAAAATTGTAGAAATTTTATCATACATTACAGTGATGTTAAGTCCTTAAATCCCAAGAAGAATCTAATATGTCCATAAATGAGTGAGATGAATTAAATGTATCTTTAGCGAAATCAGCTAATGTGAATAAGTCAGTAATGACTACCGCTTATTTAGAAATATTTGCATTGTCAGTAACATTGTCATTTTCTTAAAGATAATCACTGGTAAAACACACACATATATATAAATAATTTAGAATAATTTTTTAAACAATGGTTGTGAATTTTATAAACAAAGAGGTTAAGAAACCATGTTATTTCAATGAAAATATCTCGTCAACTCATGGTATGTGTACACTAGTTAAAGATAACAACGATTATGATGGTTTTCTTCGAAACAGTTATGATAGGTCCTGAGAAAAGAAAATAATAATTTATTTTGACTTCTTTATATTGGTTCTTGGAAATACTTCCATGACTTCATAAATTAACCAACCAGGGTAATTTTTAATAGGTTTTCATGGGTTGTTAAC
Source organism: Pinus albicaulis (assembly GCA_034641835.2). Taxonomy (NCBI): domain Eukaryota; kingdom Viridiplantae; phylum Streptophyta; class Pinopsida; order Pinales; family Pinaceae; genus Pinus; species Pinus albicaulis. Next base: position 1,351,417,447 of record CM076578.1, on the reverse strand, counting down.
GAGAGAAAATAAATTTTATTAATTTCTTGAAAATCTCTACTCATAGAAAACATAGGTTACCGCCAACTTGTTGTTTGGAAAATAACATAGGTTACCCAAATTGTTTTTTGTAATAGAATATAGGTTACCTTAGTTGTTGTTTGGAAAAGGTCGTAGGAAATTATTATTTTTATGCATAAAAGGGTAACTATTATGTTAGTATTCTTTCGATAAGAATTTATTGTTTTATCATTTCAAAAATGATATATTGTTTGGTATTTAGTTATGGTGAAAGAAATAAGTTATTTGCATGTATGAAAATTGACTTAGTTAGTTTGATATTTCTTAAGAGGAAAAAATTTCCTTGCATGCACCAAAATAGAACTATTATGTTTGATATTTCGTGAGAGGAAATAAGCTATCTACATGCAAAAAACAGAAATAATATGTTTGATATTTCTTGAAAAGAAATGTGTTATTTTCTTCCACGAAAAATAGAAATATTGTGTTTGATCTCTTGAAATGAAATATTGTCTTCACATCCATGAAAAGTACATCTATGATGTTGGATTCTTGAAAAAAATGTATGCATGGAAAAAATATAATTATTGCGTTAGGCTATTTTGAAGAGAAACAATCTTTTGTGTGCAGAAAAGAATAATCATTATGTTATACATTGGAAGAGAATCAAGTAATTGCATGCAATAAGTACATTAGATTTCCTTTGGAAAAATACATATATCAGCATGCAAGAAATAATAACTAACACATTTTTTTCTTCTAGAAAAAAGCATGTATTTGCATGCACAATAGACTTTGTAAATAGCTCTGTCTTGGGAAAGATGCTTTTGGAAAAGAGACATGCATTTACATGCATGCTAATAATATCTATTATGTTAATATCTATTATGTTAGATTTCCCTTATAAGGGGACATGCATAATATATATATATATATATATATATATATATATATATATTAGAAAGATTACCTAGTTAGAAGAGGCTGAGGGACTAATTTACTTTGAATAATTTTTTATCTAATTACATGCATGGAAAACAAAGCTAAGTTGCTAGTATCCTTTAAATGTGAATGGATGGTTACAATTTTTTTATTTTGGAAAAGAAGGATGATAGTAATGTGGTATTTCTTTTGACATGATTTTTCGTAAATTAATGCATGAGGTGTTGTTAGAAGAGGCATGTTGTGATATTTTATTTACATTTCCTATATACACATGAATAGATGTTGAAGAATCACTATTAAATATTGATTATTGGTTGATAAATTCTTTATGTAATCATGATATCGAATTTTGTTGATGACAGCAATGGAAGGAAAGGATGGAAACTTGTGTAAAGGATAGATTATGTTTAAAATTGTGGTAGGTAAAGAACTAATGGTACATGCAAATGACGGTGAGTTTTAGGATGGTCCACTGATGGAACAACCAAGCCATAAAGATGTAAATATTGAATATTTGTAGGTAAATGATATCATGATTATTGTAATATCTTTCAGCTAGATATGTTGTATTTAAATGATATTTTTTTGTAATATTTCATGAAAATGGTTAAGAGATGGACTCTATTACAATCCATTGAGTGAGGGATGAACACCCTCATGAGCATTTAATAATAAAACTAAAATTTTGGTGGTTTTCACCCTACATGGTGTTGAGGGTATATCAATGTCTAATTATCATGGTTTATTTTCTTAACTCCAAACTTGGTTTAGTCTTTCTCTATATACATAAGAAAAAACAAATACAAAGTAATTTCACAAATTTAAGTTATAGTTCTATATTTTATAATTACAAATCTAGTTTCTTATTAAAATATTTTACACACATCTATTTATTCAAATAAATTATAAAAGATAAAATTATGTAGTGAAAACTTTGTTTAAAATTTCAGAATAAAAAGTTGAGGAAGTTTGATATAAAAATTGTTTATGTAAAGTAAAAAACAAATTTGATATCCATTAACGAAAAAAATTCCTAAAGAGTATGTATGTAGTTACAAACTGTTATGTAGTTACAAACTATTACAATTAAGTAATTAAAGGTAAATTTAGTGTTATTTAAGAAATGAGAATTATGAACATTCATCATTATTTTTCAAGATAAATCATGTGCTCTGAAATAATTTGGAAATTAAAAAAAAAAATTACATATTTTAAACATTTTCATTATTAATTTAATTTTTTTATATTAAGAAATACTACTCATGAATAATAATAAAAATGTAAAATAAATAATATATAACAAAAAAACCATGTAATTTTGGAATAATAAAATAGTTGTAACAAAAAGAATATAGAACAATAAAAACTATGTATATTTGGATGTATGAAAATTTAGATACATTTTATTAAGTAAAATTTTAAAATAATAATGGTTATAAACAATTAAAAATAATTTGATTAAATAGTTGGTTTAGATCTATATTATTTATCAGAGGATCAATTCTCTTTTTACTCTAAAAAAACGTTTTCATATCAAGACATTTGATCCCTCTTGGCTCTTGGTAGATCTAGAGTTAAGATTGATCTAGGCCATTTTAATTCCCCCTTTAAATAAACTATATTCCACATGAATACCATTGGTCAATACCATGGGCTGTTTTTATAGTTTATTATTATTTTATTTTATTATTTTTATTTTTTATTGTATTTTGACCTAGTTAAAATGTTCATTACATTAACTCAATATTTTTATTTAATTTAATTTAATTTTTATTTTTGTGTAATTTGACATAGTCAAAATGTTAAACATGTCATTACAACATTTCTATCATACTTTGCATGAGAGAAGTATGACACAAAAATGTAATATTTAAATATATAAATAGTTATTTTCCCTTTTTATATTATTTTTTATCCATGTGAGTTTAATTTATGATATAAATTTATTTACTTATGGGTTTAATGGTCTAAAACATTTCAATTGTCTAACCTTTGATCCAATGCTAGGGGAGTTGTTTTCAAATAGGAAGATCCAATGGCTCAGAAACAGACACAATGACAACTAGGGGATTTGTTTTCAAATAGGAACACATTATGATGTAATTATTCAATTTAGAAATTATTAATAGGAAATGTAAATGTTAAGTATAACAAAATTAAAATGTTCCGAGTGAATTTTTTTTTTTTTACTGTGAAAATTTAAAGAATGAGAGAGATGATACACCTGCATTCACAGATACAGTTAAGTGATATGGTTATTCCCTTTCCGTCTTAAAAAAAATTAAAATAAATTATTATAGTTTAATGATGATTATTCTCATTACTAATTTGAGAGTTGAGTTGTGACAAGTTTTCCCAATATCTTAAAAGTGAGAGTTGAGTTGTCACAAGTTTTTCCAATATCATAAAAAATTAAAATAACTTATTTGCAAACCATATTATGGAATAAGTGTGATAGATATTCTGATTCAGTAATCAACTAAATTCTATGTAAATTATACAAATTAAAATAAATTATTTGTAAATAATATTATAGAATAAGTTGGATAGATATTATGATTTAGTAACCAACCAAAATATTCAATGTAAATTATACAAATTTTATGTATGAGTGGTTTTCCGAAAAATCATATCTATTATACAAATTTTATTGTACAACATCTATGGGAAATTCATTAAATATAAATATTATTTTCTGATTCACGAGATTGGTAATTATGTGTGGAGATAAGGGTTTATTTCGATTAAAAACATTATAAAAGGAAAATGTCTTTTATCTTTAATATAAATTTAACACGTAATATTAAAAAACTAAAAATATTAAGTTTTTACTTTTTATTTCTTATATAGGAATAAAAATAAATGTTTCAATGTTTATCTTAAATAAATTATTTTAGATAAATGGAGAAAATGTAATGAAAAAAAATAAAAAATTTCTTAAGATATGATTCATTTAGTTTTTAATATGAAATTGATATAAGTATTTAAAATATACTAATAAAAAAATGTGAAATATAAATAAAATATTTTAATATACACAGAAAAATATTAATATAAATAATATAAACCATAAATAAAATATTTTAATTTGAATATTTATTAAGCATTGATATGGAGTCAAATATATGTAAGTGTAAACCTATTTTTAAACCCAACTAAATAGATTTTAGTTGAAATTAATCTATATTAATATATTACAATAAGTTAATATATCAATTTTTTATATAAAATTTATTATATCTTTGTCTTATGATAAAGTGAAACATTGATATATATATATATATATATATATATATATATATATATATATATATATATATATATATATATATATAAAATAAAGAAAAGAAGAATATAGATTTGGAAAAGGCAAATACTTGAAGATTTAATTAGAAGGGAAAATTAAAATTTTATTGTTTTGTTTTGTTATCTATAATTTATATTTGGTTAGAAATTGTATTTTTTTGTATTTTTGATTGTATTTTTGAATGTAGAGAAAAATTTGTATTTTAAAAAATTTATAAAATATTTGATTTTATAGATTTAACAAATTAATTTAATAAATTTTGACAATATTTCAAATAAAATTAATTTAAAAAAAAAAAAAAAAATTACTTTTTTTTTTTTAAATTTAAGCATATATATTTTTTAAAAGATTAGAGTTGTCATTAACTTCAATGATTTTTAAATATAAAAATAAATTGTACATCTAAAAAATCTCCTACATCAGTTGCTTTATATACACTATAAAATTCAAATTTATAATTAATTAAAAATAAAAAAGAGTTCTAATAAAATAAAAATATTGGCAATGATATTCATGACAGCCACGTAGACAATAACAAATACAACAATACCTAAACACTTGTGTGTATCTAAAGAGCTTAAAGACGTTAGGAGGTCACAATTAGGGATTTTAACTGTGATCGTTCGAGCTGTCTTGATGATGGGTGGAATTTATATGGTTTTTTTTTTTTTAACTTGTTTTTTTAGTATTAGAAGTCAAAAGGAGAAGAGGAGAAGAAGGAGGTGCGAAAGGAAATGTAAAAGAGGAAGAGAGGTTCAAGTTTCACTATGTGAAATTAGCTTGTAGTTAGTTTTTTTTAATGGATATGGTTTTTTTTTTTATTTATAATGTTTAATTTTGAAAAATAAATATTTATTTTTTAATATTATAAAAAAAAAATATTTTTCAAATATTTTATTGTATTATATTTAAAAGTTTTATAGTAATAGTTTTGTTTATTGGTTATTATTAATTTATCTTGATCATTGCAACTTATAATATTTAATTTTGAAAAACAAATATTTTTTTTTTCAATATTATTTAAAAAATATATAATTTTCGAAAATTTATTTGAACCATAACTTGAAAGTCTTATTAAAGTTTCTTCACAAGATAATAGCATGTGAATCACTGTGTTACATAGTTTATGCTATAATTTACGGATATAATTGAGATATTAATACATTATTTTTAAATATATATACAATAATTTTTTATTTTTAAACTTTGAAAGAAGTAAATAACATTAAATTTTTTTCACATTTTCTAAAATCAAAATTTCTTCAAAATATTACAATATAAAATTAATAATGAATAAATTTATTGAATATGAAAATTGAAAATTAAATTGGTAAATTAAAATATTTTATCTAAAATTTGTTAGATATACATATTTTATACTTTATTTAATGTTTAATGAAAATCAAAATATTTTAAATAAAATTGATTAAATATGAAAATTAATAATTAAATTGATAAATTAAAATATTTTATCTAAAATTTGTTAAATACAAATATTTTTATACTTTATTTAATGGTTAATAAAAAAAATACACAATACTTTCATAACTACACATTAAGAGTTATTTAATAAACAAAATATTTTATATAAAATTTATTGGATAGGAAAGTTTTAGAATTAAATTTATAAATCAAAATATTTTATATAAAATTTCTTGGATATATATCTTATCTACTATATTTTATGTAGTCATTGTAAATAATATTATGATGATGATAGTTATTGTAAATAATATTATGATGATGATAGTCATTGTAAATAATTTTATTTGAAATATTGTCAAAATTGATTAAATTAATTTGTTAAATCTATAAATTTTATCTACTATATTTTATATAATCATTGTAAATTAATTTGTTAAATCTATAAATCTTATCTACTATATTTTATATAATCATTGTAAATAATATTATGATTCAAATAATAAATCAAAATATTTCCTATAAAAGTTATAGGATATAAATCTTATCATGTTATATTTTAGGGAATTCATTGTCTGTAAATCTTATAAATATTTATAGAAAAATATTTATATGTAAATATTATTAAATCACTTGAAATTAAATATTAAATTGAGTTAATAAATAAATAAATGTTAGATCACTTAAAATTAAATGTTAATTTGAGTTAATAAATGAAACATTGTGGTTTGAAATTTATTGTACTTTCAACCTATCATAAAGTTATATATATATATATATATATATATATATATATATATATATATATATATATATATATATATATATATTATATAGAAAGTTATAGCAAAACATTTTTAAATTTATATATTTTTGTTTTTCTAAACTATAAAATGTTAAGATTTTATGTGAATATTAATTTATATACAAATAGAATATTTGTTATGAAAAGAGGATAATATAAAATTACATGATTATTAAAGAAAAAAAAAACAATATTAGTAAATAAAATATTTTAAAATTTGTAGTTTATTAGAATTTAATAATAATATAATTTTTAATTAAGATTATAAATAGTTATTTTTAAATATATAAATAAATTTAATATTTTAAATCATTTATAAAGCTTTAAATTTATATACACTTGAAAATTAATTTTAAAAAAATAATTAAAAAATATTAAATAAAACAACCAATTTAATTAAGATCAGAGATGAATTAAAATTTTGAATTTTGATTATTTTAAATAAAATTTTGAAATTATTATACCAATAAATCCCAGGGCAATTTTGAGTAAAAATTGAAGGGAAAATATACATTGAAAAATATTTTTTATATAAAAAGAATTTGACCTGCTGTGGATAGACTTTATTGTGCCAATGCAATGTATTTGGCCAGCAAATGTTATTATTATGGTACGTTCACAGGGAAAAGCCATCCTGTTTGAGTGTACTGCACTGTAATGGATTGTATATGGCATGGTGCCATCTCTTATCTCTGTAGAGAATTACCACTATTTTGTCGGCGCTCTCCAGTGACGACAAACTCTGACTCAAGAGCCCACCACGGACATTGTTTAGTCGCCATTCTCTCCACACTATCCCAAAATTTGAATCACCATTATTTATATATATATATATGTACGTATGAGCTCTACAATCCCATCTTTGAAACTGGAGGTCTGAACCAGAAGAGAGAGAGAGCGCGCGTACTTCCTCTAATCTTAAATCTGCAAGCTGCAAAGATCAATGTTACATTGGACTCTGGAGTGGAGAAGAGGAGCTGCTCTCTCTTCAAGTTTTGGCACTTCTGGCGATTGGCATGATAATTTTGGAGGTGGTCATAATTTTATCTGAGTTTTGCCATGAACTTTTTTGGGGAAGATTTGGACAAATTTCAAAATTATAAAAAATAAACCAATCACAATTGACTCAGTTTGTCCTCAGTTAAAAAATATTAGTGCAACTTTAATATCGGAACCTGGACACCTCAATCAAAATTAGTGCTGGATGAATAACACAACAATGGATACATTTGCTGCTAATCTTGTTATAGGTAATTATTAATGAAGGGTATGCTCCTTTAGATAATAGATTTCATATATCTATTGGTGCAGCAAAATTAATAGTTGACCTAGTAGCAGAATCAGCAATTAACCTCGTTTTATATCTAAAAGGTCAGGTATTGGGAAATTTAAATGAATATATAGTTTTAACAAAATCAACCATTAACTTTAATCATACCCACTAAATACCAAAATATGTATAATTTCACAAACGGTTTGTGTGGATAGACAAGCTGTATACGATAATTTTTATTTTGTGTTTGATATGTGAACCTGTATGATATATGCACAAATTTTGTTTCCTGATTATTTACCATGAATAGTGAAGAAGATCCCAGAGATGGTGACTCGATAATATAATCTCGCTTTTATGGTATAAAATTGTGAGCATTCATAAGCCAAAAACACCCTAGTTATGGTAAAATTCCACTTATGCAATTACTACAAAAGGAGGTCAATCACAACCCAAAAAAAAAAAAACCTAGTTATGGTAAAATTCCACTTATGCAATTACTACAAAGGGAGGTCAATGGCAACAGATATTGAATGATATTATTTAGTTGAGCATGTTACTAAAGGGTGCGTCGTTTTGGGGTTTGATTTTTTTAAGGATAAACTTAATTTGTATTTTGATTTTATTTTTAAGTTATAAAATTTATTTTTTAATATGATTTTGTGAGTAGTTTTTTTTCAAATTATTTTTGTTTGGAATGTTTTTAAATTTTTTTAATATTTAGATATAAATTTGTTTTTAGTCTTAATTTCTTCCTCCATTTTATATTAGCAATTTAAATATTTGCCATTTTATTTTTTTATTATATTATTTGCTTTATTTTTTGGTATATTTTTTGACATTTTAGAATGTTTCAGATTTGTTTTCAAGAAAATATTTTGAAAATCCTAAAATCATAAATAAACATTAAAAAATACAAAATTCTACCAATGTATTAAGATTTCATGGTAATTTGGTAAGAGAATAAGATTCTTGAAAGGTAGGTGACCATACCTAATATGCCACAAACAAGTAGTATCTATGCTTGAGACATAACACCTTTACCTAAGGGTTTGACTTCATAATCATCTCCAATTCGTATTTAATAGTGTTGCCAATACTAGAAAATGATTCTTTGTTACATGTCATATGATGGTTGTAGCCATTATCCGACAACCAAATCCTTGTGATATTTTTCAATGATTTTACATGAAATGAAGATTCGATTACATGCTTAGCATTGGTGACATTGGCTTTGCCATCTTTTATTCTTGATTGCTCTTTTTGCATTCACTTTCACAATGACTTTACTTTTTGCAGTATTAACATTTGGACTTTGGATTTTCCTATGCCTCTCTCCCATTCATTTTGAGAGTGTTTACCTCTATATCTTTCAATGAATAAAAGACTCTTGAAAACATGTCATAAGAATTCATGTTCTAAGTTGATTCTTGGTTCATAGGAAAAAATAGAACTTGAAACTTATATAGTATCAATATTGATAGATCTTTGGATAATTGTATGACAATGAAAATCATTTCAAATTTAATAGGCACACTTCTCAAAAAAAATTGAACAACTTTCTGATTCAATCTTCTCTCCACAAATAGTGAGATAATTATACTATTTATTTTGGATATTAAAATATTATCTTATTAGAAACGATATACATTCTTCAAATGAATAATTAGAGTTTTTCTAGTATTAGGAGCACTATTAAATATGAAACTACTTAAGGAGATGATTATCAACTCAAGGCCTTAGGTAAAGGTGTTATGTTTGTCTTAATCGAACAAGATGAGAAGAAAGACATTCTTGATGTCTTCTATGTACCTAATCTTAGACATAACCTAATAAGTATAGGGTAACCAAGTGAAAAGTATTATGATGTCAAAATAAAAAACTCCACAATCATAATCTTAATTAAACCACCTAGTAGAAAATGTATGGCAAAGGTTGAAATGACCAAGAATAGAATGTTTCCACTGAATTGAAGAATTGTAAATGTGTCACATCATATTCATAAAATGTCTCAAGCATTGATAATATTTGGTTGTGGCATATTACGTATGGTCACCTACCTTTCACAAGTCTTATTCTCTTACAAAAATAGTCAATGGTTAAGGCACGACCTATATTGAATGAAACCAACCCTAATGAAAGTTGCATCCTTGGACAATACCAAAGAGACAACTTTCTAGTAGCCTAGAATTAGTTCACACAAATCTATGTGGATCCATACAAACTCAATCTAATCGTGGAATTTTTTATTTTCTGTTTATTGATGATTCTAGGAGGAATTTCAAAATATTTTCTTAAAAACAAATCTAAAGCATTAACAAGCTAAAAAAATATCAAAATAATGAAGTGAATAATATAGGACATAATTAAAGTGGCAAATATGTCAAAGGGATCGTATGAAATGGAGGAAGAGCATATGAATCAAAGGAGTTTGCATTTTTTAGTAAAAAGCAGGGAATAAAAGGTGATTCCCCACTAGGCATGCTCCACAACATAATGCAGTGGGAAAAAGGAAGAATTAGACCATCATGAACATGGAAAGGAGCATGTTAAAAACTAAAAAAATGTCCAATGTTTTTTGGGTTGAATTTGTAGCTTACTTAGTCTATATACTAAAAAAATAAATGATAAATAGTGTGAAAGAAAGTGTTGCAAGAAGCATGGAGTAGCATAAATTCAAGTGTGTCTCACTTCATAATTTGTGTTAGTATTACCTATGCACATGTCCTATAAGAGCTAAGAAGAATACTTGAAAACAAGTGTGAAAGGTGCATTTTCATTGGATATTAGTGAATATTGTAAACCCTATAGAACATATAACCCAGTCACGAAGAAATTTGTGGTGAGTAGAGATATAAAATTCTTGGAGGATAAATCTTGGAGTGAGCAAGCAAATAAAACAATGGAAAACTAGAATCCATTTCTCTTAATAGATGAATATGTAGAATGTTTAGGACAACAAATAACCCCATCATGATTTCCAACGATATGGGTGCAAAATCAAGAAAAAAAAAATTAAATAGCTCTTCTAGCAGTGAATCAATAGATTTAGTAAGAAATAAAAAAAAAAATGTTCTTCTTCTAGCCGTGAGTTAATAACTTGCGTGAGAAATTAGGAAATAAGGAGCTTGAGGGAAATATGATCAGTGTGATAACATGAATTAATGAGATCAATTTTCATTATTACCCTATCAATCTACTTTTTTTAAAGAGGAAATGAAAGAAGAGAATTGGGTATATTCCATGAATTAAGTGATTGAATTCATTGAAAGGACGAGATATGATAAGATTTATTGATCTCCTAGTAGATAAAACCAATATTGGTGTTAAGTGGATTTATAAGACAAAATGGAATCAGAAAGGAAGGGTAAAGAAACATAAGGAAATGTTAATTTCGAAAGGGTTTTCTCAACACTTGGTATTGACTATTGTAAAATGTTACTATAGAAAAAATGTTGGATAGTATTAAAGCTTTGTTAGCCATAAAAACCTAGCATAAATGGCCAATTTACTAGATTTGTGTGGATTTGGACCTTTTGTATGGTATTTTGGAAGAAGAGGTGTTTGTAAATCAACCATCAAGATTTGAAGTAAAAATCCAAGAGTAAAAAGTCCATGCTAAATAAATCTTTGTGTGGCTTGAAGCTAGCAGTAGGAACTTGGTATAGTCAAATTGAATCTTAGTTTCTCAATAATGGTTTTAGAAGGTCTTGTACTTAGCCCAATATTTTTACTAGATCATATCATCAAGGTAAAATTCTTATAGTTTGTCTTTATGTTGATGATAAGATATATACAAGAAATTTGATGTTAGATAATTTCAAAGTTGCATGAAAAAAGAGCTTGAGATGATGGATCTTAGTGTCATGTAGTATTTTTTGTGAATTGAAGTTAAGAGAAAATTTCAAAGCATTTTTCATATGTCAACAAAATTATCTTGCAAATATCTTAAAGAGGTTTAGCATGAATAAATGAAAACAAGTAAAAACACTTATTGCAATAAGAACAAAATTGAGCGAGTAAGATAAATGACCAACACTCAATTCAACACTATATAAAAGGCTTGTTTAAACCTCATGTACCTTACCACAAATAAATGTGATGTTACTATGTAGCTACTTTCATCTCTACTATATGGATTCTCCAAAGGAGTCTCATTGAAATCTTGGAAAAAGAATTCTTAGGTATATTGTAAGTACAAATGATGATGGAATGTGGTAAAAAAATCTTAAATACATGATAGTTATAGGATACACATAAAGAAACTTAGTTGACATCATTGATGGTATTAAAAATTTCTGAGGATATGATTTTCATTCATGCACAAATTTTATCTCATGGTTTCTAAATAATGGCCAACTGTCTCAATATCTTGTGCAAAGGAAAAATATATCATAGCTACTATAACATTATGCCATGCAATATGTCTAAAAAGAATTTTCAATGATCTTTCACATGTGGAGAAGGTGCCAATGTCTATTTTTGTGAGAATATCTCAACACTTGCATTGTTTGAGAACCGTGTGTTTGTATGGAGAATAAAAAGCATTAACACTTGCTATTACATCATTTGCAATCTTGTCAAAAAAGGTGACATTGCCTTTTAATTTTATGGATCTAGATATTAGTCAACAGACATCTTCACCAAACCATGAGAATAATAGTTTTTGAGTTTCATTGATAACACTTACGCATTGTGAATGCAAAAGAAGGTAATAATTGTGATTAAAGGAGAGTGTCAAACTATGAAATCTAGCCTATGTATGACCAAATATGGGTGATTATTAGTTGGTTTCTCTATTTAATGGTTAGATACAAATGAATTAGTAATTAGCTAGAATGTTGTTAGTGTTTGACAATGTTAAATTGTGTTTTTAATGTCTATATTGATAACGAGTAAAGACTATTATGCAATAGTACTTTCTAATTTATTACCATACTTGTCTTTACTTATAAATTAATTAAAAACACTCAAGAGTAATATTTGATCAAAGATAAAATAAAATAAATAAAAAACTTTATATATGAACATCTTTTACTTCAACCATTACATTATGAAAAATAAAATGATAATATTCCAAAATGTCATTATTCCTAACAAAATAAATACAATGATATAACTAGCAACACTACATAATAACTTTGAGAATTGTAATTTTTTAATTAAAGTAGAGACGCATAATGATTAGATTAGTAAACGAGAAAATACAAAACAAGATAATGTATATAAAATTGAAATATGTTGCACTCTATAAAATTGAAATATGTTGCCAATCATTATAACTGTAATATGTAATATATTGATAAAAAATACAAAATTCATTTAGGTTAATGATAATATATTGTTAAAGAATACAAAATTCATTTAGTTTATTAGTAAATAAAAATGAAAATGAAAGATTAATATAAAATATAAAATCCATTTAGTTTATTAGTAAAGAATAATGAAAATTAAAGAGGAAAGGGAAAAATATGTTTGGAAAATGCTATACTAAATGGTGAGATTTTAATGTTAGAATTAAATCAAAATTTTATATTATAATTATACATTAAAATGTGTATCGCTATCCAAGATTGTCAGAAACTCCAGCAAGGGCGTAGTGTTTGGCAGTATCTGAATGCTGGCGTATTAGCAGTTTTCTCTTAAAAATCAAAGCAAGCATTGACGAGGCCAGAGGTATCTCCTTCGTGGCAGTTTGAAGAAAGGCCAACAAGTTGGCAAATTTCCTCGTAAACTTAGGAGTGGGTGCCTCCAACAAAATCACCTTTATGGATTGTGACTCTAAGGGAGCCAACTGTCATAACAGATTGTCTCCGCATAAAATATCAAGATCTACAGCAGGCCTACTCGTCCTCCTCCTTGGCTTCCCCTCCCAACAGAAGTCATCATCATGACCAAACCTCACACCTCCCTTCTCACGAATGAACTCTACGGTGGCTCTCCATCGATCTACCTACCGTAGTACGATCCCACCACTAGCAATCAATCCCTGCATGCTTTCACTTACTTCTCTGGCACGCTTTCCAACTACTCCCCTGGGCCTTCGCTCCTCTTGAATGCCTTCTTAAACTCCCTCCCCCCTGCTCTCATCCCTCACAAATTTGTTATGTTTGGATTCCCCGTTGCCACTCTGCCTATCCCCGACAGGTCTCACATCATTGTTTTCTCTCATCTCCCTGCCCCCTCACCTCATCCCCATTTATGCCAAGCCTCCATGGCCTCGCGTCGCCCTCACACCCCTCCCCTCGCTCATTGGGGCTGCCAGGCTTTCTATGCAAACCCCTCTCACCTGTCGGTCACTTGAGCTGAGACCTCTGTTAGGAATGCAGCCTGCACCTTCATTGACACCAAGCCCCCAGACGTGCAGAGGAAAATTGTTGACATGGAGACAGAGGCCCATACCTACCGCAGAGCCACTTCTTCGGAGGTGGTGGACACCTCTCTCCACTGGATTCCAAATCCCAGCCTAACCAAAGGCCACGAGAATTTATACAGTCGAACCATCGACTTGCACTGGAAAACAAAGACGCTCCTGGCTATCGCTCTGCAGGAGCAGCACAACACCAGCAAGGAGCTGGAGAAAAAAATTGACTCTCTGTCTGACAAGTTCATGACGTATGTGAAGGAGGTTCATTATATGCATTTCATCAACTGTAACTCTCCCCACTACGCTACATTGAAAGATATTGCAACGACGCGCCATCAACAGGGTCCCAAGGTTAAAGAGGAGGCTCCCCCCAAAGTTGATTGCTAGGATGCTGGTCCTTCCTCGCTTCACTGCTAGTTCTTCAACTCGGAGGAAGGCACCTCAGATAGACCAATTAGCGTCGACGACTACCTGAATGATGATGCAGACGCGCAACACTCCCATGTGCCTTAAATTATGGGCGCTCCTCTTGTCTTTTTGTTTCTCAATGTTTCTCCCTCTGTATTCTAGACCTAAAGGTCTTTTTTTTGGAACTTCTCGGCGTTTCAATTTCTCTGGTTTTCTTAAGGTTTTTGACTTCTCCCCTTTGAAGTATCACCCTGTAAACTCCTTCTCAGAGCGCGAGAATCATTTTGTGCCTAAGGACAGTTTTGATATTCCGCCTCTTGAGGCGGCGATGTAAACTATGTTTTTATATTAATATGAATAGCTCCTCCTAACTTACAAAAAAAATAAAAAATTAAATATGTATATGACTAAATGTTTTTTCTTTTTTTTTTGGCTAGTTTATGTGTCTTAAGATCAAGTAGCCGATATCTATGGGCATCTAAGTAATTAAAATCACGTAGGGATCACACCAACCTTTGGCATGCTTGGATTTTTTTTGCAAAAAAATTGAATAGATAATATTTACACCACATAGTGCCTCAAAAGAACACCCTATTACCATTTATTCTACCCTTGTTGATGCAACTAATTGCTTTTATTATTTTCTTAATATTTAAGATTAAAAATCATTACAATTCATACTTATTTATGTATAGAAGTGTAATAATTGGTCATTTAAATGTGTTTGTTCTAAAAGTATAATATACTTTAGATATTCAAAGACAATTACAAAGGAATTATCTTAAAAGTGGAATTCTCAGAAGAAGTCTAATTTTTCAATTTCTAATATATATACAATATTATTTAAAAATGTGTAGTTTTTTTATATTTAAAATTTTTTATGTACAACAATTTCCTGAAAATTTATAAATAAATTTATATTTTTAATTCTTTTATATTCTAAATGAAGAAATTTTCCCATCATTTAATTATATGTCAAATATAACCATAACGTTTTAACTTTCAATAATCTTAAAATGAACAATTTCTTTTACAAAATAATTTTTTTTAAATAAACTACCTTTATTTGTATCTAAATTTATTAGAAACATTATAATTTTTAAACGTTTATTTTTTTATTTTTAAATATTATAAATTGACTTTTTTTTCCTTTTTTCCTTTTATTTTTTTATTTTTAATTCTTATAAATTGACTTTTTTTCTCTATCATTTTGTTTTTTCCTTTTAATTAGGTCTAGTAATAATAGTGAATTTGAAGCTCGAAATAATTCAATTGGCTTTTCCTTTTAATTAGATCTAGCAATAATAGTGAGTTTGGAGCTCCAAATAATTCAATTGACCTAAATATAACTTTCATCTTCAACCCCTCTCCTAAATCACACATAACCAACTAATCTGCATTCATAATTTTCATGACCTCTATTTTATTAAAAAAAATAAAAACATAGACTTTCACAATGCTTTTACTAACCATTTTATTGTAATGACATCCAAAAGCTTCTCCAAGATTCCTTTATTTCATATTTAAGGTACTTATTACAACTTTCTCTTTTTTTTTTACAATTATTATAGTTTTTATTTTTATTTTTTCTCTATTACTTTTCATTTTAACTAGGCGTAGTACCAATTTAATAATAGTGAGTTTGGAGCCTCTAAATAATTCAATTCACCTAAATACTTTAATATAACTTCCATCTTCAACACCCCTCTCCCATATCATACATATACCAACTAATCTACACTTAATTTTTATGACCTCCATTTTATTAAAAAAATAAAAAATACACAAATACACACTTTCACCATTTCTAAATCCACACTTTCACCATGTGTAAATCGGCCTGAAATAAAAAATAAACACTTTCACAATGCTTTTACCAACCATTTATTAGCCGCAAATCCGCCTCCATGAATTGAGTAATCTCTTATCGAAAGGGATTTTATCGCGGATCCGCCGTATCATGCTCTTACCTTGGTTCACATCCAAAAGCTTTTCCAAGATTCCCTTAGGGTTTCTGACTGTGGAGATGTCCGGAGCCGCCATTATGCTGGAGGACCCCCGACACCCGTGAGACGTATTGCCGCAAGAATGGGGGCGATTCGGGCTAATGTCTTATTCCTTTTTGGAATATTAGTCTCCGCACTGTACAACTATCCGTGGAATTCAAGGCATTGGCAGGGTTTAAGCAAGGTAAGCAAGCGGCTCTTTTCCCTAGCCCTTGCTTTGATTAGAGCCTTTTGTCTTGTACCCGGAAGGATCCAATCGAACGAAAAACAAATGCAAAAAACCTTTGAAATTGGGAGTGCCGAACCAGCCAGGCACACCGCCGCCCACTGTTAGGGCAGTTCCTCGCCTTGAAACTTTTGTCTGTTTTACTGGTTTAAGTCGTCAGAAGGATTTTGGGTTCTGAAACTTCTCTACAGCAGAAAATTTCTTGTCTAAGAGAGGGGCCATCGATGCACGAGGTTTGGATTAATAAAAACTACTGCCAACAAACATTCTTCAATGGTTAAGAGTGAGTAATAGCCCCACATTTTATGCAACCGCCGTGTTATAGGAGTATAACGTCAAAGAGGGCACTAGGTACACTTTAAATGAGATTGAATTCAACACACACTACCCACAAAATTTAAATATTTAATGGCTTTAAAGCCTTCACGAAAACTTCAAAACGAGGTAGAACGCTGTTAACATTGGAGAATTGCGTGAACAATTCGAGAGTTTTGTTCATCGTAAGAAGAAATGGCAAAATTAGAGATGTTATCTCGTATCAGTCAAATTAGATATGATATGTATTTTGTATTTTAACATTGGGCTGCAACACGTCTAGATCCCAACTCTTAATCTAGGATCCAATGTCCAGAGATGCAAATCTTCTGCCCAAATGTTACCTTCAGAGTGTTACCTCTGTTCTCCGCATAAAATTTTTAAAAGCGATACATTCGGTCTCAGCCTTCCGCACCAAATAATAATACATTTACTCGGGTTTAATTTGTTTTTGTCATGATAAGCTTTAAAATTAAGACTCCATTTTGTTTCTTTGATAAGGGTGTCAGTATGAAAACGGGTTTACGAATTTTTAATTTAATTATTATTAATTAATATAATAATTAATATATTGATTATAGAAATTTATTTTTTAAACATTTTTTTAATAGGAATAGAAAGTTAACATTTGTCTCAAAAGTAATTATGTAATTTCTGTTTTTTAATTTAATTTTTAAAATGTTATAAAATTAAATGTAAAACATTTTAACTCGAGTTATGTTTGCTTTTGCATTAAATGATGGGTAGCAAAATGGAGATGATGCTTCCCCTTTTTTATGGGGTCATTAAAACCGGGCTTTGTGTCTTGTCAACGGAGGATTGGTCGTTCCCCTGTTGTATGAGGATTCGAAGACTCTCCACGATTACAAACGTTGCCTTCCATGTTTGGGATCCATTTTGGTGGGAAACAATGCGTTCGGTACGATCTATAAGGTATTTTTTGAGCCACATGTTCCATCTGCTCTAATTATAAAGGATGCTCTATCTCATTGGTAGTGGATTCATTAGTGGTTTCATTTCTTGTGCCCAAATGGTTGTATTCCCGTTATAGAGCTCCAATTCACTCCTTGAGGTCTACGTAGTATGTATCTCTCGTAGTAATGGAGCATAACAACTTTCAAATTTTGATAAATAATATGGGTGGGAATTCTTGCTCTCTCTGAAGCTTCACATATGTTTTTATTTAAAGCAAATAATTGAGGATAAATGGGGTTTTCGTACAATTTTCAAAAGTCTGCAATATGAAGGGAAGGTGCTCCAAGATTCTTCACATATCAAAGTCTATAACATCAAAAGGAACTCAAACTTAATTATGAAGTCAAGGTTGCGAGGAGGAGCTCCAAGACCTGGTGCTTCAAGACCGAGGAATCCAAATGGAACGTCTACCTCTTTCAAAGATGTTCTGAAAGGGAAGTCTCCTATGTGAGCAGAGCAAATTCAAAGCAATATAGGCCCCTTCATTGTAGATCAAATGGAGCGCCCACCAACCATGGAAGTTAATCTTCTAGAGTTAAATTTCCTCTTCACAGGCTTCCAATCCAAGGTGATTATATATAGGTTTAATTACTTCTGGCCTAATTTTTTTTTTTAAGCTTGGAAGGACCTTTTCATTCATTCGTTTTCATCAAAAGTGGGTTACAACCATAAAAAAGACGTTCATTGGCCTCAACCTGCCCATTGAGAAACTAGGTTTATTGCCCACTGAACTGCATTATATGCCATCCAAAAATGAAATAGTTTAAGTCTGTCTAACAGTGCATTATAGGACTTAATGTTTGGAAACCATCTACAACCTAAATATTTATAATAGAGATAACTAGTAGACATATAAATCAAAGAAAATTAAACAAAAATAGGTGCTAACATATCCAAGAAAACTACTACTCATTAGAGGACGCCACAAGAGTCGAGTCCTTTGCACTCGAATTGGTAATTCCGACTAGGGGAGACACAAAATGTGTTGCTCAATGAAGCCAATACGAACATTCTGCTACTGAATTTGAAATTGGATAAGTTGAAATTGTTTCTGAAATTCTTGAAAACCTGGATCAGATTTGACAAAGTCTGTTGGAGAAGTCATGATAGTTATGGCCACAATAATTTTTGTCAACCAGTAGAGATGGATTTTTTTTTTTTTTATATTGATTAGTGTGACCTTGGGTATGTCCTGGGTCAAGGATTAAGTCACGTCATTCTTTGACTTGGACTTCAGCTTTTTCCCATTGATTCAATTCAAATTGCCTTGTTGAGATCAATTGCTTAACTTGGGCCGGAGTGGCTCCATGGTAGACCTGGGCTACATCATTCATGATTCAAGCATCAATGTTTTAGCTGCTTCTTCTCGGATATCGGTCTGAGGATGAACCCCTGCCTCCTCATTTACCCGTCGGTTGATTGCGACCTTGACCCCCACTTTCGGAAGAACTGGCACCAAGGGAAGGATGCGCCATTTGAAAGGTCAACCAAATGATAGAAACACAAGCTATCAACCAAACAAAATGAATCACAATTTATAACCAAACTTTGTGCTGACAATGAGGGTGCTTACAGAAATTTTGAGGACCTCACGTAATAGCATAACATGAAAGAAAGATGCAAACATTGTTAGGCTCAAGCCTTTCATACAGACGAAGGGTCGAATAGAACAACCACCATCAATGCACAATATTGTATTTCAGCACCCTATGCCCAATTGAATCGATATACAAAGATCATCCAAGGTTAGTCTGTTTTCTCAGGAAGAAGGCTTCACAAACCGGCTCTCCGAGCTCAATTACAGCGAGGTCCACACCATAGCTGCAATAACTCATATGAAGGGAATTTAGGATCATTCCCATGCTTAAGGCCAACAATTCAATGATATAACTAGCACCGACGAACAAACACTCATCCACCAAAAGACTCAGAACTAGAGATTGACAATACATTCCCATTCGAGACAGAAGAATGCCAAAGAAGACATATACCTACATAGAAAAAAACCAACATTACATCAAACAAAACAATAAAAACTTTACAATTTTCTAGACCTCGATTCCCATTCCTCACAAGAATTATATTGCAGAGATTTCCATTAAGTTTTCTAGAGACATTAGAAGAGTATACAGACCGCAGTTGGAGAGGGAAAATAAAGACGAACATACCC
This sequence comes from Pinus albicaulis, assembly GCA_034641835.2. NCBI lineage: Eukaryota > Viridiplantae > Streptophyta > Pinopsida > Pinales > Pinaceae > Pinus > Pinus albicaulis. The sequence continues at coordinate 1,351,397,228 of CM076578.1, read as the reverse complement.
GACCGAAGAAGCCATGAACCAGAGAGGACAAGCCACATCCAATAAGAAAACTCGCCTGGTCATCATTGCAATCAAGAATTCTCTTACCAAAAGCCTTTTCTTTCTACCAAAACCCAAACCCCAACACAATATAGATATATGCTTGGGACGATAATCCATTACCACCTGGAGATTAAGAATCCCATGGCTTGTCGCATTACCATTAACACGTCCCATGATCAATGCCACCCCACATTCATGATAGAGCCTGTGAGGGCATGGGACGAACCACGTCTGACCCTTTCATCGATTACTTTAATCATCACATAAGTCTCGAGATGGGAAATGAGTTGTCACGCACCCCAATTGGGGAGACTTATGGCCTAAATTAGAAGGCCTACAGTAGTTAGTTTTTTCCTTTTGAACACTTGAATGTGACATTTATTTTTGTTCCAAAGGTCTCTTCATTCTACAATTTAATACACAAAAGGAATTGGATTTTTCTGTAAATGAAGGACCATGGTTTTGGGGTAGATTTGGGTGCTTTATTACTCCATGGTTTCTAGATTTCGATGCAACAAATATGGTAGTATCAACATTTCCAAATTTTGGGAAACTCCCAAACCTTCCTCTTCCTTTTTCGCACCATTTGGTGCTAGAGGGCATTGGAAACACTCTCGAAAAATTATAAAATAGGGAATTTGAAAGAAAAGTGAAATGCATTTTTACTTTTTCTAGAATATGCATGGACATAGACCTTAGAAAATGTTTATGAGATCACATTATATTGAAACATAAAAAATTTTAGTGGCCCCAAGTTTTTGACTATGAGAATAAGGAATTTAGATGTCAATTCTGCTTTTAAACAGGACATTTTCCAAAAGGATGCCCACAAGAAAGAAAAAAACCCAAAAATAAAAAGGCACATAAGTAAAAAGGATGATAGTTTACAGATCGACGCCTCTCTAAAGTAGAAGAATAAGAAACCATGGAGAATATTTTATGCAAACACCTCAAATTTCTATAGGATCAAGAATTATGGCCCTTGCTGGAACCCTCTTCTTGCACCGAAAACCTAGCTAACAAGAAGAAATGTTCAATAAAGAAGCATTTAGTAGAACTAAAAACTCACACGAATTTTAGGTTACACACATAGGATCTCATAATACCCTCATTTTATTTCTATTCTGGTATGACTCAATTAATCTAGGGTGTCTTAGTCGCAAGCTCCCAAAAAAATACCCCAAAAAAACTACCTTTCCATATCATTTTTTTTCCAAAATGCTCAACCCCCCTCTGCCCCCCTCATGAGAAATTACAACAACAACTAATTCTCGCCCCAACATATCCCCTAAATTTCTAACTTTATTTTCTTAACTAAACTAAACTACAGTTTCCTTAACAAAACTCTAGTCACGAGGTGTTAGGTCCCTATATCACTTGTATAGTCCCTTATTATTGTTAGTGTAAACCCCTTATTGTTATTATTGTACCCTTGTAACCCCCATTTTGTTATTATTGTGCCCTTAAATTATTATTGTTAGGTCGGCTAGGATTACATTGTGGCCCACTAAGATTACATTATGGCCCCATGGACTCCTATATATAGAAAGGAGGTTTTGTAAATTTTATCATCCAAGAATTTTTCATTCATGTAATGTATTGGAGCTTGCCCCCTCGAAGTGGCTTATTTCTAAGGTGTTGATATCTCCTTTCTTCTCTTTTTGGAGCTAGTTTCCCAACATTTCGTATTAGAGCGTTGGATTCTAGGGTTTTGCTACTCCAAACAGGTCATCGTGGCATTTTTGCTATAACTTTTTTTATACGAAGTTTCAGAAGCTAAAAATTTTAGGGTGCGAAGCTGAAATCCTGAGGAAGATTTTCTAAAAATTTCAGAGCTTGGTTTGCAATATTTTTAGAGATATGATCTGTGGAAGTTAGGTATTTTTTCAGGCTCCTAAACAGGTCATCGTGGCATTTGCGCTATAAATTTTTTTTTTTCTACGGTTCAGAATATGAAATTTTTATGGTGCGAAGCTGAAATCCTAACGAAACTCGTAAAAAAATTTCAGAGCTTGGTTCGCAATATTTTTGGAGATATGATCTGTGGAAGGTAGTGCTTTTCCAGGCTCCCGAATTTCATCTCAAAAAGGTGATTGTGGGAAAATTTCAATAACTCTCTCTCTGAGCATCGGATTGGAGTGCCGTAAAAATTGGTCACAATTAAATGAACTTTAGTTTCTTGTCTATCAATTTCAGAGGCGAAGGATGAAACAGTTACACATGGAAAGTCGTACAAATTCGCTATAGTGAACCAGTCCATAATTAGGTCATTGTGGGAGATTGGACATAACTTTGTCTTGGAGAATCCAAATCAAGTGAGACCTGTGGCATTAAAAATATAATTCAGAGGGCTACTTCAGTCAAGAATTTTAGATATTTAAGAGCTTCAATCATAGAGATAATACAATTTTAATATCGTGCTCCTCAAAAGCAAGTAAAAGGTGTATATTTTTTTTCCGAATTGCATAAGTGTTGTTTGAAGAATCAAGTTGAATTGATTGCAAGGGCATATTGTAGAATAGATATCAGTATTGGATTATAAAATGGCCCCTAAAAAGAATTCAACACCCATTAAGCCTTTGGCTCCACTATGACTCATGAAGACGAACAATGGCAACATGACATATCAAAATTACAAGAGCAAGTGCAACAAATTTCGCTCTCGCAAAGAGCAACAAAAAATGACATGGAATTTTTGAAGAAAGGCTTGGAAACTAAGATGGATAGTTTGAAGAAAGGCGTGGAATCTAAGATAGATGGCATGGAATCTAAGATTAATGGCATGGAGGCTGGCATGGAAGCTAAGATCGATGAGAAAATGGAAAACACGAAGAATGTTCTAAAACCAGACATGGAAGGTTTGACAAAGTTGATACAAGAAATGTTTCCTAATGGTGAAAAGATAGTAGAAGAACCTCATGATGAGAACAAAATAAATGTTAATCGTGATTTCATAAACTCTAATGTTGGCAGGAAGAACCACCATCTTCCAAAAATGGATATGAGGAATTTTGATGGAAAGGATCCTGTAACATGGATACTACAGATGGAGCAATATTTTGATCTCCATAATGTGAAAAACACACAAAAGGTACGCATTGCAACTTTGCATTTAGAAAAAAATACATTTGTATGGTATCGATGGCTTTGCTCCCGTAAAAAAATTGCCACTTGGTCAATTTTTATAGAGGAAATGATAGCACATTATGAGGATACAAAGAGCAACACCTTCTTTAGCCAATTGATAAATCTCAAACAAAAGGGTTTAGTGGGGCAGCACATTGAGGACTTCCAAAAATTGAATATAAAGGTAACTGATATTCCAGAGGAACACGGGATTGATCTCTTCATAGGCACTCTAAAGGATAACATCCAACATGAAGTTCGTGTTTTGGAACCTGATTCATTGGAGAAGGCATTCAGGTTGGGAAGAAAAGTTGAATGTAAAATTATGGCGACAAGGAAGCCTACCACTCAATTCTATAAAGAAGGAATTGTTGCTACGCCTAGATTTCCACAACCTACAAGGTTGACACCACAACAATTGGAAGAAAAAAGAGCAAAAGGTCTTTGCTACATTTGTGATAGCAAATACACTAAAGGTCATAAGTGTGCTGAAAAGAAATTATTTTACATAGATTGTGAAGAAGAAGAAGAAGAAAATGAACAAGAAGAGGATATACACCAGGAATCGGCCCTAGAAGAGGAAGAAATGAATCCGACCATATCATGTAATGCACTGGCAGGAATTACCACTCCTCAAACTCTCAAGATAGAAGGACAGATCAAGAAGAAAAAGGTAATAGTGTTGATTGATTCAGGTAGCACCCATAATTTTATTCATTGTAAGGTAGCCAAGGAATTCAATTGTTTCCTATACCCAACACCAGAATGTCAAGTGATGGTTGCAAATGGAGGAACTATAAATTGCTCTGGAAAATGCCATAATATCAAGCTAACCATGGGGGAATATGTATTGACTAGTCCAATGCTTTCCATTCCTATGGGAGGTGCTGATGTTGTACTAGGAGTACAATGGTTACAATCTTTGGGGACGGTAGCTTTTAATTTTGAAGAACTTTTCTTGAAATTTTTTTCAGAAGGAAAGGAAGTCGAATTACGGGGTATTGCGGGGAAGCCAGGAAGGATAATAAGCTCTAATGTCATGACAAAGCTTCTAAAGAAAGAACAACGAGGCGTAATTGCACAATTATGCTCACTAGAAGTTCCAACATCAAAATCATCTATTCCTGCAGATCTCCAACAAGTCTTGGACAATCATTCCAAGGTGTTTGAAACTCCCAAAGGACTCCCACCTATTCGTGATCATGATCAAGCTATTCATTTGATTCCAAGAAGTGTTCCTCCAAACATCAGGCCTTATAGATTTCCTTACGTCCAAAAGAGAAAAATTGAACGTATGATTGCAGAAATGTTAGAGGCGGTATAATTCAACCTAGTCAAAGTTCTTTCTCTACTCCTGTAGTATTGGTACACAAGAAGGATGGATAATGGCGAATGTGTCCAGATTATAGGGAGCTCAATAAGATCACCATTAAAGATAAATTTCCCATTCCCATGATTGATGAATTATTGGATGAATTACATGGAGAAATTTATTTTACTAAGTTGGATATTCATTTAGGATATCATCAAATTAGAATGAAGACTGAAGATATTCCAAAAACAGCATTTCGAACTCATGAGGGTCATTATGAATTTTTGGTCATGCCTTTTGGCCTTACCAATGCACCTTCTTCATTTCAAGGGTTGATGAATTCCATTTTCAAACCCTTCCTTAGAAAATTTGTGCTAGTATTTTTTGATGATATACTAATCTACAGGAGGTCTTGGAAGGATCATGTTGAACATGTTGACAGGGTGCTCAAACTATTGCAGGAGAAACAATTATATGCAAAAAAGTCCAAATGTTTCTTTGGAGTACAAGAGGTGGAATATCTGGGTCATATTGTATCTCACGAGGGTGTTAAAGTGAACCCTAACAAAATTAAAGCCATTAAGGAATGGAAAGTTCCCACAACCATAAAGAAGTTGCGAGGATTTCTTGGGTTAACAGGGTATTATCGCAAGTTTGTTAAGAATTATGGGAGAATAGCAGCACCTCTAACAACATTATTGAAGAAAGATGCACTTTCATGGACTCCTGAAGCAACTAAGGCTTTTGAACATCTTAAAGAGGCAATGTGCCTAGCGCCTGTCTTAGCTACGCCAGACTTCACAAAAACCTTTATTGTGGAATGTGATGCCTCAGGAAATGGAATTGGCGTTGTTTTAATGCAGGAAGGAAGACCCATTGCTTTTGAAAGTCGTCCAATCAAAGGAAAATATTTATAGAAACCTATTTATGAGAAGGAAATGTTAGCAATACTGCATGCACTAAAGAAATGGCGAACTTACCTAATGGGAAGACACTTCAAGGTAAAAACTGATCATGATAGTATCAAACACTTTTTGGAACAAAGACTATCTTCAGAAGAGTAGCAAAAATGGGTCACAAAGATGTTGGGTTATGACTTTGAAATAGTCTACAAAAAAGGAAAGCTTAATGTTGTTGCAGATGCACTCTCAAGAAAGAATGAAGAGGTGGAAGCATTGCTTTGTGCCATTTCTATTATCCAACCAGATTGGATAACCGAAGCAAGAGATGAATGGAAAGAGGAAAAAGATGTGTGGACACTCATTCAAAAGTTGCAGCAAGATCCTAGTACATCTGATACATTTAGTTGGAAAAATGATTCCTTATGGTACAAAGATCGCTTATATCTTTGTAAGAATTCCCAACTAAAGCAAAAGATTCTTCTGGAATTGCACACTTCTCCTTTAGGAGGACACTCGGGATTTTTAAAAACTTACCACAGGGTGAAGAAAGAATTTTTTTGGGATGGCCTTAAATCTGATATTCAAAATTTTGTGACGGAATGTTTGGTTTTCCAACAGAATAAAGTTGAGACAATTAAGACCCCGGGACTTCTACAACCTTTATCCATTCCAAGTCAACGTTGGGAGGAGATTTCAATGGATTTTATCACAGGTTTACCTAAGTCCGAAGGAAAGAGTGTCATCATGGTGGTAGTTGATAGACTTACCAAGTAAGCACACTTTTGTGCATTATCTGATCCATTTAAAGCAAGTACAGTTGCTACTACATTTATGGACAGAATCCAAAAGCTACATGGAAGCCCAAGGGTTATTGTGAGCGACAGAGATCCCATTTTTACTGGAAATTTTTGGACAGAGTTATTTTCTTGTTTGGGTACTCAATTAGCTCATAGCTCATCTTATAATCCTCAATCTGATGGTCAAACTGAGATAGTAAATAAATGTTTGGAAGGATATGTTCGTTGTTTTGTATCTGATAAACAAACACAATGGGTCAAGTGGTTACCTCTTGCTGAATGGTGGTATAACACTTCCTTCCATACTGCAGCAAAAATGACCCCATTTATGGCACTTTATGGATATCATCCACCATCCATCACATCATATTTAAGAAAAAATTCGAAGGTTCAAGCAGTGGAAGATCACATCGAGCATCAGCAAGAAGTTCTCCAACTCTTAAAGGATAACCTGAATTTGGCACAAAATCGAATGAAACAACAGGCAGATCAACATCGTCGCGAGAGAAGTTTTGATGTAGGAGATTGGGTATTTTTACGGCTACAACCATACAAACAAATGTCCCTCAAGCAAGCAAAGAAGGATAATAAATTATCGCGAAAGTACTATGGTCCTTACAAGGTGTTGCAAAAGATTGGTACTATGGCATACAAATTGGAGCTTCCTGCTTCTTCGCGAGTACATCCAGTTTTCCATGTTTCATGCTTAAAGAAGGTTATAGGTGAAAATCTTCCGGTTCAAACAATATTGCCAGAACTTGATGAGGAAGGAAAAATCATATTGGAACCTGAAGCGGTCATGGAAACAAGAACTCGACAGCTACGGAATCGATCAATTTCAGAGTATCTCATCAAGTGGAAGAACTTACCCACCGAAGATTCTACATGGGAGGATGAGAATTTTATACAGAAGCACCCAGAGCTACTCAAGTGTTGAGGACAACACTTTTTTTGAAGGAGAGGGGCATGTTAGGTCCCTATATCACTAGTATAGCCCCTTATTATTGTTAGTGTAAACCCCTTATTGTTATTATTGTACCCTTGTAACCCCCAATTTGTTATTATTGTGCCCTTAAATTATTATTGTTAGGTCAGCTAGGATTACATTGTGGCCCACTAGGATTACATTATGGCCCCATGGACTCCTATATATAGAAAGGAGGTTTTGTAAATTGTATCATCCAAGAATTTTTCATTCATATAATGTATTGGAGGTTGCCCCCTCGAAGTGGCTTATTTCTAAGGCATTGATATCTCTTTTCTTCTCTTCTTGGAGCTGGTTTCCCAAAATGGGGATTCAATGAACCTTCGCACATTTAAGGAGTCACAATGCATCATCCTCTCCTGCTTTTAGAAAAATGAACCTCTTAGTTCAAATGAATCTAGTTAAGTAAACCTAATGTGTTAATCCTCAGTGATCCAAGTTTTACTTGACTCAAGCAATCGTTTCCATTTTACTAGATGTAACTTATAATTTCTTGACTTGGTGGCAATAAATTTGGTGTCCACCACTTTCTCAATATGTTCCTTTTTTTTTCTATGGTAATTGTTTGTTCTATTTCCCACACATAAATTCCTCAACAACTTCTTCGACCCCTGCATGATAGGTATATATGTCTGCAACATTAAAGATGGGACTAACGTTGAATTCTTTAATATGTCCACCAAATAAGAATTTTCAATGATTCGTTTGAGGATCTTGCATGGACCAAACTTCTTTGGTTTCAAATTATGGTAAGTTCCTTTAGGGAACTTTTCCTTTCATCGGTAAACCATGACTTGTTCACCCTCTTGGTACACCTTTTATCTCCAATGAAAATCTACCTAGGTGTTGTACACTTCATTTGTGTTTTGTAATTTTAGTATGACCTCCTCTTGCACATCATTCATATACTTCACAAACTCTTCAATTGTTTGACTAACTCATCATCCCTTGGGAAGGTCAATTAGATTTACTATTCCTTATGGGTTGACTCCATAAAAAATCTGGAAAGGAGACATATCTCTATTAACTTTGGAATTCAAGGCAAATGTAGCCTACGCTAAAACCAAGTCCCATTTCCTCATATATTCTCCAACCAAGCTTCGAAGAAAATTTCCCAGAATTTTGCTCACTAATTTTTTCTCACCATCTATATGAGAATGATAGGCTGAACTATATTGTAATATGCTATCAATATTCTGCCATAATGTTCTCCAAAAATGGCCAAGAAACTTTGTATCTCAGTCACTCGTGATTGACTTGGGCAATCCATGTAGGCACACTATCTCGCTGAAGAAAAATTCAACCTCCTTCCTTGCATTGTTTGTTTTCTTACATGAAATGAAATGGGAAATTTTGAAAATATGTCCAACACTACAAAAGCTAAGTCATTTCCCCTTTGAGTGTGATGTAATCCCAAAAAAAATTCCATGGAAAGGTTTATCCATGGCCTTTATAGTACCAACAAGGGTTTATCCAATCTAGTGTTCTCTTCTTCGCCCTTAGAAATTTGACAAATTCTACATCAAGAAATAGAATTATTTACATTCTTCCTCATCTCATGTTAAACAAATTTCTAGCTTAGCAAGCTGTATTTTTTGTCTCTACCAAAATGAAGACCACACCCATTCGAATGCACTTCTCTAATCAAATTTTCTCTTTTAGATCTCTAGGGAATACAAAGTTGGAGTTACTTAAATAGAAATCCATGAGCTAAAAAAAAAATCCAAGAAAGGGTCCTGCATGTGCTCGACCGTTGAGAGCCTCAATTATTTGGATGAAGTAGGGGCCTGCAGGATATTCCTCCTTCATTACTTTAAACCGAAGAACTTCGTTGGTAATAGTGACAAGTAGGTGACATCTTCTACTTAAAGAATCAACTATAACATTTGTTTTTCCACTTATATGTTGTACTACAAATATATAACTCTATAGCAAAGAGGCCCATTTAGCATGCTTATGAGACAACTTGGTCTAATTTTTTATATATTTCAGGGCTTTATTCTCAGTTAAAAAGATAACTTTTCGATACAAAAGGTAGTGTCTCCATTGTTTCAAGGTTTGGAAAATTGCTTATAGTTCTTTATCATAGGTACCATACATTTTTTTTGTATCATTTAGTTTATCACTAAAAAGGGGCTCCAATTGCTACAACTGAAGCATCAGATTCAATGATAAGCAACTTATCAAAATCTGGTAGGGATAGAATGGGGACCTTAGTCACTTTTCTTTTGATATGTTCGAAGCTTCTTTCAGCTGCCTTGGTCCATGAAAATGACATTACCCTTGTACAATTGGTTAAGGCAACTTTGGCCCCACTAAAATTTCTTATAAATTTTACCAGCCCAGGAAAAATCCTTACAACTGTAATGCTTTGAGGAGTAGGCTAATAAAATATGGATCAAACGTTTCGGGGTCCATACTCACTCCATTTACAAAAATTACATTCTCGAGGAAAAAAAATTGTGTCTACATAATTCACTCTTCTCAAGATTTAGGAACAATCTTTTTTCTCTAAGCATACTAAACATTATCTTTAAATGATTCAAATGATCTTGGAGGTTTCTACTAAAAATCAAAATGACGTCAAATAAATATGACAAATTTCCCGATGTAACATCTAAATATCACATTCATAGTTCGTATAACAGTGGCATGAGCATTAGATAATCTGAATGGCATAACTAACCATTTATACAATTCATCTTGGGTTTTGAATGTTGTTTTCCATTCATCCCCTTCTTTGCTTCGGATCTGATGGTAACCACTCCTTAAGTCCACCTTAGAGAATATTTTTGCATCAGCCAAGCAATCTAAGCTGTCATCCATACGAGGTGGTCGATACCTATACTTCAGTGTGGTCTTGCTGATATCCCTAAGGTCAATGCACAACCTCCATTTGTTCCCTTTCTTAGTGGAGAATAAAGCGGGAGTGGCATAGGAACCCATGCTTTCTCTAATCAAAACATTTGCTAGCAAATCTGAAATTTGTCTTCTCATTTCTTCATTCCCCTGAGGGGCTATCCTGTAGGCAGCTTGATTAGGAAGTTTTGATCCCAGGACCAAGTCAATATGATTTGTAATAACCCTGGAAGGTGGTCATCCTATAGGCAGCTCCATTAGGGTTACATGTGAATATTCTACCAACAATTTTTGCAACCCTCATGCATGTGTTTGTCCTTCCGGTTTCCTTTCCTTTTTTGGATGCAATAGGTAATGGATCCCTTTGCAAAACTCCTTATAACCCATTGTGACAATTGACAATATTGTCATTTTAGAGGCCTCTTATTCTTTCCATGGCTTCAAAAAGATGCTTTTTCCCATTATGTCAAACTTTGTAGGTATTTTCAATACCATAATGGACTACTTTCGGATCATATTGCTAGGGGTCCCCAATAGTAAATGACATGCATCCATCTCGAGTATGTTACATAACACTTTGTCTTCAGGACCAATTTTAAAAGCCACCAAACAAATTTATTCACAAGCACACTATGGTTCGTTTTCAACCGAGAAATCTGGTAAGGGTTGGAATTTGGAATGCAAGCAAGCTGCAACTTTTCTACCATTTCAGTACTTAACAGGTTTTCACTAGATTCCCCGTCAACGAGTACCTTCAATACTTTATCTTGGCAGTTGCATTTAGTGCAAATTTTATCGCGGATCCGCTGTATGATACTGTCACCTGGGTTCCAATCCAAAAACTTTTCCAAGATTCCTTTAGGGTTTCTGACTCTGGAAATGTCTGTAGCCACCGTTATGCAGCAATTCCATTGCTGACGATCTTAGATAGAGGACCCCCGTGAGACGTATTCCCGCGAGAATGGAAGCGATTCGGGCGAGTTATGTCTTCTTCCATTTTGGAATATTAATCTTATAACTGTACAACTACCCATGGAATTCAATGGATTGGTAGGGTTTAGGCAAAGGTAAGCAAGCGGCTCTTTTCCTTAGCCCTTGCTTGGTTAGATCCTTTTGTCTTGTACCCGCAAGGACCCAATCGAACAAAAAACAAATGCAACAAAACCTTTGAAATGGGGAGGACCGAACCAGCCAGGCACACGGCCGCGGAGTGGTAGGGCAGTTCCTCGCCTTGAAACGTTTTTCTGTTTTACTGGTTTAAGTCGTCAGAAGGATTTTCGGTTCTGAAACTTCTCTACAGCAGAAAATTTCTTCTCTAAGAAAGCCACCATCGATGCACGGGGATTGGACTCATAAAAACTACTGCCAACATTGAAACTTAGGTAGAACCCTTTTAACATTGGACAATGGTGTGAACAATTCGAGGGTTTTGTGCAACACAAGAAGAATGGCCAAAATTCGAGATGTTATCTCGTATCAGTCAAATTAGACACCTTATTTTGTATTTTTACATTTTTACATTGTTCTGCAACCTGTCTATTATGCACATTAAAAAAATCTTCTGCCGAAATGTTACCTTCAGAGTGTTGCCTCTGTTCCCGGCATTAAGATTTTATTGCAAGGGAAAGGAAACGATATGCAGAGCCTCTCTGCAAAGGGAGTTGTTTACCAATTTAACAGAATAGTTTGGATCACAGTTTTTTTGTTTTAATGGGGTAAAAGTAGTTGGAGTGTTAGAATTGTATTTTTTTAGGGTGAAAATAAATTCATTTTAATCAAAAATTCTAAAAACACTTGAAATATAGCAAAGGTTCATCACTCTAACACAAATTTTCAAAAATTTTATCTAAATTTTTTCATATGTTAAAATTAAAAACTATAATCTAAATTTAAAAATTTCTTTATCAAAATTTTTCATAATATTACTCCAATTTCTAAATTATTCTGTGAGTTTTTTCGCGGAGTCATCGGATCATGGGAAGCATAGAGTAATGCACAAATTCGGCATGGTTCAAAAGCGAGTTACGCCCAGTAATAAAAGCGACACCTTCGTTCGAAGACTTCTGCACCAAATACTAATATATTTACTAGGGTTTAATTTTAAGATATGTTTGGTCGTTGTGGTGATGAGAAGCTTCAAAGAGTAAGTTTGTCATTTTGTTTTTCGATAGGATTTTTAATTTGAAATAGGGTTTACAGATTTTTATTTCAATTTTATTAATTAATAGATGGATAACTGGAATGTAATTTTAAAGACTATTCTAATATGTAGCTAGAATAGGGAGTTAATATTGGTAATATATATAGTTAGAATAGAGGGTTAAGATTTGTGTTAAAGTAGTTATGTGTTTTTTATTTTTAATTTAATTTAAAAAATGTTATAAAATTAATGGATATTATTATATATATAAAATATTTTGATGTATTTAATATATGCTAGTCTAGATTCATTTTAACTTTTTATCTATGAAGTATGGAGAGATTAAATAGAGATCAAATTTTTTGATATGCAATTTTTTTTAAAGTGAACAGATATTTGATCTCTCTAGATGCTTGATAGATCTAGATGGATCTAGGCTAGTTTTTATATACATATACCATATAGTTCTCTTCTCTACTCTCTCTATTCCTCTCTCATTATCTCTCTAAAGTCATCTATCTCGCCCCCCCTCCATCTCTCTCTCTTTGCCCCTCCCCCTCTCTTAAGTCATCTCTCTCTCTTCCCCCCTCCATCTCTCTCTTGTCCGCACCCCCTTTCCCCATCTCTCTCTCTTTACCCTCCAACTCTCTCACTCTCTCCTCCTCTCTCCCCCCTCCATCTATATGTCTCCCTCTCTCTCTTCCCATTCTCTACCTCTCTCTCACCTCTCCTCTCTATCTTCCCTCCTCTCCTCTCTCCCTCTCTTTCCATCTCTAACCCTATATTTCTCTCCCTCCCTCTCTTGTCTTTGTTCCCTCCTCTCTCTCTTCATTCCTATCTCTCTGTCTCTCTTACCACTCCATTTCTCTCTCTCCCTACCCATCACTCTCTCTCTCTCTCTTTTCCCTCAATCTTCATCACTATAACCCTCTCTCTGTGCTCCCCTTCCTCTCTCTCCCCATCCATATGATGGAGATTTTTCACTCTATGTAATGCTATATGTAATGTCTAAATTTTTTTAACATTTTGATTCTTATTGCGAAATGAGTTATAGTTTTTTGGCATGTGGTATTGATAAGCCATGGTATTGACTCATGGTACTGCCCCACGGTATTTTAGCAAAACCTATTTACTGTTGAGATTTTGTAATAATTTGGCTAAAATCTCATGGATAATGCCAACAATAGGATTTGTTCCTAAACTAATTACATCAAATCCTAATGAGGAGATATTCTATCCTATTTTGTTGTGATAGAATTTATTATTCAGTTTCTTCTCTACATCTATAAATTGTAAGCCTATAGAGGCAAATGTGTGTGAGGTGAGAGGAAGAGGAAGAGCAGATGTGAAAATCTGCTGTTGTAATCTCTTGTTGAGTAATAATATTGCTGATACCTCTATTTGGTGGATGTAGCCTAGATTGGTTGGGTGAACCACGTGAAATGTTGTCTTCATTTTATATGTTGTGTGTGTGAATTATATTGTTTTCCGCTATGCTTAATTCTGACAATTGGTATCGGAGCAAGGTTTTTGCTGTGCATTCTGAGCAATCGACAGGAGGGCAATTTGCATGCCACTGTTTAACCGGGATTTGGACTGAGCCTTCCTTGGATGCTGCCATCTGCGTGGAAACACGAATGCTATCGGGACAACGCTGTGCACGCTGCATACACAGATATTTCTAAACAAATCGAAGTCCAAAGCTTAAGTTTATTCAACGCGAAAGTCTTCACGTGAATTGAACCAACGCAGAGCTCGTGGAAGTTGTTTTTTTTATTCTGCGTGGACCGTATCTGTGTGAGCGCAGAGTAAAGTTGCCATTGACCTGAGTAGCTCTATTGAGAAGTGTGAATGCTAAGGTTGAACAACACCATAAGCGCGTGAAGGCTAAGGTAGCTTGCGTGAAGGCCCAGACCACTGCACGTGAGCTGGTTCAAACCTATGCGTAAAGTATAAACTGAGAAGTTGTCGAAGGTTTCCAAAATTGCGCAGTTCCTGCAAGAGCATGGCCGTGAATTTTTTCCTCCAAACGCCATTGAAATCTTACGTTCCACACAAAGAGAGTCGATAAGTTTTTTACCGTGCTTAATTAGTACAAATGGTATGCTTTGATTTAAAGGATAGTGTTGTGTATATACCATCGTAGCTTCTCTTGCATTGAAGACACCGGTGCATATGCTTGCCAGCAATTCTGGTGTTGAGGGTGCTGTAGTAGTCAACATATTATTGGAATAGAGTATTAAAACAAGGTTGTCAGGAAAATTTGTTGTTATATCGGAGAAAAGATCAAAGCCGCGCTAACTCCATATGACAGTGTGTGCCTTTTGTTTTATTTAAAAGGCAATTAAAAATTTTTGAATTCTTTTTCATGCTCTTTTTTTTATAAGGCAATTAAGAATCCATAGAGAAGAAGTTAAAAATGTCAAAATCTCAAAGTGCTCGATTTGAGATCAAGAAGTTTAATGGGAAAAATAACATCAAAATCTAGAAAGTCAAGATGCACGATTTACTCGTACAACAAGGTGTGGTGAAGGCACTTTTGGGAAAATCCAAACAACCTTTCGCCATGACAGATGAAGAATGGAGTGACATCAATGATATAGCACTGAGCGACATACGATTGTGTTTGGTGGATAATGTTTTATTTAATATCGTGTCAGAGAAAACAGCCGCTGGTCTATGGAAAAAGCTAGAAAAACTGTACATGACTAAATCCTTAACCAACAGGATTCTTCTTGAAAGATAGTTGTATAGCTTGCGCATGAAGGAAGGTACGACAATAACTGATCATTTGAATACCTTTAATACTCTCTTGGTGCAGTTAGATAGCATAGAAGTAAAATTTGATTCAGAAGATAAAGCTGTAACTTTATTATGTTCTCTACCTGAGTCATGGGATCATTTTGTTACTTCTATAAGTCTTAGTTTATCAGAAACCCTTGAATTTGATGATGTTGTGGGAGCTATGTTGTCTGAAGAAACCAGAAAAAGGTCAAATTTAGAAACCTCTACATCAGAAGTAATGATGGTTAGATGTCGATCTAAAGAAAAATGCTTCAGTCAGAAAAATAACTCTCGATCAAAATCGAAAGGGAAGAAGAGTAAGCTAAAGTGCTGGTTTTGTGACAAATCAGGACATTTGAAGAAGAACTGTTGGAAGAGGCAACAAACATCCAAAGGAGACTCTTCAACAGAAAATAAAGAGGCAAACACGACAGATACAGGTTCAGTACGGCATCCGGTTTAGGTATAAGTGATGAAGTTCTATCAGTTAATTTGTTAAATCATGATCAACATTGGCTATTAGATTCTGGTGCATCTAATCAAATGTGCATTCATAAAGAGTGGTTTAAATCTTATAATTCAATCAATGATGGAGTTGTTTACATTGGTAATTATTTCTCATGTAATGTTGTGGGAATTGGAAGCATCCAAATTAAAATGTTTGACAGGACAAATAAAATCTTAATTGATGTAAGACATGTGCCTGAACTCAGAAAAAATCTTATTTCTCTAGGAGTGTTAGACACAAATGGATATAAAACTTTTATTCAAGGTGGAGTAATGAAAATTTACAAAGGAATCCTATTAGTAATGAAAGCAAAGAGGGTTGGAAATCGTTTTTAGTTAGAAGGAAGAACAGAGTCAGATCATGCTTCTACTGTATCTGAAAACGACAATGATTCTATTCGACTATGGCATCAATGGTTGGGCCATATGAGCGAAAAAGGATTAAAATTTTTATCTGATCGTATGTTACGTCCTAGTTTAAAGTCTTTTAAGTTAGATTTTTGTAAACATTGTATATATGGGAAACAAAGCAATCAGAAATTTAAAACTGGAAAACATACTAGTAAAGGAATATTTGATTATATCCATTTTGATGTTTAGGGTTCATCTCCTACAACCTCATATGGAGTATCATCATACTTTGTATCTTTTATAGATGATTTCTCTAGAAAAGTATGGTTCTACATGTTAAAAACAAAGTCTGATGTATTCATAGTTTTCAAGCAGTTTACAGCATTAATTGAAAATATCACTAGAAGAACCATTAATGTTTAAGAACTGACAATGGTGGTGAGTGTAATTCAAAGTAATTTGATATCTATTGCAAGGATGTTGGGATCAAAAGACATAGAACTACTGCTTATACTCCTAAGAAAAATGGAGTTGCTGAACGCATGAAAAAGACTCTTTTAGAAAGAGCAAGAAGTATGTTGAGTAACGCCAATTTGCAGAAGGAATTATGGACAGAAGCAGTATCTACGGCTTTTTATTTGATAAATCGATCACCATCAATTGCAATAGGATGCAAAATTCCTCAAGAGGTATGGAAGGGTCATCCTTGTGATTATTCTAAACTGAAAGTTTTTGGTTGTGATGCATATGCTGTAATTTCGAAACATCAACGTTCTAAATTAGATCCTAAATAAAAAATATATATCTTTGTTGGATATGGTAATGGAATTAAGGGATACAGGTTGTGGGATCCTACTACTCACAAGATCATCATTAATAGAGATTTTAGATTCAATGAATCTTCACTTGATAATCCAAATGTAGATATTAAATTGAAACAGAAAAATGTACCTAAGTTTCAACATATTCAGTTTGAAACTAGTTCAAATACTGATGATAGTAAAGATGAACAAGTTTCAGATGAAGATCATGAAGAAGTTCCTACAAATAATAATTAGCAAATTATGGAAGAACCAGAAACATCTTTAATAAGGTCCACGAGAATCAGACATCCTCCTAAAAGGTATGATGATTATGTTACTTCAGTTTCTTTAACCACTAATGATGATGAACCTTTATGCTATCAGGAAGTTGTAGAAGGTTCTAACAGTGATAAGTGGAAAGAAGCTATGAAGGATGAGATGAAGGCATTAGACAAGAATGCCACATGGGACCCCGTAGAACTTCCTAATGACAAAAAAACTGTAGGATGTAAATGGGCTTACAAATTGAAAAGGGGTGTTGATGATAAATAAGATAGGTACAAAGTGAGGCTGATCGCGAAAGTTTTTTCTCATAAAGCAGGAATTGACTTTCATGAGATATTTTCACCAGTTGTTAAAATTGTTTCAATTCGGATTGTCTTAGCATTAGTTGCTTTACTTTATTTAGAATTACAACAACTAGATGTTAAGACTACTTTCTTACATGGAGATTTAGATGAAGAGATTTATATGGAAAAACCTGAAGGGTTTGTTCAAAATCGCAACAAGAAATTTCTCTGCAGGCTCAAGAAGTCATTGTATGGTTTGAAGCAGTCACTGAGACAATGGTACAAGAAATTTAATTCTTTCATGATGAGCCAAAATTATATAAGAAGTGAATTTTATCATTGTGTTTACTTTAAGAACTTAAGTAATGGCATATTCATTATCTTAGTGTTATATGTTGACGATATGCTTTTAGCAAGTAAAAGCATAAGTGAGATCAATAGGTTAAAGGCTCAAATGGCTAGGACATTTGATATGAAAGATCTAGGAGCTGCAAGACAGATTTTGGGCATGGAGATTTTCAGAGACAGGAGCAATGGTAAGCTGTGGTTATCACAATAGAAGTATATTGAGAAAATACTCTTAAGGTTTAGTATGAACAATGTGAAGCCAGTTTCAGTCCCTTCAGCTTCCCATTTTAAACTTTCTTCAAGTTTATTTCCTAATACAAATGAAGAAAAGGAATATATGTCTCTAATACCTTATGCTAACGTAGTAGGAACTTTGATGTATGTGATGGTCTGTACATGACCAGATATTTCACATGTAGTTGGGGTTGTCAGTAGGTATATGGAAAATCTAGGGAAAGAACACTGGGCAACAGTGAAATGGGTGCTTCGATATCTGATAGGCACAAGTGATTATTGTATCACTTATGACAAGAGTAGTGATTTTTTTGTGGATATGTTGATTCCGATTTTGCAGCTGATTTGGATAATGTTAGCCCCTATAAATTCCTTGATAAGAAAGCAAGGGGCTAATTCATTTTATGAGCCTTCAAGGAATGCATTTCTCTTGAAAACAAATCATCCTTGAAGCCTCTTCATGCTCTCTGCACTTTGATTATTTCCCTCTGCTGTGTCCATCCAAAAAGTCTCACTGATTGCAAAAAATTGTGCTCCAAAAGGCCTACATTTGCCCCTTGTACCCCTGAAGAATGTCCCATTTTAACCCTTTTTTCCCCCTTGTCAAAATTCCCCCCTTATCCTCTAAATCCTCCCAAAATCCCCTATAAATCCCACACATACCCCCTTTTTGGCCTATTTCCCCTTTTCCCCCTCTATCGTTACCCTTTATTGGCCTCAGAATGCACTAAAAATGGGCCAAAAACCCATTTTCCACATTATGTGGGCTTAGCACATTTCGGCCCTAGCCCCCTCACCCTTTTCCACCACATGACCCACTGCCAAGACTAGGCACCAAGGTGGAAGGCGCTCATCACAAATGTATATCGGGAGCGTTTTTGGCTATCGATTTGTTTGGATCAGACGATCTTCGTAGGTTAGCGCCGTGCCGTTGCCCAGTCCATTCGCCCCTCCGATCGCATCACAGCCATCCGTTTAACCCGCTGAATCAAAGGTCAGATTTTCACCCACCCGGTGGTCCCCGCACCGTGCACTATTCAAAAACTGCTGGTTTCTATCACACCGCCATTAGAGGGTAGGTGGTATTTCTCGCTTTAGAGCGATGCCATTCACCGTAGGACACGTGTCTCGAGCACTATTTGAAAACCACCCCTCCATCGCATGTTATCGTTCATTTGCAGATCCGACACGAAATCGCTGTACATCGTCTGATCTGGGGCAGGCCATCCGACGGTAGTCACGCCACGAATTTGCGCGGGAGTTAACCAAGGTAATCTGTACCCTTGGCCCACCATCCGTCGCCCTCCGATACATTTTCCACCATCGATCTCCTCCTGAGATCGGACGGTCAAGATTCAATCTCCCTCCGTCGCGTTCTCAACCATCGATCTCCTCCTGAGATTAGACAGTCTAGATTAATTGCATGTCTCGTCGTTGACCGGTCCCGCCGTGTCACCTTTCCACGAATTTCGTGTGTTCATTCGTCCCTTTAAATATTCCATTCCGAGGTCAATGTTTAAGGTTTTTCGTTTAAATTTCCATTCTCGCCACCCTCCAACTGCATTTTCCCACTATACCACCATTCTACAAGCCTCCCACTACATTTTACATCGTAATCCTGCACTATTCCGCCATCTCAGTAGCCTGCACGGCCAATTTCGTCATCCCCGCTGCATCCACCTGCCCCGTGCATGTTTTTCTTAATGTGTTTTCGTGTTTTGCAGGGTTACAGGCAGGCAGGAAACCTCCATGATTCGTCTGCACTATTGTAGTGGCATAGTGCACAGAAGAAGCTGAATTTAAAGCCTGATATTACAAGAAAATGTCTGGAAAAGGTGTCTGCAATGTGAATTTCATCAAAGGACAGAGTTCAGACTCTACAAAACCTCTCCAGCGCCATTAAAGCTCAAATTATACAGACAGGGACAATACTGGAGCAGCGAAGGATGTTAGTGGAAGATCAGAGAGTTTAAGGCATATAATTGAAGATTGTAAGCCTTAACTAAACAATTAGAGGCAGAGTACCAAATCAAAGACATCATGGATCGATCAGAAGGTCCTAGGGCACATAAAACAACGCCAATAGGGTTTCACCATCAGTAGAATGTTCTTTCTCGTGAAAGGACGAAGTGCCCATGCAGTTTTCATTCTATGCCGTGTTCTAGAGGATTTTTCTGCCCTGACAACCGTCCTGATGCTATCAGAGCATTTGATATGCAGTATGGAAGACTTCACAGTCATTTATTTACCTTTTTTTTTATTCACCAAAGTACTACAGAGTACTACAGCCAAAGTACATCAAAGGCACACCAGAGTAAATAGAAGCCTGGAGAAGACCACTCTTTCACCCAAAGAGTGCCATAGATAAATGCACAGAATTTAAACAGAATGGGCTTTGACCCTCTTTCTTTTCTGAGTTTTAATTCTTCATTTAGTTTTACACCTACCTCCTCCGCTCTCTTCAACTATAAAATCCATGAAGGAGCTCATTGTAAGGGTTGTTGATTGGTTATAAGAGAATTACAAGCTGTTTCTTTTGAGACATAGTCTTTATGTAAAGTTGTAAGATAGGTTGAGGAAGATGTTTTCAGACTGAATATCTAGCTATTGGTAATGTTGTACTTGACTGCTGTTGCTCTTTAATATGACAAGCACATTTATTTGGATCCTAATCTAAAGCAGCGGTGATGTTTTTCTACCTCTATGTTTGTTTTTAACTTGCAGTTCATTTCATTTCATTTCTACTGGCTCGCATCAGAAAACTGGCATAGGACTTACCCTTGTTAGGTACCCTATGTTTCTGCTCTCCTTGCCTTCAATGTTTTCTACTAAATGTGTTATCTAATGGTTGATTTCTATTAATTTAACCAGTGTAGTGGATGTCATTTCCTGCTAGTTGATGTATGAATTAAATGAATCTGTTCTTAGATGTTCTTTTTAAGATTTAATTGAATGAATTGTGAACACTGGGAGGTCTAGAACTCTGTCTCTATCTAACTAGGATCCTTTTCAATTAATTGAACCTTTATAAGATCCCTCAAGCTGGAGGCTGAAGCATTGAGAGTTCAAAATCTCTCTCTGATCTCAGGTCTTTAACTTTCTGTTCTAAATATTTATTGTTTCATCCTCTCTTACCATTTCATGCCACACTATCATCTTTAAGATCTAATGCTTTAGATGACTAGCCCAACTGAAAGCCTGCACATTGAATAGCAAGTAATCCCTTTCGTGACTCCATTCCCCAATGGTCTTGAATGTTCCCTGGAGTATCTCTCCTTTGCCTAAATTCCTCTTTGCTCACCCTTGTCTTATATTGAACCCTTCTTTCCTGATTCCCAACAAACAAACAAAACAACCAAACAAACAATCAAAAAAACAAACTCTGAGCCTTATAACTAGCCTAACATCTTAATTTTGAGCTTCAAAGATATAAACCTTGCTTATATAGAGAGATCCTTCTCTGGACCCAGGAGGGCTAGATCCTGAGGTCTGAAAGTGGTTTTGATGTTGTCTCATCTTTTGGTCTCGCCAATCTGGCCAAAACATGGGAACCCCAACATAATGGCAACTCCACTGGGGAAATTCTGAGTATTTTCCACCTTACTACATCACAAGAGCCTCAGAAACCTACAATATCTAGTTAGGTTGGTAGTTAAACACTCATATTCACAAGATCAACCTCTATACCTTTGTTGTGTTCTCCCACACTCTTAAAGAGAGTCTGGAAAGGGCCAGGTAGCCTCTAGATCTCACACTCTTTTAGAGGTGACATATCTGGTAAAAGCCCTCCCAGTCAATCTCTGGTTAGAGTTTGCTGTGTTTTCAAGATATCCTTGGAAAGGGACATCTCATAAGCACTATGGTGGACAGTGTACCCTCTAGAAGCATCCTAAACCTTCCACCTGGTGACGCCATAGCCCCTTAAAGATCAAAGACTCCACTGGTGATCAGTAGGCCTGCTGATTATCTTGGTTCACATAAGACTACACTGGGAGGCCAGCCTTTATAACAACATCAGCCACAATAGGAAGAACAATCAGGGTTAGGCTCCTTTGTTGAAAACAACATTCTGACTTCAAAAACTATTCACACAAGAGCTTACCCTAACCCAAACCCCCCTGAAATAGTTGACAACCCTGAGATCATCCTCAAGAGATCTCCTACACCTAAAAAATCAACTATTTCTAGCCACATTCATAGAGCTAACTCTACACTGGGAGACTTCACAGCTCTATTAGCCCCACCTTTTGACCTAGACCTACCAAACAAATTACCAAGAGCTAGGTCATTCAATGTTCTAGACCAGCCTGAGTTTGAGCTTCCTGGTTCACCATCTCAGAGTGGTCAACACATTAGGGACAGAGGAACCCCTCCATCAACACCTCCTGATATTCACTTTCTTCAAAACTTGGGGCTCTGCCACCCTAAATATGCTCATCAGTCTTTTGCTGGTCATAATATTCCTATCATCCATATACTAGCTGCTCATGTTAACCCTTTATCTCATTAGAACATCATTATGGCAGTCTAGTATGCACCCCTGGTTCTACCTCAGCCTCTATTACCTTTACCCAATGATTATCAATCAAAGATCCCAAATTTCACTGCCAAAGAGTCTACCACAACTTAGCACCATGTAGATAGGATGGAAGATTCTTTCGACTACATGGAAATAGATGATGATACAGTCAAAATGAGAATTTTTGCCCAGAGCTTAGGAGGTGATGTGAAGAAATGGTTCAAAAACCTACCTCCTAATAGTATCCAAGACCTTCCTTCTTTATATCAGACCTTCATAAAAAGATGGGAAGTTAAGGCCAACCCTCTCCAAATCCTACCAGAATACAAGAATCTTAAGAGGAATGTAGGAGAGAGTGTCCATGACTACTCTGCAAGGTTTAACAACGTTTATAACACTCTTCCTCCTCATATGAAACATCCCCAAGGTATGGTTATAGTGAAATACCCTGAAGGCTTGGATGCTGATATGGCCTACCAGCTTAGGGAGAGGGATTACAACACATTGGAAGACATGCGAAAGGGAGCAGTGAGTGTAGAGGAAAATATGATTGAGAAGAAAGCAATATTAAGAACTGAGAAAAGGGTAACATATAGAGATGAAAATGTAGCTTCCACATCTGACCTCGATTATGACCGTATATCTAAAGGCATGGAAAATCTACAACAAATGACGGAAAAAATGGTTGTCACAGTTAGTAACCAAAACAGAAATCAAAATCATAACCAGAACCAGAACTTTAGAAGAAACAACACCACACCCAACAGACAAAGAGAGTTAGATCAACAAGTTATTCCCCCATTTCAAGAAAAATTCCTTGATGAAGATGAGGGAATCATAAAAGAGTATGAGGGAACCACAATAAACATGTATGAAGTAGAAAAATCAATCCACAGTTGTTCCACAGAAGAAGATCAACCCCCACCCTCATATTGGGATGAGGAAGGATTTGAATCTAAGGATTATAGGCTAGGATTTGAAAATGCCATGATGCAGGTCAGAGAACAATATGAAATTAGAAGCAAAAAGATCCTAGACACTTCAAAACCAAAGGCTTCTAAGGTTACCATCAAGAAAAGGCCTGAGAAAACTTCTAAAGAAACTGTTGAAAATAATAAATCAACGGCTGAGAGTTCTAGAAAAAACAAAGAAAAAGACAACCAAAAAACTGATAAAAAAAGTCAACCAACTAGTAGCACTAGCACTGCAGTTAGTGCTCCTGATAAAATAGTTTCTAACACTGTGCATAGTGAGAATCAGCCCACCGATTCTGCCACCAAGGTGGTGGCTAACAAAACAGAGTTGAACATTCCAAAGAGTCCGTCCACTTTCAATTTGGAGAGTGAGATTGCAAAAATTAAAATCTCTGTCCCACTCTCTGAGCTGGCCACTCAGGATGTATATAAAGGACAAATTTTGAAAGCATTAAATTTAGGTGAGAACAGTGACACTGTAAATCTGAGTGATGATCAACCAGCCCTTCTGTTTGGTCCAAAGATTGAAGGTAAGTTTCAGGAAGGGGTAGTGCCCCCTTTTTATATCAGTCTTAATATCCATGACAAGATCCTTCACAATGCAATGCATGATTCTGGGGCATCTCACAACTTAATGCCTAAGGTGGTTATGGAAAAGCTAGGCCTAGAGATAACCCGGCCCTATAAAGATTTATATTCGTTTGACTCTAGCAGATTAAAATGTCTGGGCCTAATCAAAGACCTTTGTGTAAGCCTTACCCAGATTCCAGCAAAATGTATGGTAATGGATGTTGTAGTGGCAGATGTACCACCTAAGTATGGCATGTTGTTTTCAAGGTCATGGGGAGCCAAGCTGCAAGGTACAATGCAAATGGATGGGGCTTATTCCACGATCCCTATTTTCAGCCAACCTAGAAGACTGTATAGAGAGGCATAAATGAAATTCCTGGTCAGTAGCCCTGAAAAACCTGAAAATTCACCTTTATACTCTATACACATGGATCTTGACTCCTTCATCCTTTGCAATGATGAATCGCCGGAGGAGTTAGGATTCAAAAACAGAGATGCACACAATAAAACAGAGCCCATGGACTTTAACATAATGGCTACTCTAGACCCTGAAGAAAATGACGCAGAAACCTGTGGGCAGTGTACCAAAAACGAAACCCAAAGTGAACCAGAATCAGAATGCAGTCAGCTGATTAGTCACCCTTTAAAATTTCCTACACCACATCAAGAACGAAACAATGATAAACCCGAGAACGAACCTTTATGGGAAATGAATTTCGATGGGTCATGCACCAAGATAACTGCAGGAGTAGGAGTGTGGGTGCATAACACAAAGAGTGACTACGCAGAAAGCCATGCATGTAACCTGCACTTCGAATGTACAAACAATATCATAGAATATGAGGCTATGATCCTAGGCTTAACTCTATTGAAACAATTATGAGCCCGTAGGATAACATACTCTGAGCTGATCATTAAACAGGTGAATGGTGAATACACAACAAAACAACCCAGACTGAGAGTATACAGGAATGACACTCTGGATTTATTGAAAACCTTTGTAGAATACGAACTGGTGTTTTTCCCTAGGAGTCAGAACACAATTGAAAATGGATTAGCCTGCGTGGCTAGTTCATATCACAAGCCTCCCAGTGACCAACACATCATCATTCAGACCAAATTCAGACCAACAGTGTCGAATAATGAAAAATATTGGCAGGTCTTTGAGGGCGATAAACAGATTGAAGATTTCCTGGGAGGCAGAGACGAGTTTGAATTTTCTGATTCAGATTCTAAATCTGACAGTAGCTACCTAAGTGAAGAGTCCTCAGATGAGGAAGAACCACCCTGTAACATAGAAAAAACACTTTAAACGAACAGATTGGAAATCCTAACGAAAAATGTAAAAAAACAGATAGTGAAGAAGTAGAGATGCTGCAGACCAAAGATAAGAACATACCTCGAGGTCTGGCACCTTTAGAGGACCTTTTTGACTTTGATGATGTAGCAAAAAATCCCACTATAGAACATGCAGACTTTGATGTCGAGGAATGAAACATAGGCACTGAAAATAAACCCAAAATGATCAAATTGGCTAAGTCCCTGCCTACAAAAATGAAAAAGAAATACATTGACCTATTCAAGGAATTCATTGATGTGTTTGCTTGGAGCTATGAGGACTTAAGGGCCTATGACACAAACATCATATAGCACAAAATACCTTTGAAAGAGAATCAGAAACCCTTCAGACAAAAACTTCACAGAATAAACCCAAAACAATTGCCTGCAGTGGAAAAAGAGATTAAGAAGATGTATGAGGCGGGCATAATTGTGCCTATGAGGTTCTGTGATTGGGTATCAAACCTAGTGGCTGTGAGAAAGAAAACAGGGGAGATCAAGCTGTGTATTGATTCCAGGAATCTTAATAGAGCCTCTCTCAAAGACAATTACTCTTTGCCAAAAATGGAACACATCCTTCAGAGGGTAGTAGACTCAAAAAGTATCTCCCTGGTAGATGGTTTTTCAGGTTACAACCAAGTTCTAGTACTCCCAGAAGACCAACTCAAGATCGATTTTACCACTCGATGGGACACTTTTATGTATGTAAAGATGCCTTTTGGACTGATGAACGCTGGTGCAACCTTCCAAAGAGCAATGGACATAGCTTTTTCAGATGAAATAGGACACTTCATTGTCATCTATCTGGATGACATAAAAGTCTATTCCAATACTGAGGAAGAACACCTAGAACACCTGAGAAGAGTGTTTGAAAAATGTAGAAGGTTCGGTCTGTCATTGAATCCTAAAAGGACTGTATTTGGGCTACAAGAAGGAAAAATTCTTGGCCACATCATATCTGAGAAGGGGATTAGGATATATCCACAGAGAGTTGAGGGAATACTACAAATCACACACCTGAGAAACATCAAGGAGTTACAGTCCTTCATTGGGAAAATCAATTTCCTCAGGAGGTTTATTCCCAACTTAGCTGAACACCTTAGGAATATGACTAACATGTTGAAGAAAGGTGTAGGAGTTAAATGGACTGTTGAGGCCAATAAATCTTTTGAATCAGTTAAACTTGCACTCACCCAGGCTCCTGTCATAATCAGCCCAGATTTCTCAAAGGATTTCCTGATTTTTTCATTTGCCTCTGAGCATACAGTAGCTATAGTTCTGCTGCAAAAAAATCTAGAGGGAATGTAGCAGCCCATTTCTTTCTTCAACAAAGAACTGAGGGATGCACCCTTGAAATACAACATTATGGAAAAATAGGCCTATGCCTTGGTAAAGGCCTTGAAAGACTTTAGGGTCTACATACTGCATTCCCACACCATAGAGTATGTACCCACCATAGTGGTTAAATACATCTTGTCCCAAGACCCAGATGGGAAAAGGGGAAAATGGATTGTTGTAATCTTAGAATATGACCTTGAGATAAAACCCACTAAACTGATTAAAGGTCAGGGCTTAGCTCAACTAATGGCTGAATCAAATCTACAAGCCCTTGACATTAACATGGTAGATGCCTTGGATGAGCAGCAGGGATTGCCTGATCCCACTGTTGAGGAGAAGTTTCAGAGCTCTCCTTGGTATTCTGACATTCTGTATGTGCTTACACACCTCAATTCCCCTCCTGAAATATCAAAGACCAAGGCCAGATTCTTAAATCTAAAAGCCAGAAGCTATTGTATAATGAATGAAGGATTATACTGGAAAAATTCAAATGGCCTATTGCTTAAATGTTTGCCTGAATCTGAAGCAGAAAGGATTAAACAAGAATTCCATGCAGGAGAGTGTGGAGGCCACCTGAACTGGAAAGCCACTACAAACAAAATACTCAGAGCTGGCTACTATTGGCCTACACTCTTCAATGATATCCATAAGATGATAATTGCCTGCCACAAATGCTAGATTTTTTAAGGCAAAAGAAAGCTCCTCCCCCTACCTCTACAACCCATCACTGTTGAGGGTTCCTTTATGCAATGGGGCCTAGATTTCATAGGAGAAATTCACCCTGCTTCTTCTGCACAACACAAATGGATCTTAACAGCCACAGACTACTTCACTAAGTGGATAGAGGCCATACCCACTAGGAATGCCACAAATTCAATCATCATTAGGTTCCTCTAAAGTCATATCCTCTCTCAGTTTGGCTACCCAAGGAAAATAATCACTGATAATGCTGCTGCTTTTGGATCCAAGAAAATGGTTGATTTTTGTCACAGGTATCAAATAGCACTCGGTCATTCCACTGCCTATTACCCACAAGGTAATGGCTTAGCTGAATCATCAAACAAGAGCCTGGTGGCCATCATCAAAAAGCTGCGGGAAGAAAACAAAAATTCATGGCATAGCAAGTTAGTGCATGCCCTATGGGCTAACAGGCTTACAACAAAGAAGTCCATTGGCATGTCACCATATCAGCTTGTCTATGGAACAGAAGCAGTGTTTCCTACCATCTTTGGAGTACCAGTGATTAAACTTGTCCAAGAGATTCAGACAGAAGGAGATAGCATGGTAAGGAGGATAAACCAAACAATCCATCTCCAGCAAACAAGGGAAGATGTCTATAACAGAGCTATGAAGGTTCAGGAAAATATAAATAAGTTGTTTGACAAAAGAACCAAAGCTGTTGATTTCAAAATTGGAGATAAATTTTTGAAGTGGGACTCAAGGAGAGAGGATAAAGGAAAGAACGACAAGTTTGACAGTTTGTGCCAGGGTCCCTACATCATCCAGGCCACTGTGGGTCCAAATGAATTTTTTCTACAAGAATTAGATGGTACAGAGTTGTTTGGGGGTCCTGTCAATGGCATGATGCTCAAACACTACTTTTGGTGATTTCCAATTTCTAGCTTCCATTTCCATTGTAAATACCATTGCTGTGTTATGTTTTCAAGAAAAAAGAGAAAATGTTCCAAAAAAAAGCAGGAAGAAAGGAGAGGTTCAGACATGCTCAAAACATGAACCTCAGAAATGAAAAGGATTGGCTCTAATATGATCAAAACCTGAGCCAAAGAAGGAAAATAGTTGATTCTAACATGTTCAAAATCTGAACCAACAACTAAGGAAGAAGAATCAGCTCTAACATGTCCAAAACCAGAGCTGAATGAAGAAGAGAAAGTGACTCTAACAAGCTCAAAACTTGAGTCACAAAAGAAAGAAGGATGCTTCAAAACTTCAGATTTCAAGCCTTCAAATTTTTGTTTGTAATTTTTTGCAAGTTTCTGTCCATGTGCAACTGTCTTTATGCCTCGGATCCACAACAAACTAGACTGTCTAATCCTATTTTGGTTGTTTTTAAATTTCTTTTGTAGAATATAGAGAAGAAATCTGTTGGACAGTTTAATCCCAGCAAATGTTAGATTAGGTAGAGAAACATGTGAGGCCAACAGTTTAATCTGGTCTCATGGAGCAATAAGGGTAGAAATAGAATAGGTTTATTTTCTTGTTTGTAAAAAATAAATGATGTAAAGGGGTTTGCTAGTCCAAGTGCACCCCGGAAGAAAAAATGCTAGGATTGTAGGATGGGTAGGTAGATGGTTTGATAATTTTTCTGCTGATATGATGTCTTCAGGATTTGTGGCAGCTAATCTAAGAAAGAAAAGAATGAGTCAACTACCAGGCACCTGGCCTACACCAAAGATCATTTTCTGAATTCTTGACTCCTTCAAGAAGAAGCCATCCCCATGTGGAGCCACTGTTAGCCCCTATAAAATCCTTGACAAGCAAGCAAGGGGCTAATTCATTTTATGAGCCTTCAAGGAATGCATTTCTCTTGAAAACACATCATCCTTGAAGCCTCTTCATGCTCTCTGCCCTTTGATTATTTCCCTCTGATGTATCCATCCAAAAAGTCTCACTGATTGCAAAAAATTGTGCTCCAAAAGGCCTACATTTTCCCCTTGTACCCCTGCCGAATGTCCCATTTTAACCCTTTTTCCCCCCTTGTCAAAATCTCCCCCTTACCCTCTAAATCCTCCCAAAATCCCCTCTAAATCCCACACATACCCCTTATTTGGCCTATTTCCCCTTTTTTCCCTCTATCGTTACCCTTTATTGGCCTTAGAATGCACTAAAAATGGGCCAAAAACCCATTTTCCACATTATGTGGGCTTAGCACCTTTCGGCCCTAGCACCCTCACCATTTTCCACCACGTGACCCAGCGCCAAGACCAGGCACCAAGGCAGAAGGCGCTCATCACAAATGTATATCGGGAGCATTTCTGGTCGTCGATTTGTTTAGATCGGATGGTCTTCAAAGGTTAGCGTTGTGCCATGGCCCACTCCGTTCGCCCCCCCGATCGCATCGCAGCTGTCTGTTTAACCTGCCGAATCAACGGTCAGATTTTCACCAGCCTGGTGGTCCCCGCGCCGTGTAATGTTAAAAAACCGCTGGTTTCTATCGCATCGCCATTGGAGGGTGGGTGGTATTTCTCGTTTCGGAGCGATGCCATTCACCGCCGGACACGTGTCTCGAGCACTATTTGAAAACCACCATTCATCACGCGTTATCGTTTGTCCGCAGATCCGACGCAAAATCACTATACATCGTCTAATCTGGGGCGGGCCATCCGACGGTAGTCGCGCCACGAAGTTGCATGGGAGTTAACCAAGGTAATCCATACCCATGGCCCACCATCCGTCGCCCTCTGATATGTTTTCCACCATTGATCTCCTCCTGATATCGGACGGTCAAGATTCAATCGCCCTCCGCCGCATTCTCAACCGTCGATCTCCTCCTGAGATCGAACGGTCCAGATTAACTGCATGTCCCGCCGTTGACCGGTCCCGCCGTGTCACCTTTCCACGTGTTTCATTGCGTGTTTATTCTTCCCTTTAAATATTCCATTCCAAGGTCAATGTTTAAGGTTTTGTGTTTAAATTTCCATTCTCGCCACCCTCCAACTGCATTTTCCCACTGTACCACCATTCTGCAAACCTCCCACTACATTTTCCCCCGTAATCCCACACTATTCCGCCATCTCACTAGCCTGCACCACCAATTTCGTCATCCCCACTGCATCCACCTGCCTTGTGCATGCTTTTCTTAACGTTTTTTCTTGTTTTGCAGGGTTACAGGCAGGCGGGAAACCTCCATGATTCGTCTGCACTATTGTAGTGGCACAATGCACAGAAGAAGCTGAATTTAAAGCCTAATATTACAGGAAAATGTTCAGAAAGGTGTCTGCAACGTGAATTTCATCAAAGGACAGAGTTTAGACTCTACAAAACCTCTCTAGCACCATTAAAGCTCAAATTTCACAGACAGGGACAATACTGGAGCAGCGAAGGATGTCAGTGGAAGATCAGAGAGTTTAGGGCATATAATTGAAGATTGCAAGCCTTAACTAAACAATTAGAGGCAGAGTACCAAATCAAAGACATC
This sequence comes from Pinus albicaulis, assembly GCA_034641835.2. Classification (NCBI taxonomy): domain Eukaryota; kingdom Viridiplantae; phylum Streptophyta; class Pinopsida; order Pinales; family Pinaceae; genus Pinus; species Pinus albicaulis. The sequence goes on along the minus strand of CM076578.1, from coordinate 1,351,366,574 downwards.
ATGGATCGATCATAAGGTCCTAGGGCACATAAAACAATGCCAACAGGGTTTCACCATCAGCAGAATGTTCTTTCCCATGAAAGGACGAAGTGCCCATGCAATTTTCATTCTATGTTGTGTTCTAGAGGAGTTTTCTGCCCTGACAATAGTCCTGATGCTATCAGAGCATTTGATATGCAGTATGGCAGACTTCACAATCATTTATTTACCTTTTTGTTTATTCACCAAAGTACTACAGATTACTGCAGCCAAAGTAAATCAGAGGCATACCGAAGTAGATGGAAGCCTGGAGAAGACCACTCTTTCACCCAAAGAGTGCCAGAGATAAATGCACAGAATTTAAATAGAATGGGCTTTGGCCCTCTTTATTTTCTGAGTTTTAATGCTTCATTTAGTTTTTCACCTACCTCCTCTACTCTCTTCAGCTATAAAATCCATGAAGGAGCTCATTGTAAGGGTTATTGATCGGTTATCAGAGAATTACAAGCTATTTCTTTTGAGACATAATCTCTGTGTAAAGTTGTAATATAGGCTGAGGAAGATGTTTTCAGACTGAATATCTAGCTATTGGTATTGTTGTACTTGACTGGTGTTGCTCTTTAATATGACAAGCACATTTCTTTGGATCCTGATCTAAAGCAGCGGTGATGTTTTATACCTCTGTGTTTTCTTTTAACTTGCAGTTCATTTCATTTCATTTCTACTGGCTCGCATTAGAAAACTGGCATAGGATTTACCCTTGTTAGGTACCCTATGTTTCTGCTCTCCTTGCCTTCAATGTTTTCTTCTAAATGTGTTATCTAAGGGTTGATTTTTGTTAATTTAACCAGTGTAGTGGATGTCATTTCCTGCTAGATGATGTATGAATTAAATGAATCTGTTCTTAGATGTTCTTGTTAGGATTTAATTGAATGAATTGGGAACACTGGGAGATCTAGAACTCTGTCTCTATCTCACTAGGATCCTTTTCAATTAATTGAACCTTTCTAAGATCCCTCAAGCTGGAGGCCGAAGCATTGAGAGTTCAAAGTCTATCTCTGATCTCGGGTCTTTAACTTTGTATTCTAAATCTTTATTGTTTCATCCTCTCTTACCATTTCATGCCACACTATCATCTTTAAGATCGAATGCTTTAGATGACTAGCCCAACTGAAAGCCTGCACATTGAATAGCAAGTAAACCCTTTCCTGACTCCATTTCTCAAGTGTCTTGGATGTTCCTTGGAGTATCTCTCCTTTGCCTAAATTCCTCTTTGTTCACCATTGTCTTATATTGAACCCTTCTTTCCTAATTCCCAACAACCAAACAAAACAACCAAACAAACAATCAAACAAACAAACTTCGAGCCTTATAACTAGCCTAACATCTTAATTTTGAGCTTCAAAGTTATAAACCTTGCTTATATAGAGAGATCCCTCTTTGGACCCAGGAGGGCTAGATCCTGAGGTCTGAAAGTGGTTTTGATGTTGTCTCATCTTTTGGTCTCGCCAATCTGGCCAAAACATGGGAACCCCAACAGATAAGAGAAGGTCAACTTTAGGACTTGTATTTACTCTTGTAGGTCGAGCTATTAGCTGGATGTCAAAGCTACAAAACATTGTTTCTTTATCCACTATAGAAGCATAATACATAGTTGCTTCACATGCTTGCAAAGAAGTGGTTTGGTTGAAAGGTTTGTTTGGTGAGTTTGGTAGGTTGCAGGACAACATAAAGTTATTTTGTGATAGTCAAAGTGCAATTCATTTGGCTAAAAATCCTGCCTATCATAGTAAATCAAAGCATATACCTATAAAGTACCATTTTGCAAGACAGGTTATCATTGAACGGGGAGTTTCTCTTGAAAAAGTGCATACAAAGGAAAATTGTGCAGACATGTTCATGAAACCAGTTTTATCACGGAAGCTACGATGGCGTTTGTATTCTCTTGGCTTGCAGAAAAAATGAAAAGAATAAATAGGAACAAGGTATTAGGCTAATTGTTGTCAAGGTGGAGATTGTTGATATTTTGTATATATGGCTAAAATCTCATGGATAATGCCAACAATAGGATTTGTTCCTAAATTGATTGCATTAAATCTTGATGAGGAGATATTCTATCCTATTTTGTTGTGATAGAATTTATTATTCAGTTTCTTCTCTACATCTATAAATTGTGAGCCTGTAGAGGAAAATGTGTGTGAGGTGAGACGAAGAGGAGGAGCAGATGTGAAAATCTGCTGTTGTAATCTCTTGTTGAGTAATAAGATTGCCGATACCTCTGTTTGGTGGATATAGCCCAGATTGGTTGGGTGAACCACGTTAAATGCTGTCTTCATTTTATATGATGTGTGTGATTTATATTGTTTTTTGCTGTGCTTAATTCTGACATTTACAAGTTAATAATATGCATGATAAAGTTGAGGTGGATATCCATGGTTAAGAAACGTGTTATAGTATAAGTTTAATGTAAGTATTAAGTTTCTTTGTGCTTATTAATTAAATTTAAATATAGTTTAGAATCATTATTAGTCAATGTCAAGTAAAGGATCTAATAATGGATTTTTCTATTGAACATTATTAGTTTAACATTGATCAATGCAAATTATAATCTTTACCTTTTAAAAATAAGTATTTATTTTTAAATAGTATTAAAAAAAAAAATTTCAAACATTTGATTGGATCATAACTTGAAGGCCTTATTGCATCAATTGCACAATATAATGCCATGTGGATAATTGGCTAACATATTTTATGCCATAATTTATGGATATAGTTGCAATATTCATGGATGATGTTTACATATTTGTGTAGTTATTTTTTATGGTTAAGCTTTGCAGGAAAACCTTGAGAAAACAAAATACTTGAAAATAACTTATACTAAAGTAAATAACACATCTACCATCAATTACATCCCACCATAATTTAAGCAAGTCTTTGCATGAAAAATGGATACGAGTAAGATGTAAAAAATTATACTTACAAGAGTTACTTTCCACAAATATTTATGCTTCCTTTAACAAGTATGTAGAAGTAAACTGTGTAGATGTTTATTACCCACCAATTTTTTTGCAAGTTTTTGTGCTTGAGAAAGCTTTTTACTTATCCACTTCACATCTCAATTTATTAGTTAATCCCAATCAACCATTACTAATTTACTTATAATATTTATGTAATTTTTCCTAGAGCATAATTTCTAACTTGAGTTGGAGGGGCTAAGTTAATCTCCAAAACAACATCTCAACCATACTTGAATTTATATTACTTTTAACCTTTTATTATTTTTTAATTGAGTTGACATATAAATGTTAAATGTTAAACATTTATTCTTGACATCTACCCTCATAGAGTGCCTCTCAGTGCAATACAATCTTTTTACTCACAAAATGTCTTATAGCTTTTTGGGCATACATATACAATATTTTGATTGTGATACTCGTTATGATTTTTGGGGCATGTTGTACTAATAAGTCATATTGTTGGCCCATGGCATTGGTCCATGATATTGTAATAAATTCTTGCACATATTAAGAATGCCCATAATGAAGGGGGGATAAAATCAAAGATTTGTATTTCTTTCGACCATGAGGAAAAGTTGACTTTGCTTTGGTTTCTAGGGCTTTCTCATCTTGTGTATGATACCCAATTGCCACCTCTTGCTTGGATTTTTCTTCTGTAATTAAGGATGGGTCACATAGTGGAGATGATGATTCTCACTTCTTTTATGGAGTCATCATAAGGGGGGATTTTTGTCTGTTTAGTGGAGAATTTGACGGTCCCTACTAAATTAGGATCTGAAGACTCTCCAAGATTATATATGTTTTCTGCTATGTTTTGGATCTATTTTGCTGGAAAATAGTGCATTGGGTACGATCTATAAGGTGTTTTTTCAAGTCCCTTATTCCATCTACTCTAACTTATAAATAATGCATTGTCTCATGGGTAGTGGATTCATTGGAGGTTTCATTTCCTATGCCCAAATGGTTGTATTCCCCATAGAGAGCTCCAATTCGTTGTTTGAGGTCTATGAAGTATGCATCTCTAGCAATAATGGAGCATAACACATTTCAATTTTTTATAAAAAGCTGAGTGGGAATTCTTGTTCTCTTTGAACTAGAAGCTTTTCCCATGTCGTTTATTTAAAGAAGACCAAGGCTTGGTGTTTCACGACCCAAGAATCCAAATGGAACACCTACATATTTCAAATATTTTTGAAAGGGAAGTGTTATCACTTAGGTTTTCCTAGAAGTTGTGTAAGAGGAAATTATACCCGAGGTAACCACAAACCAACCTTTTAGATGCAAAATCTAGCCAATCTGCATCTAGAGAGGGCTCTCTCTTTATGATTTATCTTTGTTCTTGGAAGGTTTTAGGCTAGTTATAGATTCAAGAGTTTGTTTTGGGAAAATGGTGGAATCCACAAACTAAGGGCAAGGTTGAGAGCTTTCAGTCCATTGGGCTATGGAGTCAAAGGATGGCTTTACTGGATTTCTATTCTAAACACAAGATGGTATTACAGGGCAAGATAGCTAGACAGAGAACAATCCTTAAAATTTAAAGTGGATGGGATGATCTTGAAGGGATGAAAGGAAGCTAAGAATCTTTCACCATGTTCAAAAGAAAGAAGTGAAATGACTACAAACAAAGAGCAATGAGGATTCTTTATTATAGTAGTCAACAATGTTTAAATTAGCAAAGCAGGAGCATTTAAGAATTCATGCTTATAACTAATTTAGAAGAAAACATTAAGAATAATCACATTTGAAAACAGAGTACAATTAAGCAAATTCTGTTTCAATCCTTTATGTAAATTATTCAGAGATGGATATGATGATATCATAAACTAATATAAAATTTCAGACATAAGGGTAGAAAAACTTATTGAACTGTAGTCTAACACATGAATCCTGCAACAAGTCCAGTGCTTTAAATCGTCATCCAGTAAGCCACAAGTAAATTCCTCTAAAAAGATTTTATTCCGAAAATCTCAATGTTACAGCAGAGTAATAGAATCCACCCTCAACACTCTCTTTGAGGGTTTATTTATACAAATTCTAAACTAAAATATCTTGAAACAAATATCAAAATTGGTTCACAAATCTCTCCAACTATTTTACATAAATAGAACTTAAGTAAAGGACACTCAAACTAATGCATCTATTTGGCACTATTTTTTATGGATAGGTGATGAAAAACAGGAGAATTCGAATTTGATCCAACTCTTAGTTGATGATGAGGCATCCAAGTCACTAACTGCTTCCTTTCTTTGTGCATTCTGCTCCAACAATTCTGCAAACTTGGGGTCCAATGATATCTTTGTATTTCTCAATCCGTAATAGATATGTAAAAAGTGAAAGAGGTTATTGTAGATAAATATGTTTTTGAGATAAACCTCTTTCACTTTCCTAAACTTCCTCTCCAGCTATGCGCAATAGGCTCTGCAAAAAGATGTGTAAAACAGAGTTTTACAGAGTCTGAAAAATAGCCTCTAAAGATGTGCATGTATCTCTCAGTCTGAAATCAATGTCCAAAAAATGAGATAGGTTTTTGTATATGGGTCTCTTAGGAACAAAAACCTCCTTCAGTTTTGTAAGATGTATTTCGGATTGGCCACAATATTCTCTGCAAAATGATGACTTAACTGGTATTTTCTGCAAAAAGTGCTTTCCATCATTGTTTAATATTTCCAAAACCATAATAGCTGTTAGAAAAGTGAGAGAGGTTTTTGTAGATAATCCTCTTAAGAACATAAACCTCCTTCAGTTTTTCAAAATTCATATTGTATTGATCACAATAGTTTCTGCAAAACTATGACTAAAATATGCAATTTCTACAAAAATGTTCCTTCTTGTTGTATTTTTCATCTTTTCACTTTTTTGTTCCTTTGACTGTTTTACTTTCACTTTAGATAAACTTCAATGTTGGTGAAAGTATTTTCATCTCTTTTTACCAGTTTACTGCCTCTGTAATTACTTTTACTGTTTTACCTTTGACTGCTCTGTAACTTCATTTTAACTTTCACTCTGACTTTTACCTGATACACTTTAACCACTGATACTCTTTAACTGTTATGCTTTTCCTATCCCTGTAATTTCTCATTTCACTTTTACCATTCACTATGCACATTTCATCATTCTAATCTCTCTTTGACTTTGTATACAAACTGTTTGTTGAATGAAGATATTGAATTAAAATCTGAGAATTTGGAGTGACAATTTTGTCAACTAGTATTGAAATTGTTGGTCAAAATCCATATTCTGATGATAACCTGCTAAAATCAAACAATTTGTTAATGAAATCCAGGTCTCTATGAGGGGCATTCAATGGGGTTACATTCAGGGCTGCCGGAGCTTCCATTTTGGTTCTTGTGTATTCAAAATGGAAGTTTCTGGGTTTTCTTCACAGACTGAGCGCGATTTCAGTTTTAATGAGGGAAATTGGCACAATTGCAGGTTCGGGGGGAACAATTCACGGTTTAAAAATCAGGGAATGATCTTAGCAATAAGATTTTAACACTGATCCAGTGGAAAAACAAGGAACACAGAGTTTCTTTTCAAGTTCGGAGCACAATAGAAGAAATACCTGTTCTTGGAAGCAAACTGGGTTTTAACAGGTATCAGGTGGTGGTAAGATGATGCTCGAACACAGGTCCGGCGGAATTCTGGAGCGAAGTCGAATGGAACAGTGGATTTCAATGAAAATTCGAAAACCGTAGCAGAGAGCACAGTCGCTTTCAATAACGAAAATAACGGGAAAAACACGAAAAATGGCTTTATTTATAAGTTAAAAGGGTTTTTAAGTTTTTCGAGGAGTGACGTCATCAATGTACGGGCTGACGTGTGCAGGGGTCGGGCGGTAAGTGGTTTAGTCCCCGCACCGCTTTTGAGCACAGGCGGTATTAACCGCGAGGGCAGCGATTCCACAAAGGTGTTGACGCGTGGACGGGTGACTGGTCAAATACCACCCATCCCCCGCTGGTTAAAGTTCTTACAAAGGATGGGTAGCGGGGTTCACGTGGATCGTTGATCTGCGGAGGGTTGATCCGACGGTTGAAGTGATGGGGGAATAAGCGGAGGATTCAGGTGTGGGCCCGTCGGGTTTTAAAACATTTAAAGTTTAATCTAATCACCCCGGGAGGCGTCTAATAGGCGGAGGGTAAGGTTATTAGTTAATTCGGATAATTAACTAATCCCGTGTTTATATAGAAAAAAGGGAGTTGTGGCGGGGTTTTGCTGGGCGCGGGTAGTAAAAGGCTGCGTTAGATGCCAGGTGGATGAGCCACGTTGGCACGGGGTTTTCCCAAGTTTAGTTTAGAAAATAAAACTTCGGGTTTTGTATTTTTGGGTTTAAACATACATATTGTATGTCTAAAGTTTGATTTTTTCATATATATTTTTATTATATGATAAATTAATTAATACAATTAATTCACCATAGGGGCGGGATTATTGTATAAAGGTATAATTTAACCAAAGGGCTTATATAATGGGTTTTCTTTTAAATGCACGGGGAAATAATTACTTTGGTTAAACTATATAATAGAGGGGTTTTTTGGGTTATTTATAAAAAGGGAGTTATATACTTAGGATAGGGTATTTTACTAGGGATTTAGTAAAATAGAGTTAAATGTAAATATGGCAAAGGACAAGGAAACTCAAAATATTTTTGCACATCTAAGAAAGTGATAACTTTTGAAGTAAATTGCAATATCTTATCTTCAACACTTAAACTTAGAATAGCAAGTTATCTTGAGGGATTTTTATGGAATTTTGCATGAGTTTCCTAAGTAAAATAGGATCTTACTTAGGACAAGGTTAAAGATGGATGATTATAATGATAAATTATCTCAAGTACTTAGGTCTTTTTGATCATTAGGCCGAGGGTCCGATCCCTCCAGAAGTCAAGGAAATGCCTTGAGCCCCTTTGATCTCCAAATACCTTAGTACTTTGGTGGAAATTAGTAAAACTTTTAAGGGGAAAATGATGAGGGAAGTTAATGATTTTTAACTCTGCTTGTTGTGACTTTCCAGTGTGTTCGCTGCTTCAGTATTTGTGATGAAAGTAAAGAATCAAAACATTGAGCAGCATCATTCATCAGATAAAACTTTACAACAACATCTACCTACCCTATCTACTACTACCATTTTCTCTTCTTTATTAGGGTGCATTTAGACTTGCAAACCCTTATCAATCTTTTTCTTTTTTACAAGGCAAATCTATTTAATTCTACCCTTATTACATCCAAGGGCTCAGATTAAACTGTTGAGCACCTCTTATTAACTCTACCTATCTACTTATCTGCCAAGATTAAACTGTTTGGTCAGATATTTATTCTCTAATCTACAACATGAAATTGAAATATGAGTAAGCCGAGTTTAAACAGTTTGACTTATTCATGGATTGTGGAAAAGGTTTGACAAGTTGCACACAATTGCTTTATTACCAAAAATGAAATAGTAGTGGCATTTGGATTTGCACACTTTCCTTGGTCTATTTTTGCTTGGGGTTCATTTCTTTCTCTTTTTTAACCATTTTATTCTTTTTTACCCTTTGATTTTTCTTTTAGGGTATACCCTCTTTACATTTTTTAAAATTTTTGATTTTTTGGTTTTTCAAGAATATGGAACACCTTTGCTCAAGAAAAAAGGTTTGAACATATTCCATAGTTCAATCAAGACAATCATGAAAAATGACACCTATTGGTATAGGAGTCTAACACTGGCTCCACTTGGGGATGGCTTTTTCTTGTGAAAAGTCAAGAACAGCAGGTCAGATGCCTCAAAATGTCTTCAACTGAACCATGTAATCTCCTTCTTCTAGTAGCTTTATTGTACATATGATAGTAAAACTTCTGAAGCTTAGGGCCTTCACTTCGGGCTTCAACTCCAGTAAGTTACTATTCACTAAAAACTTAAAACTTTGTTGCCCAGTTAGGAATTTTCTGCCTTGTTCCAATCCCAAACATGAATTTGTTGTGGTTGAAAATCTTGAATTGAATATAGTCATTTTTCTGCAACCTGACATCTGATCTAAAACTAAAACAACACACAAAAATTTTCAAACCAACTTAATGAAAAAATAGTTGAAAATTGACAACTAAAAAGAATGCTCAAAATTATGATCTTATTAGCACTCATTTACCTACTCTTATCTACTAAAAACCTTATTGAATCAGGTAATACAAAAATGCCAATGAAGCCAATCAAGTAGCTGTAAAAATAAATGGATAACTTGATTGCTTGTGACCAAAATTGGAAGTATGTTATGATCATGTGCCTTTATAATCAATGATAAGAGGTGAAATGGCAATTGTTGATATATTTGATCCTTATAGAGAAAACATGTTTGCAAATTTGGGCTCAAAAGATTCTGCATATAATCTGATATAGGATCAATAAAAGCATGATGTATGTTATTTACTTCTAGGCCTTCAATGACTAATTTTTCAATTGAATTATGAATATTAGACCATGAACTTATTTCTTCAGTCTTGTGTTTGAAAGAATAATCATCTTCAATATGCAAGTCAAAAGATAGTACAATTTCCTTTTGCTTTGGAGAAGGAAGATTTTCAAAGAATTCTTTAGGATTTCGGAAATTGTATGACTGAATTTGAGAATGCAAAAGTTTGATTTCATTTTCATAATTTTCAGAAATTATATCAAGAAGCCATTTTTTAACTCGAGGAGAATATTTTCTTGATTTAAAAATAAGAAATAAAGCTCTTAGAAAATCCTCATCAAGTTGAAGTTCTAATATCTTATCCCTCAAAATAGCTAGTGATTGTTCTATGAAATTACCTTGAATTGGGAAATCATACTGATCATATTTAGGAAATTCTCCAGAATAAGGAATGTCATTAATTATAAACATTGGATCAGCATATTTCTCTTTCAACAATCCCAATATATCTTGATTAGATTGGTTGCATTTTGTTTGAAAATCATTGTTTTGTTCAATAGGCGTGATATCAAGCAATGGGCCTTTTTGGGAAGGTAGAATAACATGAGCATCAACTTGATCTTCTGTCCCTTCATGGATAAAAACCTTTGTACATTCATCAACATTAGAAGAAGTAGAAACAATTTCTTCATTATGTAAATAGTCTGAGGATGGTTGCATGTCTAGAAGAAAATTGATTTCTTCTTCGGTGAGGGGAGGTGGGAATCTCTGAATTCTTAGATTGAAATGACAATTGTTTTTTCCCTTATCTAAAATTTGATCATGAGGTTGATTATTTTCTTTAACTCCATTCAAAACATTAAATGAAACATCATTTTTTAATACAAAGGGGATTTGTGGATCTTGATTTATCTCCTGACTTATTTCATCTTTGTTTAACTCCTCTTGATTATTATGATATTTAACTTGAGAATGAAAGTTTTGGACTTCTTCTAATAAATCTTCAGGAGACCAATTTGCAAAATCTTCATCAATATTTTTAAGGTAATTCATAAGATCTTCAGCTTGATCACAACAATTTTCAGCTAATGATAAAGATGGAAAATCTTCTTTGTAATGCTCATAAAATACCTTATGAAAATCTTTTAGAGAAAACAAACTTGCAGGTTTAAGAGCTTCGTACCATTCCCTTGCTTTTCCTTCTAAGGTTCCCATGAATATCTTCATGAGGCAATCCTCATGCCAATCACCTTTCAATCTTGATGAGTGTATATGAAATTTAATGAGATGTAGTAAAGGATCATCAATATTCTCATCTTGAAACATGGGCAGATTTTCACCCCAATTTACCTTTGGTAGTTTGTGTGGAAATCCATGTATGTGATCTCTGCTCATAGGAGCATATCTTTGTTTTATTCTTGGATCATCTTGAAAATCAGCCATAATGAAAGGCCACGATATCTGTAAAACCAAGTTAGATCCTTATATAAAATACAATACATATTGAAAACCATTCTTAACGTGAAAGAACATAATGTCTTGGATTAAGATCCAAGTTGAAAGCCTGATCTTTCCATATTGTTCTTCCAGGTTCATTCCTCCAGTGGAGTCTTAGTAGTGAAATTGATTTTGGAGTCGCCAGGTGGATGATTTTAACCTTTGTGTGTCTGATCCCTGTCCACCATCATAGATCAGATCTAAACCTGTAAAACAATTCTGAAGAAAAAATTAGTTATTCAGGAAACCAAATTTTTTGTGAATTTTCAAAACAACTTCTACAAACTCTTCAAGAAATTTAATATTTTTAATTAAAATTTTCTCAAAGATTTATTAAACTAGAGAGTCTGATTGAATGTTTTGAATCCAAAGTTCAATTTATAAGTTAAACCAGAGATAGACTGAAGCAACATTTGTTTACTATGCAGTTGCAGAGAAAAAGCATTTCAAAGGCTACCTGGCTGATCTTCAGACTCTGTCTATAGCTTATAAATCAAACAATAGTATCAATAAAATGATTCAGGTCCCCAGTATGGTCGCCACTATGTTATCACTCAGGTTTTCCTAGAAGTTGTGTAAGAGGAAATTATACCCGAGGTAACCACAAACCAATCTTTTAGATGCAGAATCTAGCCAATCTGCATCCAGAGAGGGCTCTCTCTTTATGATTTATCTTTGTTCTTGGAAGGTTTTAGGCTAGCTATAGATTCAAGAGTTTGTTTTGGGAAAATGGTGGAATCCACAAACTAAGGGCAAGGTTGAGAACTTTCAGTCCATTGGGATATGGAGTCAAAGGATGGCTTTACTGGATTTCTATTCTAAACACAAGATGGTATTACAGGGCAAGATAGCTAGACAGAGAACAATCCTTAAAATTTAAAGTGGATGGGATGATCTTGAAGGGATGAAAGGCAGCTAAGAATCTTTCACCATGTTCAAAAGAAAGAAGTGAAATGGCTACAAACAAAGAGCAATGAAGGATTCTTTATTATAGTAGTCAACAATGTTTAAATTAGCAAAGCAGGAGCATTTAAGAATTCATGCTTATAACTAATTTAGAAGAAAACATTAAGAATAATCACATTTGAAAACAGAGTACAATTAAGCAAATTCTGTTTCAATCCTTTATGTAAATTATTCAGAAATGGATATGATGGTATTATAAACTAATATAAAATTTCAGACAAAAGGTAGAAAAACTTATTGAACTGTAGTCCAACACATGAATCCTGCAACAAGTCCAGTGCTTTAAATCGTCATCCAGTAAGCCACGAAAAATTTCTCCAAAATGCTTTTATTCCGAAAATCTCAATGTTACAACAAAGTAATAGAATCCACCCTCAACACTCTCTTTGAGGGTTTATTTATACAAATTCTAAACTAAAATATCTTGAAACAAATATCAAAATTGGTTCACAAATCTCTCCAACTATTTACATAAATAGAACTTAATTAAAGGACACTCAAACTAATGCATCTATTTGGCACTATTTTTTATGGATATGTGATGAAAAAGAGGAGAATTCGAATTTGATCCAACTCTTAGTTGATGATGAGGCATCCAAGTCACTAACTGCTTCCTTTCTTTGTGCAATCTGCTCCAACAATTCTGCAAACTTGGGGTCCAATGATATCTTTGTATTTCTCAATCTGTAATAGATATGTAAAAAGTGAAAGAGTTTATTGTAGATAAATATGTTTTTGAGATAAACCTCTTTCACGTTCCTAAAATTCCTCTCCAGCTATGCGCAATAGGCTCTGCAAAAAGATGTGTAAAACAGAGTTTTACAGAGTCTGAAAAATAGCCTCTAAAGATGAGCATGTATCTCTCAGTCTGAAATCAATGTCTAAAAAATGAGATAGGTTTTTGTATATGGGTCGCTTAGGAAATAAAACCTCCTTCAGGTTTGTTATATGTATTTCGGATTGGCCACAATATTCTCTGCAAAATGATGACTTAACTGGTATTTTCTGCAAAAAGTGCTTTCCATCATTGTTTAATATTTCCAAAACCATAATAGCTGTTAGAAAAGTGAGAGAGGTTTTTGTAGATAATCCTCTTAAGAACATAAACCTCCTTCAGTTTTGAAAAATTCATCTTGTATTGATCACAATAGTTTCTGCAAAACAATGACTAAAACATTAAATTTCTGCAGAAATGTTCCTTTTTGTTGTGTTTTTCATCTTTTCACTTTTTTGTTCTTTTAACTGTTTGACTTTCACTTTAGATAAAATTCAATGTTGGTGAAAGTATTTTCATCTCTTTTTACCATTTTACTGCCTCTGTAATTACTTTTACTGTTTTACCTTTGACTGCTCCGTAACTTCATTTTAACTTTCACTCTGACTTTTACCTGATACACTTTAACCATTGATACTCTTTAACTGTTATGCTTTTCCTATCCCTGTAATTTCTCATTTCACTTTTACCATTCACTATGCACATTTCATCATTCTAATCTCTCTTTGACTTTGTATACAAACTGTTTGTTGAATGAAGATATTGAATTAAAATCTGAGAATTTGGAGTAACAATTTTGTCAACTAGTATTGAAATTGTTGGTCCAAATCCATATTCTGATGATAACCTGCTAAAATCAAACAATTTGTTAATGAAATCCGGGTCTCTATGAGGGGCATTCAATGGGGTTACATTCAGGGCTGCCGGAGCTTCCATTTTGGTTCTTGTGTATTCAAAATGGAAGTTTCTGGGTTTTCTTCACAGACTGAGCGCGATTTCAGTTTTAATGAGGGAAATTGGCACAATTGCAGTTCGGGGGGAACAATTCACAGTTTAAAAATAAGGGAATGATCTTAGCAATAAGATTTTAACACTGATCCAGCGGAAAAACAAGGAACACAGAGTTTCTTTTCAAGTTCGGAGCACAATAGAAGAAATACCTGTTCTTGGAAGCAAACTAGGTTTTAACAGATATCAGGTGGTGGCAAGATGATGCTCGAACACAGGTCTAGCGGAATTCTGGAGCGAAGTCGAATGGAACAGTGGATTTCAATGAAAATTCGAAAACCGTAGCAGAGAGCACAGTCGCTTTCAATAACGAAAATAACGGGAAAAACACGAAAAATGGCTTTATTTACAAGTTAAAAGGGTTTTTAAGTTTTTCGAGGAGTGACGTCATCAATGTACGGGCTGACGTGTGCAGGGGTCGGGCGGTAAGTGGTTTAGTCCCCGCACCGCTTTTGAGCACAGGCGGTATTAACCGCGAGGGCAGCGATTCCACAAAGGTGTTGACGCGTGGACGGGTGACTGGTCAAATACCAACCATCCCCCGCTGGTTAAAGTTCTTACAAAGGATGGGTAGCGGGGTTCACGTGGATCGTTGATCTGCGGAGGGTTGATCCGACGGTTGAAGTGATGGGGGAATAAGCGGAGGATTTAGGTGTGGGCCCGTCGGGTTTTAAAACATTTAAAGTTTAATCTAATTACCCCGGGAGGCGTCTAATAGGCGGAGGGTAAGGTTATTAGTTAATTCGGATAATTAACTAATCCCGTGTTTATATAGAAAAAAGGGAGTTGTGGCGGGGTTTTGCTGGGCGCGGGTAGTAAAAGGCTGCGTTAGGTGCCAGGTGGATGAGCCACGTTGGCACGGGGTTTTCCCAAGTTTAGTTTAGAAAATAAAACTTCGGGTTCTGTATTTTTGGGTTTAAACATACATATTGTATGTCTAAAGTTTGATTTTTTCATATGTATTTTTATTATATGATAAATTAATTAATACAATTAATTCACCATAGGGGCGGGATTATTGTATAAAGGTATAATTTAACCAAAGGGCTTATATAGTGGGTTTTCTTTTAAATGCACGGGGAAATAATTACTTTGGTTAAACTATATAATAGAGGGGTTTTTTGGGTTATTTATAAAACGGGAGTTATATACTTAGGATAGGGTATTTTACTAGGGATTTAGTAAAATAGAGTTAAATGTAAATATGGCAAAGGACAAGGAAACTCAAAATATTTTTGCACATCTAAGAAAGTGATAACTTCTGAAGTAAATTGCAATATCTTATCTTCAACACTTAAACTTAGAATAGCAAGTTATCTTGAGGGATTTTTATGGAATTTTGCATGATGTTCCTAAGTAAAATGGGATTTTACTTAGGACAAGGTTAAAGATGGATGATTATAATGATGAATTATCTCAAGTACTTAGGTCTTTTTTGATCATTAGGCCGAGGGTCCGGTTCCTCCAGAAGTC
The DNA here is from genome assembly GCA_034641835.2 of Pinus albicaulis. Classification (NCBI taxonomy): domain Eukaryota; kingdom Viridiplantae; phylum Streptophyta; class Pinopsida; order Pinales; family Pinaceae; genus Pinus; species Pinus albicaulis. The sequence continues at coordinate 1,351,351,477 of CM076578.1, read as the reverse complement.
AAGGAAATGCCTTGAGCCCCTTTGATCTCCAAATACCTTAGTATTTTGGGGGGGAGATTAGTAAAACTTTTGAGGGGAAAGTGATGAGGGAAGTTAATGAGTTTAACCTAGACGATTGTGACTTTCCGGTGTTATTCCAACGTCCATTGTGATGAAAGTAAAGAATCAAAACATTGAGCGGCATTAGCTGTGATGGCTTTACAATAACATCTACCTACCCTATCTATTTGACACTACCATTTTCTCCTCTTTATTAGGGTGCATTTAGACTTGCAAACCCTTATCAATCTTTTCTTTTTTACAAGGCAAATCTATCTAATTCTACCCTTATTACATCCATCCAAGGGCTCAGATTAAACTGTTGAGCACCTTTTATTCACTCTACCTATCTACTTATCTGCCAAGATTAAACTGTTTGGTCAGATATTTATTCTCTATTCTATAACATGAAATTGAAATATGAGTAAGCCAAGTTTAAACAGTTTGGCTTATTCATGGATTGTGGCAAAGGTTTGACAAGTTGCACACAATTGCTTTATTACCAAAAATGAAATAGTAGTGGCATTTGGATTTGCACACTTTCCTTGGTCTATTTTTGCTTGGGGTTCATTTCTTTCTCTTTTTTAACCATTTTATTCTTTTTTACCCTTTGATTTTTCTTTTAGGGTATACCCTCTTTACATTTTTTAAAATTTTTGATTTTTTGGTTTTTCAAGAATATGGAACACCTTTGCTCAAGAAAAAATGTTTGAACATATTCCATAGTTCAATCAAGACAATCATGAAAAATGACACCTATTGGTATAGGAGTCTAACAGGAAGTATCCTACCGCAAAAAATAAGATTCAAATAAATCTATGCCCCTACATTGTAGATCAAATGGAGCAACCGCCAATAATGGAAGCTAATCTTCTAGAGGTAAGTCCTCTCTTCACAACCCTCCAATCCAAGGCGATTATCTCTAGGTTCAATGCCTTCTGGCATAAATTAGAATCATTAAACCACATAATTTTTTCCTCTTGGATACCCAAATGTGACATTTATTTATGTTCCAAATGTTTATTCATTGCACACTTTACTACACCGAAGAATTTTTATTTTTCTCTGAATGAAGCGCCATGGTTTTGGGGTATATTTATGTGCTTTATTACTCCACATCTTATATATTTTAATGCAACAAATATCATAGTATCATCACTACTGTCTTGGGTGAGACTCACGAACCTTCCTCATCCTTTTTGGAACCATCAGGTCCTAAAGGGCACTAGAAATACTCTGGGCAAGTTCAAAAAGAGGGAATGTGAAAGAATAGAGAAAATTATTTTTAGTTTTGCTAGAATATGTGTGGAGATAGAACTTAGGAAAGGTTTACTAGATCACATTATATTGAAACATAAAAATTATCAGTGGTTTCAAGTTTTAAACTATTAGAAAAAGGCATTTAAATGTTGATTTTACTTTCAAACATGATACTTGCATAACAGATTCCCACAAGCAAGAAAAAGGCACATAAGAAAAAATGATGGAAGTTTACAAATGCACACCTCTCCAAAGTAGAAGAAGAAGAAACAATGGAGAATCAAGCAATTGAAGAAGAGGGTACCCAGGATTTTAATGATGATGCTACTCTCTATCAAAGTGGGACAAATTCAACAATAATCCAAGAGTTGTTGATTTTTGTAGCTTGGGAGGTACTCCCACAACCCTAGGGTATTTTGTTTTAGGAGGAGTTGACCCACAAACGTGGTTTGTGGGTAGTGTACACAAGAAGTGGGTTTTGTACCCAAATTTTTGGGTACAAAGCCAAGTGGAGAAATTTAGTGTTTATTCATTGAGAGAATGTGGGGAACCCTTGAAGGGATAAGAGGCACCTAAGGTGTTGATGTGGTGGAAAACAACCAGTGAAAATAATCTTATCTCTTGTGTTAGTTTTTCTTTTGCAATAAAACACAAGTTGGCTTGGGTTAAATTTCATAACCCTTCGTAAGAAAGGCATCACCATAGATGACTATACGAAGAGGTAAAGATCAATTCGTTGGACAGAATCAAGGAGAATTATACCTCATGTTATTTTTATCTAGGAAGGGTATGAGTTCCTCAACGAGTCATAGTTTCTTTTGGAGGAATGAAGTGGTGTTTGTATTGCCTATTCTATGCTTGAATGAAGGTTGAATAGATTAGGGTTGTGTACGAGTTTAATTTTAGACATTATAATCCCTCATGAATTTTTTTTTGTGCTACAGGAGGATGTTACTCTATGGTAAATATTATTCCTTAGGTAAGGTATTTTTTCTAGCTCGCTGAAGAGTTAATTTATATCTTATGGTTTAGTGTGTATGCACTCCACGTTTGTGTATGAGGAGGAGGGTTGAGACCTTCTAAACACTTGATTAAGTACTTTTGTGATGGTAGTTAGGCCTCAAGGAAGGTTTTTGGAGGTTCTATTATATGGATAAATCATGAGAGATGTTGAGACATGTCTCAAGTGTGAACAAGAGTTGTTAAAAAGGAGGATAAAGGTGTTGGGTGCGTGATAGAAAAAAATCATGGAGGTAAATTCCAATTTTATGTGTGTTAAACAACTTCCCATAAGGGTTATGGACAACAAATTATTCTTCCCTATGTTCTGTCATATTTGAACAACAAAATTGTGGTTAAAAGGCAAATGTAATGTGCCCTAGTTGGGTCTCTTCTATGCAGGACAACCAAGTTAAAGTCTGTATGTATTTTTGTTCGAGGGAGGTATAAGAGTATAGATTGGTTGACTATGTTAAGTTCGCAATAACTCAGTGTATGAGAGCTATTTTATAGTAGGTCAAGACTAATTCTCAAATTTCTAAATAGAAGTGAAGATATGAGGGTTTTCCTAAAGTGAAGAGTTTTGTAGTTGATGTGGAGGTTTATTAATGGTGTTTTGGACAACAATATGTTATGTTTGTGTATAGTGAATCGAAGGAAACAAAATCATTGTAGGTTTCTAATGTAGACAATGATTTTGTGTGAGATAATTAATTGAGTTGTAGCAGACCTAGACATGCCCTAGTTCAGTGGATTTTATTGTGCAAGTTAGTGAAAATAGGGTTGTGGTGTGAAGCGCCAATTTAGATATTTCATGTGTTACAAATTGATAATAAGAGGGTTGTGTGAAGATCCCTAAATTCAACATTGTAGGAGAAACTAGAAGACTGATAAGTAGGTAGAACTAAGGAAACTAAGAGCAAAGATAGTGGAGTAGTATTATCTATGCTAGAGGGTAGTTTGGTAAATTCCATAAGAGTCAGCCATCTTGGTGGATTAAGAGGCTTCTTAGATGGAAAATCAGTGACCCCACGTTCACTAATTCTAGAAGCAACTAAAGATTGATTGTGGTAGTTTTTTGGCTGAAGATGAAAAAATTTTGAAGGTGAAAAAGTTTTATGAGCAATAGAAGAGGTGGAAAATGACATGTTATATGTGTTCAAGGTACATGGACTAAAAGGGCTAAGTGAGTGCTCCTTGAACAAGTAAGTCAAGTGTAATTTTTCAGGGAAAGGTTGGTAGTCATAAGTTGTTGACTCCAAGCCCTGGTTGTCCTTTTAATATGGTTTTATGTAAGGGTCATGATCCCTGGTACAAGAAAGCTATATTTGTTGTATTACAGATTGTAATATAACAAGTTTTGGTTTCAAAATGGTCTTGTCCACTAATATTATTCATGGCTATATTTTTTCTGTTGTGAAAAGTGATTTTTTTGTGTCATTTGATTATGTTTATGATCATGATATTAGAAATAAACCTTATTCTTGGGTGTTATGGGAAAAGCAACATGGTATTAGAGCTACTTTGAAAGGAAAATGTATTAGAGTGCACAATAAAGCAATTTAGAGGGAGCTGAGAAATTTTCTGGAACATGGAGCAGAGGGTTTAGTTGAGGACATAGAGATGCGGTCTCAACTAGCTAGGTGGCAATATGGGCTAGGAGTTATAGTGAATTGGTGGAGAACTTAGTGAAAAAGAGTTTTTTGTGTGGTAGGTTGTAGATTATGGAATTCCAATGAATTTTCATGGGTCATTGGGACTACTCAAGGAATTCTTCGGCATGCATGCGTTGGCTCCATGTAAAGGATGAGATGATGGTAAGGTAGTATCTTCATTGGTTTTTGATCCAATATTGGAGGCATGTGAACATGAAGTATTTGAACCAATAGGATGATATCACTTGTTAAGTTGATTTTTGGTGGTGATGAGGTCTAGTGTTCAACCACAACTCAGATTGACCTTGGCGGACATAAATTCAGTAGTAGTGTGAGCCACTGGAGGTTCTGTAGAGTCATAGAGACTCTAGATTTATAGAGAGATGCCCTATGGAAGTTTAAATATTCAAATTGTGATAATATTGAGGTAGAGTCACTATCGAGGTTAGAGTGGTCCATTCTATAGGGTATGTTACAGTTGTGAACACCAGAGATTGGGCTAGTGTCACTGGAAATCACGAGATACTTACAAGTGCTGGAAGTACCTCCCTTGATAAGAGGGATTTTTTATTGTGTTGCTTGGGAGGTAATCCCACAACCCTAGGGTATTTTTTTTTTGGTGAATTTGACCCAAAAAAGTGGTTTGTGGGCAGTGTACCTAACCAGTGACTTTTGTACCCAAAGTTGAAGGCATGAAACCAAGTGGATAAATTGTTTGTTTATTCATTTAGATCATGTGGGGAAACCTTGAATGGCTAAGGGGCTCCTAAGGCCTTGATGGGGTGGTAAAATACTAATGAAAATATTTTTATCTCTTGCATTATTTGGTTTTAAAAGAAAACATTTTTCGACTTGGGTTAAGGTCATAAAAAATAGTAAGAAAGGAATCACCATAGAAGACTATAATAAGAGGTAAAGATGAATTCATTCGAGAGAATCAAGGAGGATTATATCTCATGCGATTTATGTCTAAGAAGGGTACAAATTACTTAGTGAGAAAAAAATTCTTGTGGAGGGACAAAGTGGATTTTGTATGGCCTATTTTGTGCTTGAATGAATGTCGAATAGCTTAGGGTTGTGGACAAGTTGAAGTCTACACATTTTAATCCCTCATGATGGTTTATTAATTCTAGAGGGGGATGTTACTCTGTGGTAATGATTATCCCTAGTTATTGGCTCTTTTTCAACCCACTTCAGGGTTAATATCTATCCCATGGTTCAATGTGCATGTTCTCCAAGTTTGTGTAGGAGGAGGTTGAGGCCACAAACCCCCGATTAAGAGATTATGTGAGGTTAGTTAGGAATGAATGAAGTTATTTGGAGGTTAGAAGTATGGATGGACCATAAGGGATGTTGTGGAATATATCAAGTGTGAGAGCTTCCAACAAGGAGGATAGAGGATTTGGGTTTGTAACAGGAAAAAATCATGGAGGTAAATTCCTCGTTGATGTGTATTAAAGAGTTATCCATAAGGGTTATGGACATCGAATTAGTATACCCTATGTTATATAATATTTGAACATTAAAATTATGATTAAAGGGAATATATAGTGTTCCCTAGCTAGGACCCCTTCTATGTAGGACAAACAAGTTAAAGAATGGTATATATTTTTGTTCAAGGGAGGTCTAAGATTCATTGACTATGTTAAGGTTGAAATGCCTCAATATATTATAGTTGTTTTGTGGTAGGCCAAGACTAATTCTCAAGGTGTTAAATATAATTTTGTATACCATGGTTTTCCTAAAGTGAAAAATTTTGTAGCTGATGTGGAGGTGCATTCATGGTGTTTTGGAAGCTAGTATGGTATGCTTTTGTATAGTGAATCGAAAGAAACACAAGCATTGTAGGTTGCTAGAGTTGACAATTTATTTTTGTGAGATAATTCACTATGCTGTAGAAGACCTAGAAATTCCTTAATTCAATGGTTTGGTGTTTCAAAATCAATGAAAAGGGGGTTCTGTTGTGAGGCCCTATTTCATATATTTTCTAACAAACCTAGTTAAAAATCGATGTAATAAAGTTAATGAAGGAAAAAATAAGACCATGGTCATGCAACATATATTCCAAGCTAAATGTTTGGAAAAACATCCTAGTGTGGGTGTTCATTTCATCTATTATGCTAAAGAGGAAATCGACAAAGAAAATGGAAAATGATTTTAAAAGGGAAAAATGACATTATTGGCATTTCATTTATGAAAATAATGGAAATGAGGAGAAAATGAAGGTAAAAGGTCGCAGGTTTAATGTTAGGGAAAATGAAGGAAAATAATGGAAAATGAAGGAATTAGAGGCATTGATAAAAAGGCTTCTCAGGATCAGTTGGTAGCCTTTTGATAGCTTTTAGATGGATCTCTCTCCATCTTCTCACTCTCTCTCATACTCTTGGACGTAGAGCTTTCTTAGAGCACTCTTGCATTGGATCAATGAAATCAAAGGAAGAGAAAATAAGGAAAATGGAAGAAAATATCAAGCAAGGAAGAGCGATGTCAAGCGTCTACAATGCGATTACTTGCAGGTATCATTTTGCATGTGTGATTTCCTTATTAGATTCAACATGCATGTGTGAATTTGGTTCTCTTGTTGTCATTGGCATCTGTTTTTCCAGGTGTGAGAGTGGATCTCAACTTCCTTTACATTTATGTATATCCATGGTGTGATGGGGTTCTCTTATTTTCGGTTGAGCTGGATTGCCGGAAGGTATCGAAGCTGAGTGGTGTGGTCTCAGGAAAAATCACAAGGCTTAGGAATCCCTTGACCAATAATGGTGGGATACACAGTAATTAGAGGGAATTTTGAGTTCTAAAATGGGCCTCCTCAGAAAATTATAAAATAATAGTGGAAATAATAAAATAAGATTAGATTACATAATCAAAATTTAGAAGGAAAAAAGAAAAAACTACTTTTTCAACTCGTATTTTCAACTTATCTCCCTATGGGTTTACTCAAATTTCTAGCACAAACACTCATTGGATGCATAATTTAATTTCGAATCCAAGGAGTACTAATTTTGAATACTTTAAATGGACCTTGTTACATGAAAAATGAGAAATACATGAAAAACGTGATTGCAATAACACATTTTCATGTATTTCTCATTTTTTCATGTAGCAGGGTCCATCCAAAGTATGCAACATGGGTACTCCTTGGATGAGGAATTAAATTTTTCATCCAATGAATACCTCCACTAAAAATATGAGTAAAATATTAGATAGATAAGTTAAAAATATGAGTTGAAAAAGTATTTTTATTATTTTATTATTTTTTAATCTTTTTACCTTTTTACTCCAAAAATGGTGAATCATCCCCCATGGTTGAAATCATCATATTGAATCCTATTGATTCTTATAAAGTTTATTTTGGTTGTACATTTTTCTTAGCAGGCCTGTTTTATACCTCAAAATTTCTCTAATGAAATCTTGATTGTGAACCTACTCATTAGGCCTAGGAATCCCTTGACTGGTTATGGTGAGATACATGGTAAAGCCTAGAGGATGGAGCCTTGGTAGGCCTAGGAATACCTTGACCAATAATGGTTGGTTACATGGTAAAGAATATGGGTGTATGCTCTCATTAGGCCTAGGAATGTCTTGATGGATTATGGTGAGATACATGATAAATCCTAGAGTGTGGAGATAAACAAATTCCTCATGGTTTAGGTGGAGAGATTTGGAGGCATCCATGCTTGTTTAGGGCCTAGTGATCCCTTGATTCATATATGGCAGGATTGTGGTAAATCTTGTATTATATGTTGTTTTTTGGGTCTAGGAATCCCTTGCTGAGATTTTCGTAAAGCCTGAGTAACCCTTGATTGGTTATGTTTGAATCCCACATTCATGCTTCAAATATGGCATGAGGGTGATTAGATGAAAGAAATATTTGGTTCATCCCAATCTATTGTCAGGTGGTTCGTGAAAGTCCCTGACTTGGTTGGATTATGCATTCATTAATAAGAGCTCCTTATCATTTCATATTTCATGAGTAAATGTACTTGTTCATATGTGGTTTTTATGGATGTTATATCATTGTTATTTATGTTGGCTATATGTTGGTTATGAGTATATTTTATGACAGACTTGATGTATGGATCTTATCATATTTTGATTATAAAATAAATGAACAATGAATATATGACCTAATAGATGATAATGAAACTATGGTGATAACAAATCAATGTTTCTTCATGAATATCATGATTAACCCTTGACTAAACTAAAAACGAAGAGGGGGGGGGGGGGGGGGAAACAGTTTACTCCATTAAAGGACATTAATATTATTTTCATTAAATTCATTAACTAAAACATAACATGAGTATCTTAACAAATAATGATTAGCAAAATGAATATGTGAACAAGTAATAATCAGACCAATACATCACATCAACACATAATAACGATGCATATGGACACTAGATATAAGTGGAAACCCATAAGGGATAAAACCACGAGTTTATTTATTATTGTGATGAAAGGGAAAGCTCCTACTCCTTATTACATATGATTTTATGTAGGCTCCAACCTACAGGAGGCTACTACCTTAAATTTCTACAAGCTATAACATGCAAGGAAGCTCCAACTCCCATATTTTTTCTACAGGCTACAACCCACAGGAAGCTCCTACCTCAACCAACTCCAACTGAAAAATTATCAAGCCACAACTTGAGAGGAGACTAAAATCCCCTTATGCAAATAAGAAACAACAATGTGTTGGTTTACCTAGACATAGATTTTTCATCTCTCCATCTTCATTTCTTCCTCTTCTTCCCTTCAAATATGCTTCACATAAGCTCCATATGTGCCAGGTAATTAATGCATAACTTCTCAATCAACTCTCTCACATTCTCCAACTCCCTAACCTCAAAATTCCTTCCAAAATCAGATATTATATAAAGATAGTTTGCTAGATGTTTGTATCCCGCATATGAATATGAAGTGAATAGGCTTGAATATTTTCCTTCGACTCATTCGTTTCCAAGTCCTTCATATTTTGAATGTTAGACCACAAAAATAAATAAATTTTCCAATATTAATTTCATCCACAATGTAATGATTAATTGCAGCAATGAACTTCCAATATCAAAAAAAATATTTATCATTAATGTATCACAAAATTCTTTGTCTTTGGCTTGGAGTCTTGCCTTTGCATCACAAAAATTTAGCTCAATCAACATGCCAACATCAACGTTCTACCAAACCACCAATTTATATGCTACTCCTTTGTCCCCTTGATGTTGCATATATTGCTACTCCTTTTTTGTCAATGAAAAAATTTCCAACTATCGCCCCCTTCGGCATTGATGACAACACATTTTTCCTCCCCCTTTCATTTTGATTAGTGTCTTCCTTCCTTTGATTACCTCCCCCTTTGACTTCAATGGAAAGGATGTTACCAATGACTAGTAGTATGTGAAAAACTCCTCAGTGTAGCTGTCATCATTTATTAATGCTTTAAAAATTGTAATGTATTTTTTTGTACAAACAATATTGACCCACTCATTGAATGAATGCATATGCAAAAAAATAATTAGGAAATCGAAAAACACTTCTCTACATTGAAAAAAACTCCAAACTGAATGCTTCTCCATACAATATATAAATTTTGCTCCAAATACTCCTTAAAATGTATTAACATTACAAGAGTGTTGTAGAACATTGTTGTGAGAACACTTTCAAAAGTATTGGAAGACTTCATAGGATGAATGCATTGCAGAGAATATTTCAAGAATGTTGTTGGGAGGACACTTTATAAGGAATCATAATTGTATGTATATAAATAATAAGAACCAAATAATTCTCTCCAATTGATAAATAGATTGCACATTGATGAGAGAGGATATGAACACATAGATAATTAAATATATGAGACATTAAATCTATGAGTAATTTTGTAGTAGTAAAACCATAAAATTTATTGGAGTGCCCAAGGAATAGATCTCATTCCATGGAAGAAGAAAGTTATATACAAAACAAATCCAAAAACAACAAGCCATTTATGGCTATTTGGACATCCTTCATCATACCAATGAAGAGTATGCCTCAACACAAGTGTTTCAGGAATTAAATACAAACTGAATTGGTTAGTACTAGTGATCTTCTTCCTCATTGATCTATAAGAGATATGCCAATAATGGAGCCAATGGAATTCATTCCAGCAAACATCAAGGATAGAAAAAAATAAAATTTATTTGAAACAAAACCCACCAGCTCAACAATAGTGGGACTGTAATACATAATACTATTGATATCAATTAAATTCTGAGATGCTTTTAAACCAACTCAAGCAATTAAAACAAGTATTACATCTTATTTTCTAAACAAGGTAAAGTGTCCTATTCTTTCCATGGACTGCACCTTCCGAAGTTCTTCCTCAACTACAGCAGGGAGCTCCTCAATTTCACCCTTCAAGTGGCTTGATTCATATATTTTTCAAGAAATACAACAACTTTAACTATTATAACACTCCACCGTCATAATGCTATAACCAAAAATAATTATCATCAAGGTAATATTTTGATACTGTGTCTTTATGTTGATGACATAATTTATCTAGGTAACATGCAACTAGATGAATTTAAAGCTGCAATGAAAATGAATTTGAAATGACAAGTCTTGGATTAATGAGATAATTCTTAGGTATCAAAGTGAAACAAACACACAATGGTATGTTTATGAGTCAACAGAAGTATGCCACTGACATTTTGAAATTTTTTAAGATGGATAAGTGTAAATCGACGGATACTCTTATTGAAGTTGGTACAAAGTTAAGTAAAGATGATGTGGGTACTATTGTTAATGTGACTTTGTATAAGCAAATTGCTGGTAGCATTATGTACCTTAATGATACTAGACCTAATATAGCATTTTCAACTAGTTATATTTCCAGGTTTATGAAATCTCCTAAAGATTGTCATTGGAAAGCTGGAAAAAGGGTGTTAAGATACATTGCAGGTACATCTACTTATGGTTTATTGTATGCAGCCTCTACAGACAGTAAGCTTGTTGGTTATACAGATAGTGATTATGCAAGATGTATTGATGATAGAAAAAGCACTTATGGTTATGATTTTCTATTTGGCAGAAACTTGATCTCGTGGTCATCTAAAAAGTAGCCCATAGTTGTGTTATCTTCAATAGAATCCAAGTACATTGAAACGAATTCAGCATCATATCAAACTGTGTGGTTAAAGAGACTTATCTCTGACTTCAGATATACAGAAAATGAACCTATTTCAATCATTTGTGACAACAATTCCGCTATTTCCTTGTCAAAGAACAATGTCTTTCATCAAAAGAGCAAACATATCGACACTCATTTTCACTTCATTCGTCAACTCGTAAAAAATGGTGATATTGTTCTCAAATTTTGTGATTCCAAGGATTAGTTAGTGGATATCTTCACCAAACCGCTAGGAAAAGTTAATTTTGAATTTCAATGTCAAAAGTTAGGAATAAAACAATGTAACCCTCAATATTAAGGGGGAGTGTTAAAGAATTAATCGTTAGGTTAGTTTAGAAGTAGTTCAAGATTTAGTAAATAATTAGTTTCGAGATTGAGTTTCTGCCATAACTGTTTCTGACTTTTATAAATATATATCTCTCCATGAATAAAGGTAATGCAGTGTCGTTGTACTCTTTGCAATTCTTTGTTGTCTCCTTTGGTCATTTTTTCAATATTTACGTCAGGTTCACTAAATATAAGAACATTCATTACACAATATTTTTCTTTAAATACCTAGGGGATTAATCCTTTGATGTACTAGAAAGTTGATTTTATTTTCCTCAAATATATATATGTTGGAACACCTAATCCTACATGGGTAGGTGTGGAATGCAAAAAGTCACAATGGAGTCCAAGTGACCTTGGAATGTGAAACCAAGAGTCACACCATTGTACTATAAATGTACATCTTTGTATAATGGAAAAGAGAAAGCATCATGCTTATCCTTCATTGTGTGTTGAGTCTCTTGTGTGTGTGTGTTCATTCTTCTCATACACCATGTGTGTGCTTAACATGGTGTTTAACATGGTATTAAAGCGGGTGATTGCTGGCCCTGCTCCAAATTGAGTGAGCCATTTGTGTTTATGGCCTGTGCATATCTGCAAAATTCTTGACATTTTTGCAGCACTCAAAGTTTTTGCAACAGTGATTTTGCAGCATTCAGAATTTTCATCTTGGAGCATTCAAAATCCGTGGCAGCATTCAGAAATTGACTTTGAAGAAGAGCAACAGTGGTGTTGAAGAAGCACATCTGAAGGTTTTCTAAATTCTGATTTTTTCTCTGCATTTTCTGCCTTTAATTTTGCATTGGAGAGCTACTGAAAATACTGTTCAAAGTGGGGTTTTGAAGAAAATTTCTGAGTTCTTTAAGTAAAAATTTCTGAGTTTTTCCATTGAAAGTTTCTGCAATTCTAGGTTTTTCTACTGCTGGAAAATATTTTATGCTACTGGATTTGTTTCTGCTATACATTTGGAAAAATTTTGCTGTCACTAAAAATTCATTTCTCCTACTTTCCTTTCTGCTATTTTAATTTAAAAAAAAATTATAAAAAAATTATAAAAAATAAAAAATAAAAAATAATAATAATAATTTCTCTCACTTGGCCTTTCGGCCCCTCCTCCCCATCCTGCAATTCTTTTTACAGTTCTACGCTTACAACTCCATTTACCCTTTACCTATACCTCACCTCACGCCCACGCCAGCTCCCTTACACCGCCCCTTCTGACTCATAACTGTTACAATGCACGGCTTAACATCTTTACGCCCTACGCCCCTTTCTCCCTACGCTACGCTTCACACTCAATACGGCACACCCCTCACACCACTCACGACTGCAACCTCACTCTCCAACACTAAACTACCCCTTGACCTACGTGGCTTCCACTCCCTCTCAAACTCTGCAACTATCCTATCCGACTGCTACCCCCTCATCGCCTACTCAGCCCTTGGCCTTTCTGCCCCTCTACCCTTCCCTCAAGTCTCCACACTACTCTACGCAAATCCCCTACCACCTATGCTACTCTGCCTTACGTCCTCTCCACTACCCACTACCTACGCCTCTGCCTGCAACAAAAACTCCCGAGCTGACCCCATATGCACTCTGCCCCGTCTGCAAACTTCCCTCTGCGCTGACCCAAACGCTCATCCCTATGACCATGCCCTCACAACAATTCTCCCCTTTCGCACACCAGTACGCCTCTCCCTACGCCATTCACTCAACCCTCAACTTGCAACCCCACCTCCTCGCTCTCAACCCTCCCATATGGCCTTTCGGCCCTTCTTCTCCCACTTGCAATCTGCCCCTCCCAACAGCACTCTGCCCCTTGTCAATTTTTTTTAATTTAATTCAATTTTTAAAATTTTTAAATCCCCATCCCTTTTCTTTTAAATTCCCTCTCCATTTAATTCGTTCCCCTCCCTTTTAATGTTAATCCCCTCCCTCCATGAATTTTTAAAAATTCGACTTTTTATTTTTAAATTCCCCCATTTTTAATTATTCCCATTAATCTACTTTTTAATTAATTTATTTTTTAATTAATTTTTAATTAATTAAAAAAAAAAATAGCTGAGAGAGAGAGGAAATAGAAAAAAAAATGAACAGCAGAATTGAAGAAATGACATGTGAGCACATGGACTGAATACATAGAGAAAATTGCAAATTTGACATTGTGTGATTTGTGGCATAAGGGTGATTTTTTGAAGAAATTGACATTTGAAGACAAGTTTGCCATCATTGAAAAAAGCTCTTTGAAGGAAAATTTAGCTACCTTAAAGGCCTCTTGCACAAGTGTTTTCAGCTGCACATATTTTGCAGAAATATTGTATTTAACTGACATTGATTTGCATCTTCATTCAAGACTTGAAGTGTATTTGAGTTGAAAAATTGTTGATTGTCCTCCATCATTTGAGGAGCACATTTTGTAATTTGAGATTTCCATAGTTGGAAATTCTTTGGAGTCATTTGTATTTTTTGTTGAATCACATTGTAAATGGGTGCATTTTCGGTTGAAGCCGACACCCTTTCATTTTTTGAGCCTAAGCTGTTAAAAATGGCTGAAATAAATGAGGCATTAGTGTTGTTTAATAACCTCATTCATTCCAATGTTGATGACATGATAAAAATGAGTAAGGATGCTCTTTGTAATATTCGAAGTTGTTTGCTAGATGCAGATGAAAAGATTGAGTTTTTGCAGTTGGAATCTCAGCTTCAACAAGATGAACTTTAGCAAAAGAGTCACCATTCTGAACCTGTTTCTGTTCAGAAGATTGTGAAGGACTCTCATCAAAAGAAAGAAGATAAAGTTGCAGTTGATTCCCATTCAGTTCCTTGTACTAGAGCATATTTACATGCAGATGCAACAGCTCAGCCTACACTTGCATCTGCCTACACTTCCCAAGCCCATCAATGCTCGGGGTAGCTTCTGCTCCAAATGCTATTGCCAGAATCGTCTTGGATATGGAAAAGGATGTGTCCTTTCATATTCCATACTACACAAAGCCCACTTATTTTTAGATGTTTTATTCTATATTTACGCTCACCCCGTAAATCGTTCCGCATCCCCGTTCCAACAACATCAATCTAAAATGCCAAACACTATGATCGAGTTGGCCATATGAAAGATCACTATTTTGATCTTCATCCATGCGGCATCCACGCACACCCACCGTACGTTGTTTTGAACAAGCCTTCCCAAGAACAAAAGATTCATATTGATGTGATCGCTACAATGTGGCATCACATGTACAATATTAAATAAGTCGCATATTGCACGATGTTCATCATTACCGAGCAACTGCGCTGAGTTTTCGCCATCATCTCACCCTCGCCCTGTGGGGGAAAATGGCTGCGGTACAAGCTTCGACGACAAATCAAGCGAGCCTAAGCCACAATCTCTCATTCCAGGTTCAGAGTTGTAGCCAGCAGTTCAAGCGAGCCTGAGCCACAATTTGTCATTCCGGATTCAGAGATGTAGCCAGAGACACGGATGCTCATGAGCATGCCTTCGGTTGGTGGACAACCTTAAACCATCATCTTTGGTTGGTGGACAACCTAAAACCACCACAGGTAGTAGACCTCCCTTCTTTTAGGTCGAAGGTCTCCCTTTCATATATGAGGAACACTTCCTCTAGCAGAAGCCTTCAGCTTCTTGCCAACTTTGGTTGAGTTCCAAGAAATGCTTCAAGCATTCCAGAGTTGTTGGTAATCCTAAAACCATCACAGGTAGTAGACCTCTCTTCTTTTAGGTTGAAGGTCTCCCTTTTTTATGAGGGACAATTCCTCTAGCAGAAGCCTTCAGCTTCTTGCCAGTTTTGGAAGAGTTCCGGGAATTGCAACAAGTATTGCGTTCCAGTGTTGGTGGTCATCCTTAAACCACCTCTTTTTTCCAAAATTTCAGAGAGTTGATTCAGCCCAAGTGCTGCCATGTATACTTTGCAGATTTGTATTACAACTCTTTTCTTGGACTCACACATACCCCTTCGGATTAAGGGGGGATGTTGGAACACCTAATCCTACATGGGTAGGTGTGGAATACAAAAAGTCACAATGGAGTCCAAGTGACCTTGGAATATGAAACCAAGAGTCACACCATTGTACTATAAATGTACATCTTTGTATAATGGAAAATAAGAAAGCCTCACGCTTATCATTCATTGTGTGTTGAGTCTCTTGTGTGTGTGTATTCTTCTCTCATACACCATGTGTGTGCTTCAACATGGTGTTTAACATATATATATATATATATATATATATATATATATATATATATATATATATATCAATGCATCATTATATTCACACAAATATCAAGGAATTAATAACACCATATATAATATCATCGCGCCAATTCCATAATTCATGATTTTGAATTGATGAAATATATAATGGATCAGTTTGTATTCCTTGGACATATACTTGTTAAAGAACCAATATGACATAGCAAGAATATACTTTTCCACAATAATAATATATTCATGTCATAATACATTCCTCATAATATAGACTTCAAAGTAGATAGAGTGCACCATAACGCATTATGATTTTCTACTGCAACATGCTTGGAAAACTAGAGGTGATATCCTATTGTGCTCGAAACATTTCTAGGCTCCTACACCCAGCGACTAGAGTTTAAAAATAACTCTTCTCTTTGATAGGTAAACTATAATAAGATCGCTCCAGTAACACTATAATAAGAGCTATAATGATTAAATATGAGTATCTGTAATGATAAATTCACATTTAAACATGGGAGCACTCACATTCCAGAGCATTAGATACAAGAAATGTGGAGAGATACGAAATGAACATTTGTATTAAAAACATAGAGAAGAGTTACAAACTGTGAATCACCGAGAGAACAATCCCCAATTCCACCAAAAATTCTTATTACTGAGTCCTTACAGGATCTTCAAACATCTACTATCAAAGTTCATACAACATAAAAATAGAACCCTCGAACTAGTGAGTCCTTTGGAAAATATGGAACCTTTTGTTAGTGTTGTCTTCCTGCTTTTATAACCTCTGATTCTTATGCTTGAGAAGATATTTTGGGAAAATATCTTCCCTGCATGCTTGTATGCTGTTGTAGGTCTAAATAAAAAAACATAAATGATGATGAGGTAAACTACCTCTCATCACCTTACACATAGGCCTAAAGCCATTTCTAACTGAAATGTAAACAATATGATAACTGGAAGTAAAAACTGCAGGAGTGAAATAAGGATTTCACCTGAAATGACAAAGTGAAAAGAACATAAGGTAAAAAGCCCACTCGGGCCCAATCATGCATGATCATTTCTGTTTGATGAGTTGGAGCTCTTGCTGCTGCTGGCGAAAGCAATATCTTTGGTCGTGGGAAGGATTGGCCTTCTGCGCTGGAGAACACGTTACTGCTAGTAGTGAAAAAGCTGGCCTTCTGTGCTGGAGGGTCTTATAGAATGGCCAATGGTCATAATCCATTGGCTAGGACATGAAACTGACCCTTATTGTCACTTTTAATTGATTTATTAGGCATGGATGATCGTCATCCTCAGCCTCAGGCCGCTGTGATTGGCTATGAGAGGGCCTGTGCACTTAAAATGCCACGAAAAAATTGCACAGATAGAAAACTAATTAAATAAATCCTGCGATGAGTGGTGGACTGCTTCAGAAGGCTCAGGTGAAGGTGGAAGAGCAGTGCGGAGGTAGTGGATGTAGCGGAATAGGGCCTCATGGCGAAAAACCATGAAAACTAGGGTTCAAAACTGAATTTGGCACATAAAGGTGCAATTGCGGTTCTCAGGAATACCAGGGGTATTCACGTAGGATTTGGGTGGTAAGCAGTAAGGAAATGGGGGAATGCGATACAGGTTAGAGAGTGACGCATGTCCCTCTAAAACCGCTCATTTCGCATTAGAAATGCACTCTGGGGAGAAATGGTGATTTGGGCGCGAAGATGAACGAGAGCCATCCGATCATGAGGGAGATCAACGGTGGAGATCAAAGCTGGGGAGTGAAAAATTGGATGAGTGATCGGGAAATTTGTGAAGGAGCGATGGAGTGAGGACAGTTGGATCATGATGGAGATCAACGATGGAGATCAACTGCGAGGGTGCTTGGAGGTACGGATGGGTCTGAGGGACAGGTGCCTCCGCAGTCAAAGGAGTCAACTGCGGGGGCACTGAGGAGTACAACCCACTTTGGTCTGGTGCCCCTGCAGTGAACCTTGTTGCACTGAAAATTGTCATCCTAACATTTTTCTATATGTATGAGCTCATTATCACTCATACTTCCTCCTTTGCAAGTCTAACATATCAGTTCTTCATGTTAAGCCTTGAAAATAAGAGAAAAGTTCTTAAAAATCTCCTTAACTCTGGTATCACACTTTCTCTTTGTCTTGCCTGCAGTCCCGGACCTAATGTTCATGACTCCTATGTACGTAAATGCACTTTCTCTGTGTTATGGGTGCGTACCCCTGTAAAATATTAAAAAGGCACAAGTAAACTCAAAAAGCTCACTTTCAGTAAATTCTAGAAGCCTATAGAAAGAATATTGCGGTGGCAGAACCGCTCTTTTGAGGTTCATGTATCCCTTACCTTAAGGATCTAACCCCCTGATGTGAGGAGTTTATCCCTTTGAATGAGGATTATATCCCTTCATATTTGTAACTGAAACCTCCTCTTTTGCACTATAAAAAGAGGCATTGGGTAGCCTCAAGGGGAGTTCAAGCTTTAGAATTATTTGAGGTTAAGTGTTGTTGGGATTTAAACTCATTTAACTGAGATTTTGTGAGGAGAGATCACATACCTCTATATGTCTCGATTGGAAGAGTGTAAGGCTTTTCAGAGTAGAGGAGATTCCTGCTTTGAACCCTAGGAAGAACTGTTCAACATCAAGGCTAAGGTTGTAAGGTTTTCCTTCTTTCAAAGTTAATACAAATGAATTCGTTTTTCTCAGTAAGCTGTTAATTAATTGTTTATTTCATGGATTCCTTGATCACCATGATAGGCATGATTTATAATATTTACTATACAGGTGCTATTTAATGTTTTTTTTTTTTACTGTAGGTTCATAAAGATAACTCCTTCAAATGACCAAGGGACAACAACTTCGAACAAGCATTGGATCTACGGTAAGACCTTAACACCTTTATAGTATTCTTTTGTAAATCGCATATGTCTAGAGAAAGATAGGTTTATTTGGCTATTTGTTGCTAGATTTCCTTTTGGTACTAGGGAGATCTATCTTGTCTGCAAGATTGATTTATCCAGTCAACAAATTGGCTACTCCACTGGACTCGTTAAAATTTAACAGTAAAGGACCTGTTCAATTTCAAAACATGAACGAACCACTCCTTCTTAGGGTTCGAATCTTAAACTAAGTTAGACTCATCCAAAGGATGAGCTTATAATAAGAAAATTTTATCCTCCTCAAGCTTGTCAAAAATAAAGAGGTACTTGCCAGAAATGGTGGGGGAAAAGAGAGAAAAATGAACCTATTTGTTGTGTTTTGATTATTCAAAAAGCCATTAACCACTCTTGAACACGACACTTTTGTTCACCTGGGTTGGGAAATCCTTAGCCTAACAGTTAATCAAACCATTTTGAAAGTCTTCAACCAGTTTCTGGGTATTAGCTTTGGGTCAATTGTCACCAAGCCATCTGCAGTGTCGTTATGTGTTCAAGAGGATAGTTCAAACAAACCATTCATCTACAAAATATTTGTCATCCATTTTGACCATCCCTGAGTTAGTCCTTGCTAATATATTTCTTCAAAACTTGATATATGATTTCGTGTTGTGGGCTTTCCTATGACAGATCGCTTTCTATTGACGACAGCTCATTATCTAGGAAGTTGATCTAGAAATCGTTAGTACCTTGAAATCTGCATGCCTCAATGGTAGGTTTCTCGCCTTCGACGACAGGTTGCATCAATGACCTTCGATCAAAAGATTCCATGACATGTTCGACTTCAGCTCATTCATTCACATTTCATGGATTTTACTGAGTACTCTGAGAGCCATTAACATTCCTAGTGGTTACTCTCACACTTGTTAACAATTTACATCATTAACTGGTAATCAAGTGGTTTCTACCATGTTCGACTTCGACACATTCATTCACATGGATAGAATCGTACTTGTTCGAGAAGCGGAAATCAAGACCCTGGATCTAGTTTCTAGCATCCAGGCTACGAGGAATTTTGTTATTCATTTATAAATTGGACTATTCATAAACAGATGGCTACATCTATACTGTGTCTACACATGTTTATATTGTTGATGTATTGAAAATAATTCCTGTATCAGAACAATTTAAATCAGTTTCTAGTTAGTTTTGATCTGAGTATGGGAATGCCTACGTCAGTGACGATATGTTTACATATATATATTTTGCATTGAATGTTTTTACAAGTTCCAATTGGGGTGTCCATAGGATTATCCTTGAAATGATAAAGTACTGCACTCTTCATATATGACAGAATTCATCTTCATCTATTCCATACTTTTCACTTTAGGGGGCAATCTGTTGCACTGAAAATTGTCATCCTGACATTCTACTATATGTTTGAGCTCATTATCACTCATACTTCCTCCTTTGCAAGTCTAACATATCATTTCTTCATGTCAAGCCTTGAAAATAAGAGAAAATTTCTTAAAAATCTCCTTAACTCTGGTATCGCACTTTCTCTTTGTCTTTCCTGCTGTCTCGCACCTAATGTTGATGAATCCTGCATACCTGAACACAATTTATCTGTGTTATGGGTGCAGACCCCTATAAAATATTAAAAAGATGAAGGTAAACTCAAAAATCTCACTTTCAGTAAATTCTAGAAGCCTCTAGAAAGAATCTTGCGGTGGCAGAACCGCTCTTCTGAGGTTCATGTATCCCTTACCTTAAGGAGCTAACCCCTTGATGTGAGGAGCTTATCCCCTTGAAGGAGGATTCGATCCCTTCATAGTTGGAACTGAAACCTCCTCTTTCGCACTATAAAAAGAGGCATTGGGTACCCTCAAGGGGAGTTCAAGCTTTAGAATTATTTGAGGTTAAGTGCTGTTGGGATTCAGACTCATTTAATTGAGATTTTGTGAGGAGAGATCACATACCTCTATCTGTCTCGGTTGGAAGAGTGCAAGTCTTTTCAGAGTAGAGGATATTCCTGCTTTGGACCCCGGGAAGGAATTTTCAACATCAAGGCTAAGTTTGTAAGGTTTTCCTTCTTTCAAAGTTAATACAAACGAATTCATTTTTCTCACTAAGCTGTTATTTAACTGTTTATTTCATGGATTCCTTGATCACCATGATAGGCATGATTTATAATATTTACTATACAGGTGCTATTTAATGTTTTCTTTTTTGTGACTGTAGGTTCATAAAGATAACTCCTTCAAGTGACCGAGGGACAACAACTTCGAACAAGCATTGGATCTACGGTAAGACCTTAACACCTTTATAGTATTCTTTTGTAAATTGCATATGTATAGAGAAAGATAGGTTTATTTGGTTGTTTGTTGCTAGATTACCTTTTTGTACTAGGGAGATCAATCTTGTCCGCAAGATTGATTTATCCGGTCAACAAGCCTGCACCGTAGATCTGGGTTGATCGAACGAAGGAGATTAAACGCGAAGGGAGAAAGGATGTGCAGGAGGAAGAAAGGTGGGAGTAATGCGGGCCGTTAGATGAGGAGAAATGGATGACTGTGATTGAATCAGGGCCATGCACATTAGGAATCCAGACAGACGGGAGGAGGAAATGCGGAGGGAGCGATTGCGATATGCCGAGGGAGCGAGAGCTGTTGGATTGGGGATGAGATCAATGGTGGAGATGCATTGGAGGAAAATGAGCGGGGTGAAAGGAAAAGGTGTGCTAGAATGCATCACGATCTCACATAAATGAGTGAATGGGGTGGAGGACAGTGAAACAACGAGACAGTGCCGATCGTTGGATTAGGTGGATCCACGGTCGGGATTTCATCACGGGGGATGAAAAATGGGGCTGAGGGGGGCCCAATAGGTGTTGGATCGATTGCGATCAATGGATCAAATTATATAGGTGGGGAATGAACATTAAATATGGAATATAGAGTGAAAATGGACTACTGTGATGCGTGATGTGTGATAGAGTGAGGACCATTGGATCTGTGGAGATCAACGGTGGAGATTGCGTCGGTGTTTCGCACATCAGTGGAAAAATATAAAAAGGTGGATGGAAATGGGGAAGAGCGATATGCGATGTGGGATGGATAGGTGACACATGATGGCTGTCCAATCTGGAGGATCGATGGTCAGGATCTTCTTGGAGGATTGACCATCGGTGGAACAACAAACTTGGAAGCGGGAACTTGGAAAGAGCGATGTGCGATCACCGATGGGCTTAGCACTCAGTCATGGGGCCTGGTCTCATGGAGGAAAAGGGGCTCAGGCTTAAGTGAATGGGGCTTAAGGCCTAATATGTTAAAATGAGCACTTTTCAAGAAAAAATGGGATTTTTAGCCCTTTCAAGGGTTCCGATAGGTGAAAAAGGGGTTGTGACAGTCTATATGGTCCTTGTCGTATTTGCTTTGCAGAATGAAGCTCCTTATCATTAGACTTCCCAGCTCAGAGAGGAATGTCATAACAACATTGGCTCCACTTGGGGATGACCTGTTTGTCGTCGAACGTGTCGAGAACTCCGCAGACCATTTGTTAGCCTTCTTCTTGTGAACACAGTCCCTTAATGCCTTCCCTTCTTTCTTCATGGAAAATAAAGACAGCAAACATCATAATAAAAGAAACTAAATAATGTACAATATCATACATAAAACCTTTCAGCCTGAATCAATATTGGAAGAAGGGTTTTAATAATTTCACGTTCACAGGGGCTTCGAGTAGATCACCCTGGAAATTTTCCAGTTTGAAAGTATTGTTTCCTCCTTCTTTAGCAATTTTAAAAGGTCCGAACTATAGAGAATCAAATTTTCTATGCTTTCCTTTTTCAGACCTTCTTACATCCCATCTTAGCACCAAATATCTGACCTGCATCTCTTTACCTTTAGCATGCTGATCGAATAGGTCTTTCATTTTCTCTTGGTACTCAGTAAACCTCTAATTTACTTGACTTCGAGTCTCCTCCAGCTCTACTAACTGATTCATCCTTCTAGTAAGATCGTTTGGTTCCTCTTGACAATCCTGCATGAACCTATCCATAGGTAAGGTCAATTGTATCGGGAAAACTACCGCTCTACCATAGACCAACTCATATGGGGATTTTCCTGTTGACCTCTTACTAGTGATTCTGTTTACCCATAGTGAAAACTTGAGATGAGAATCCCAGTTCTTCTGGTTTTCATTTATGACCCTTTTTAGCGCCCTCACAAAGGTTTTGTTTGTGGATTCTACCAATCCATTCCCCTATGGATAATATGTAGTAGAGTTTCCTAATACAATATTATATTGTTGGCAAAAATTGATAAATTTGATAGACTTAAAAGCCTGAGCATTATCTGCGACTATCTTAGTAGGACAGCCAAACCTTGATATGATGTTATCTTCCAGAAACTTGATCACCACTGTCTCTGTCGCATTCCCTACTGGCACGACCTCTACCCATTTATTAAATTAATCGGTGGCTGTTAGTATCTAGTTGTGTTTCCCACTTGAGGCATGGTGAATTTCTCCAATGAAATCGATTCCCCACTGTTGGAAAGGTTCTTCTATGTGCACCGAGATCATAGGCAAAGGTGCGAACTTCTTCCTTTCAACAAACTTCTGACATTTTTCACATGTCCTTACCCGAGCATAAACATCTCCGAACAGTTTGGGCCAGAAAAAGCCTGCTTTTAGAATCTTGTGTGTCGTGGCCCTCCAGCTGTAGTGACCACCACAAATTCCCTCGTGGAATTCTGCCATCACTTCTTCTACTTCATTTTCCGTGAGACATAAAAGTAGTATGCCCGATGGGTCTCTCTAGTACAAACGGCCATTTTCTATGATGAAATTATGAGATTTTAGCCTCAACATTCTATACTTTGTCTTGTCACAGCTTGGAGGACATCTAAGAGTCAAGAGATACTCTACCATTTCCTTGTCCCATGGACTGAGAAGGTACTTCATATGGGTCTTTTTTGTAGCGGTTTCTATCCCATACTTCTCATCTACTCTCTTAGAGTCTTCATTGGCCACCATAGATAAATTTATCCCCAAAGCCTGATAGTTTGATTTGGAAAGGATCTTGGATAATCCCTGTCCCTTTATTTGCTTAGTGGGGTGTATCTCCAACTCATACTCATGTATCTTGGCTATCCATTTGCCTTTATTTCCTTCAATATCTCCCTGAATCAAGATGTCTTTTACATCTACTATGGGGACGAATGCAGTTATCGCTGACTGCAATACATACATCCAAAATGCCTTCAGGGATTTGAGCAAGGCATAACCCTATTTCTCCTGGATGTTATATTTTAGCTCAGCATCATGAAGCACTTGGCTGAAGAAGGTGATAGGTTGGTCATAGCCCTCCTCATTCTTCTGCAATAATACTGTTGCGACAGTGTGGGGAGATGCAAATGAAAATATCATGAAGGTTTTCGCATAATCCGATCCTGCCAATACTGGGGCTTCTACGAAAGCATTTTTAATTCTGTTAAAATATTCCCATGACTCAATAGTCCATTTTACTTCATTATCCTTCTTTATCATCTCAGTTATGTACTAGAATATCTCCACATAGTTTGGTATGAATCTTCTGAAGAAGTTGATACGTCCAAGAAAGACTTGGACCTCTTTCTTGTTTCTAGGAAAGGATATACCATTTATGACTTCTACCCTCTTCGGGTCAATTTTCACCCTTGCCTTTGTTCCAATATGCCCCATTAGTTTACCCTCTTATAAAGCAAACATATATTTTTGAGGGTTTAAAGACAATCCATACCTGCGACACTTGTCAAAGGTTCTGCGCAAATTCTCTATATCTTCAGCATCGTTCTTTGAGAAGACTATGATATCATCTAGGTACACCACCATGAATTTGTCTTGTTCTCCCACAAAAGCAATTTCCATGGCCCTTTGAAATGTAGCCCCCGCATTGATCAATCCAAATGACATTCGAGCATACATAAACATTCTCCATGGAGTAGTGAATGCGGTTTTATTTTGGTCCTGCGGAAGCACTACTACTTGATTATACCTAGAAAATCCATCCATCATAGACATTCGCGAAGCTCCTACCACCTTTTGAAATATATGGTCCATCTTTGGCAGCGGATAATTGTCCTTCAGAGATGCTCTGTTCAAATTCTGAAAGTCAACACACAGTCTTATCTCTCCATTCTTCTTTTGGTCTGGGACCAAGTTGGCCACCCATTCAGAATTCTTAATGGCACAATAATCTTAGCCTTCAACAATTTCTTGATTTCCTTTTCTATGGAAGGAAGGAGTAAAGAATTAATCTGCCTTAATTTCTATTTTTGTGGCTTAGCATCTCCCTCTAATGTAATCTTGTGCTGGATAATGCTAATATCAAAGGTATTCAAATCTTGATAGGACCAAGAAAATACATCTTTAAATGTTTGAAATATCTTCCGATATTTCTCTTTGTATTCTTTGGATACTTTATTAGACAATTTCACAAACTTAGGATCAACCTCCGTGCCAAGGTTCAGGTCATCTACCTGATTTTCTTCAACAACTTTACTTGGCCATATTGGGACATCATTATTATCAAATAATATCTCTAGATGGACCAGTCCTCTGGGTATTACATTCCCATTGAGCTGCAGCACCTTGTACCTAGCTACGGTATCCTCCCATTTATTTTGAGGAAGGTCCTCAGTCTCCTCTTCGCCAACATCTATGTCCATACTGGAGAATTACCCAACATTCTCCACAAATATTTTCACTTTCTCTTCATGTTCAAACACCTGCCAGTGTTTGACATTGTCAGTGATGGAAGGATGGTAGCGAACCTCTATTTCATACCTCAGGAGGGGGTTATGAGGTGGTCGAAAAGTACTTGCAGCTATCGCAAGAGAGTCTTCCATTTTGTTCTGGTCTCTTGGCATGAATTGAATATTAAAGGCTAAGAATAAATTCTCTACCAAGTCCCATACCTCATTTCTATAAGCCCTCAGTCTTGGGTGCTTAGCTTGACATTGATTCCTTACTTGTCTCACCACTAGTTCTGAATCCCCCAGAACCTTCAAGCTCTGAATATTCATGTTCTTTGCTATTTGTAAACCCAGGAGAAATGCTTCATATTCAGCCACATTTTTCATGGCTTCATACTCCAATTTGAAAGATAATGGGACCAATTGTCCAGTAGGGGAGATAAGGAGAATCCCAACTCCATTCCCTTCCTTTGAGTTGGCTCTATCAAAGTGTAAGGTCCAAACCCCACTTTCTTCATTACTTGAAGAATGCTCTGTCTTTACTTGATAGAAATATGGCTCTTGCAAATAATCTTGGTCTTATTCGGTGGTAAACTTAAATCTTAGTGATTGCGATATGTGATAGAGATATCACATCGCAAAAAAATAACATAACTTGCGGCTGCAAAAAAAGGTAAGTGGTAAAACTTGTGATGCACAAAATGCACTACCCTCCTGAGCTTGACACGTGCCCCCTCTTGCAATTGCATCACAAAAAAAATAAAATAACTTGTGGGTGGCATAAAAGGAACAACTTAAAACTTGCGACTTGCGCTCTACGGGCGGCTAAAACAAAGGTAAGTGCGGTAAGCGAAATACAAAGGATTGCGGTGGTTTTCAAATGCATGAAAGTTTTTGTGGGTCCCGCTGATATCGCATCAGTGGTAAAAGAACATAACATGTGGTAAGGCTTATGGGTTAAGACTTAAATCTTGAGAAGTGCGGGTGGTGACGCGGTAAGTTGTGGTAAGTGCGAAATGCATGAATCAAAGGAATAAGGTGGAATGCAAAGGTTTTCTTAGTGGATTGGTAATTCGGTAAGGTAGGTGGGTCCCATCGATATCACATCGGTAGAGACTTAACTTATCAATTGAAAAGGTTGATAGGTAAATGCTAAATGCTGTGAAATGAATTTGTGGGCAAAAAGGTAAGTCAATGCAGTGATTGGGAATAAACATAGAGTTAAAGGCTGGGTACTCTATTTTGATCTTTGTGTGGATTTGTGAAAAATGCCTCCAGTTCTCGGATCTGATGCTGTCCTTCTCTGC
Source organism: Pinus albicaulis (assembly GCA_034641835.2). NCBI lineage: Eukaryota > Viridiplantae > Streptophyta > Pinopsida > Pinales > Pinaceae > Pinus > Pinus albicaulis. Next base: position 1,351,324,879 of record CM076578.1, on the reverse strand, counting down.
TATCAAAATTTATGGAATTTGTAGGGGCTGCGCCACTTCTCATTGATGGCAGTGGTTGGGAGTAAAATTTCGACACTCCCCCTTAGTCACAATTTCTATTGTTATAGCATCATTTATCACAATCATATACTTGATGATTTATACATTGGCCTTGGGCAACCCTTCCCTTCAGACTTGGACATATTTCTCAAAAGCAGTTTCTTAAAAATCATACACGACTCTGCCTAGATTTTCCTGTGTATACACACGAGTACATACATAGAGAACCACATATGCTTTTTTAAACATTAAAAAATATATAATTTCCCTATTTTAGAGGCGGGGTTTATGGTTGTTCCTGTAACGTAACTACCCCAGCCCATGGCCTAACTATTATTAACTACAAAAAACTAATTTGAGGGAGTATAAAATCCCCTCAAGGGAATTTCCTAAAGAGAGAAGAGAGAGAGAAATATAGATATTATACGCTGTTGGAGCCCTATCCAAGTCTGATATATTCCCTATGCCTCTTGCACTTCCCAGATATTTTTAGGAAACCTTTGTTTCCTTGAGATGTTCACTCACCCTATGTGACATCCATTATGCACTACTCTTGGGAGAAGTTTTGTGAGGCTAGGGCTGGACAGATCCAGAGGATGGTATGCTTGAAGGTCGTGGCATATTTCATCTGATCTCTCCACATTTGTTTACTGTACATGTCATTAATAAAAGAAGTTCCATCTTGTTCCTGATGTTTGCATGTCATTTATTTCTTATACATGTATAGTGATCCTAAATTGTTCATTTAATATTGCTTTTATGATATTATGCATATTTTTCACTAACGTCTAGAACATATATATGATGTACAACTAGGTTTTTGTGTTTGTTCTTTGCTGGATTGCAGGTTCTGAAGCACAAAGAGTTGCAGGGAGTTTGCACCCCGCGGGATCTACTACAACCGAAGGATATACAAGTAAGGTCTGCAACCTTTAGTTTCTAGTTTAAATCATAGAATTTGGTTAAGTGAGTCCTTCTTGTAATGGCATGCCCCTAATATGTGAAGGTTTATCAACCCAGGACCTTGGGGTAACATTACCCGCAACAGAATTGGCAAATCCACTAGGGATTACATCCATGTAATTCCTAGTTAGGATTGTTCTATCTGTCTTGTAGGTTCCCTAATAGGTTTATCAATTTTTACAGTCTAGTAAGTCCTTTTTCAATCAGACAGAAGACCTGGTCCCTTGATAAGGCTTGAATTTTTCTTTTTTTTCTTATCATTATTTCCATATGCAACTTAGTCTTTACATAGTTGCATATACCTCCTATATTTTCCAAAGGAACCCGCATATACGCGAGTTTCCTTCGTTACAGTCACGTATACACGCTTGTTGCATACTGCAAAACCACGTATGCCTGGAAAATTTTAAAAATTTGAGGTTCCAGCCTCTATAATATTTTCTGTCTATGGTGAACTATTCCTGTGGTGTCTTTAAGGTGTGTGGACTATGTTTATGGTGATTTTATATCCACTTCTCTCTTTCTCTTGTGAAAACCTAACCATTTGGTAAATTGCCTATTTTCTGTGATTGCAATTGCGGTTGAAGCACCAAGATATTTTTTTGAAGTTCTTGGCTATTCTGACCATTCAGAACAGTGAGCCTCTACTTGTTTGATCTTCTTGACCCTATGCATTACTTCGATTTAGGTTTTTTACCTTTTGGACTATCTTGGTTTTCTTGATTTCTTGGACTAGCCTTGTTGCAAATCTTGAAGAATGTCTTTTTGGCTTTTGAGTCATTGTTCGTTGAAAGATTGTGCTACTGTATTGAATCAATTATTTGAGTTGAGTTTATTTTTTCTCATTTGAGTCTAGCTACGAAAGTAGCATAACTGTCTTGAGCAAAATGAAGCCTTGTTGAGACTCATTTTTCTCGATTCAGGTTCTTGGATAGTTTGTGCTTGTCTTTTAGAAATATTTTTCCTTTCATTATAAGTGAAAAGCCCAATAAAGATTTGTGTTTTCTATAGATTTTTCTTTGAGTTTGTTTTTACAGTTTCATCATATCTTTTGAAGTTTTTTGTTGGTTTCTAGTCTTTGGTTCTTGTCTTAATTTTGAAGGTAGTCTTTTCTTGATTTCTCTCTGTTGTATCAAGTAAATTTTGGCGTTCTTATGCATAGGAGTTCTGGTTGGAACTAGCCTTGTTTTTCTATCAAAAAGTGATCGAACCATTGTCTTTCTAGAGACTCTTTTTCGCTTATTTAGAGTTAGCATCTTAGGATTTGCATATCATTTGTACTTAGCATTAAGTGAATTTGAGCATTTTTAGTCTTTTTCATAGTTTTCTGGATCGTTTGAAGTGTGAGTAATGGAAAATAAAAAAGAAATTTTTTTTCTTAATTAGTTTCGTAGAACCCATGTAGAGATCTCTTTTCATCGAAAGGAAATTGTTGCATTTGCATGCAACTAACTTTTCATTGATTTCTTATGCATCATAAAACACCATCAGTTTCACTTTCATATACCCTTGAATTAAGTAATAGCCAATTTAAAAAAAGAGATATAATCAAAAGAAATTGGAAATTTTGGTATCATTGTCATTGATCATACACCAACTAGCTAGGTTGTAGGGCCTTGGATTAGGTGAGTGGAGAGTTAACTCTCCAAGGCCGCTCAAACTGTCAAAAATAGAAAGTTTATTAAAGAGAAAAATCCAACACCGTTAAGTGGACCAGAAAATATCTCCTCCAGAGAGTCAAGCGAGAGGGATAGTGCAGGCAGAGGAGAGAAATACTCCATCTCATATTTGCTGACGATTGACCTAATACCTTTTCGCCCAGCTGCCAATATAGATTGGTGCCCTTAGTTTCCTATCCTAGGGACCACACAGGTGACTGCGGGGGGAGTACCTGTGGTACCTCGGACAGACGTTGCACTGATTCTGTCATTACTTCTGGAGGGTGCCCTTGCGAAGCTTGGGGACTTGCACTGGAAAAGTCTGTTATCAGGAGGTTAGCATAACTGTTTCTATTACCTTTGCTAGTAGGTCTGGGGCCTAATTACACTAGAATATTTTTATAAGGTCCTATTATCTCGCTTTCTTCTATTTTGGTGTCTCGTCATCATCACCCAGAGTGAAAATACCTGAGAGCTGCTTGTCTGGCTGTATCTTAGGAACTTTTTAGAGTGTGCTCTTTACTCCTAGATTGCTTAGCTTCTTATATTTTTTGAGTCTAAAATTAATCTCTTAAAGTGGTTGAACGATCGCCTCGTCGATCGAGGAGGCTTCATGGGCTTTCTCCCATGAGTGTCACCCAATAGTTTTGAACACATTGAAGAGTGTTCCTCCATTGGGGCTTGTTGTTTCTGTGGGTGGTTTTGGTGTCAGTGTCAGTGTAGAGAGGAGTGCTCCACTCATCTCTATAGTTTTATTTCCAGCAGAAGAAGTTGAAGTAGAGGAATTTCCTCAACCTACTAAGTCTCTTCCATCTCCTCTTCCTGTTATTTTTCCTGACATTCTTTGGTACATTGGGCCAAGTATCAGAGACCGGCTAGTCATTTTCCATCATATCCCTTTATTTCTATGGCCACGATTGGGAACACAGTTTCGGCTATGAACACTGCAACTGTTCAGACTCCTCTTTCAGTTGAAGGAGGAGGAACTATTTCCATATCGGAATCGCTTCTTGTGCTGTTGTGCTTGGCTCTGGAAACACCCAAGCACATGCTTCTCAATCTGGTTCCTTTTCTTATGGAATTCCCACTAGTGGAATTCCTTCTGTCTCTGCACCCACACCTTCTATGGCTACTGGATCAGATTTGTTTCAAGGGTTCCCCTTTGGAAGTGGGCATATCCCTCATTCAGACCCTTCCTTAGGATACATGCCTTTCACCTCTCAGAGTCAAGGTTTTAATCGTTTTTCTGGAGGTAAAAGCTCTAATGTTTTTTCGGGATGGAACACTGCTTTTACTAGATTAGGAGTAGGTAGTTAGTTCTTCGTTGGTTCGCAAGGGAATGTTCCTTTCTCTTCATCAAGTAATTCTCAGGCTTTTTCTTTGTTTGTAAATTCTTGGAACCCTTACCCAGGGGTTTCTTCTTCATTCAATACCTCGGTTGGAGGGAATGTTCCCGTGTATAGTAACTCTATGTTGAGAGGGGGTCCTTCTCCAAATGTTGGGTCACAAGGATTTTCTTATGGCCCAAATTTTTTTATGAACAACATCTGGAAACCTAGTGCCTCAAGAAATCTAGGTTATTCTTTTCAGAATGTGGGGAATCCTTCCTATGGGGGATGGAATTCCCAGGCTCCTCCATGCTTACCATTTATGGCAACATTGAACTTTCTATATCTATCAAAATTGGCTAACGATCCTATTCGGTATAGTATGGGTTGGCCTCCAGTCCCCAACAAGCTCCCCTCAGACATTCAAAAGTTTGAAGGGAAGACTGGTGAGGATCTAGAAGATCATATCACCATTTTCCATTTATGGTGTTCATCGAACTCCCTGATCAATGACTTGATTATGTTGAGATTACTTTAATTAACCTTAACTAGAAATGCGGCAAAATGGTACATAGAGTTAACTCGGGGCATTTCTGCTACTTTTGGAGAGTTTGCTACCATGTTCTTAAATCATTTTTCAGTTACCTGTCCGTTATGACGTCGAGACTGACCTCCTGGAAAAATTTTAGCAGGACAAGGAAACTCACATTTATGATGATATCCTGGAATAGCGAAGAAGGAAGAGGCTCATTAAAGCCCAAATCCTGAATGAATTCCTTCTTGAATGGTTTTTGAAATATTTACAGCTAGAGATTTCTAAGGATGTATCCCTTTTAGGGGTATTTGCTGAAGATCATGATATTTTTAGGGCTTAGTAGCTATAACTGATTTATTCCCAGTTTGGAGTCCTTAATAAAAATTTTCCAAATGCTCCTCACTCCAAATTGGACTTAGCCAAAACTAAACCTGGTCCTCATGGTGATGGTCTTATCGGTTCGATTGATAGCGGTATGACTAACCTGCTAAGTCAATTGTAGCAGTTGTCTATACAATCTACTTCTTCTGGTCAGGCTATGCCTTCAGTGTCAACTCCTTCCCAGTCCTTGGCAATTAATGTTGTTCAAAATTCTAACCCCAAAGGAAATAAAAAATCTGATGGGAAGAAGAAGGGACATAATAACAATAAAAATGATAAGGATGGGAAGGGGAATGCGAATAAATCCAACGATCATGTTGGAGAGGGTAAGAAGGATAATAAAAAGAAAGTGAATTTTCCATGCAAGTTTTGCACTGGGGACCATCTTACACACCTTTGCCCTAAAATTCAAGAGGAAAGTACATAAAACATATACATGATGAGTGCTCACGCAGATATCACTACGAGATCTCATGATTATGGTGAAGATGAGTCTTCCAAGACTAAGGGTGCTCCCAATAGTGCTGAGCCACTCCATATTGAAAGGCCTGTAGTTTAGTATATACCTTGGATGTCGAAAGGGTCCTCAAAGTGTACAATGATCAATCCTAATGCCAAGGTTTCCCAGAACTACTCGATTGTAGAAGATCCGGCTCAAAGTCCTTGTGCCATGTCTGCGTTAGAGGTGCTCCACTCTTGTCTTGCACAACAAAGTTCTTTGCTCACTTCTATTGGGGTTGTTTATCCAAAGAATTCTCTGATGATCACATTTGACATGTCGAATTTTAAAAGAGACTTCCTCATCATATAGTTTTCCATATTAGGTCAAGTTATTAGAAATTCAATATCTTTCGAATGGTTGTTGATGAGGGTGCTTCCACGTGTGTAATGTCTCTTGCATGCTGGAAGGGTATTGGATCTCCTGCAGTTGTTCCTTCAGCCACTCTTCTGATTGCATTTGATGATCATTCTCACAGACTGCATGGTATTTTTCCATTTTTTTCCATCTGTGTCTGGGGAAAAATTGTTAATATCTAAGTTGAGATAGTCGATGCAAGCTTAGAATATAACCTTTTGTTGGGGCGAAAATGGATCTATGAGATGGATTCCATTGAATCCTCATTATTTCATATTGTTTGTTTCCCTCACGAAGGGATAATTGTCACATTTGACCAATTGGATTGTTCTCCTGTAGATTCAAATGCATCCTCTGACTCAACCATTCCTTTGGTGAAGGATACCAAGCAACCTGTTGAGAATATAGGGATTGGAATTTATACATCCTTGATAGGTACTTTTGATATTCTGTCTCCTTCGGTTCATATCAATGTTATTTCATCCTCTAGGGTTCCTATTCAGAGAGATTTCTTCAGAACCGATCTTTTTCAGACCCTTGGACCTTACCTTCTCCTACCTCCACATTAGAATAAGGTCAAGTGGGTGGAATGGCATTTCCTATGTCTACAATTGACATTTATTATAGATCTATTGTTGACTCTGAAAATTCCATTCTAGTTTCTCTTTCACTAGAGGAATTGGATGGAGATCCGGCTTGGACCCTCAGTTCATCTTTTGCTCAAGATTTCCTTGATACCACTCTTCCATCTGAAGAGGCTATCCTTGAAGCAATTACTGGTGTATAGAGATGGTGGGATGATTTGAATCATCGGTCTTACTTTCTACCGGACTTGCGAGAATTTGAATTAAGTTTCCCTAGCCCTTAGTATTCCGGACTTGTTCACCCAGTCCTGAACCCGTTAGCACCAACACAGGTTTTTGCTAAAGGGAAAATGGTTGTTATTTCTGTTACTACCCCGGTGAACATCTCCAGAGATCCCAACATCATAGAGAATATATTCGTTGGAGCCGAGTGTCCCCCTGAAGAGATTCAAACTTACACCGATCTCTTTCAATAATTTCAGGGTGTGTTTTCTTGGTCTTATGAGGAAATGCTTGGTATAGATCCATCTATTGTTTAGCATGAGGTCAAGATATATGAAAGTGCTAAGCCTATCAGGCAAAATCTTCGTCCGGTCAACCCTAGGAAGGCAGAAACTATCAAAGTTGAGGTGGAGAAGCTGCTTAAGGAAATTTTTATTCACCCCATTCCTTTAACTGAGTGGGTTTCAAATCCAGTTCCTGTGGAAAAGAAACAGGGAACGATTCAAGTTTGCATCGATTTCCGAGACTTAAATAAAGCATGTCCTAAAGATAATTACTCCACACCATTTATAGATCATATCATCGATGAGTGTGCTAGGAATGAGATTTTCTCCTACATGGACGATTTCTATGGATATAATGAAATCACTATCTGTCCTGAAGATCAGCATAAGACTGCATTTATTTGTCCCTAGGATACCTTTTCTTACAAGAAAATGCATTTTTGCCTCAAGAATGATGGAGCTACTTTTCAGCGGGCCATGTATTATGCCTTCCATGACATCAAACATATTATCAAGGCATATTTGGATGATTTAGCTGCTCGTTCTCACAAGAGAATCGATCATCCTTCGCACCTCCGTCAAGTTTTTGAATATTCTTGGCATTACAAATTCTGATTGAACCCGAAAAAGTGTGTTTTCGCTGTCACATCCGGTTAGTTGTTGGGATTCATCATGTCTACGAAAGGGATTCAGGTAGATCCCTTCTAGGTTGAGGCAATACTTCAGTTTCCTTCCACGTCTTCAATTCATCAACTTCAAAGCTTGCAAGGAAAAGCTAATTTCCTGTGGAGATTCATCGTAAATTATGCCAATATTACAAAGGGATTTATGATATTATTAAAGAAAGGAGTTCCATTCTTTTCGGATGACTTTTCTCAACACTCATTCGATGCTTTGAAAAAATCATTAACCTCTGCTCCTTTACTAAGTCCACCTGATTATAATAGGGATTTCCTCTTATATCTCGCGGTAGCAGAATCTACCCTTGGTATGGTTCTGGTTCAGGAAGATGCTCTTTCCAAGAATGTTATATACTACCTTAGTCGAGGCTTGGTAGGTCCTGAACTCCAGTATTAGAGAAACTTTCTATAGAAGCTGTTCATGTTGTTCAATGGATTAGAAATTATATTATCCTTCAAAAACATATGTTTTGGCAATAGTAAATCCATTTCAATTTGTTCTCAGTAGGCTAGTGATTGGGGGAAAATACAATCAATGGATTGTGATTTTGCAAGAATTTTATCTTGAGTTTATGTTTTCCAAGTCCAAGAAATCATTAGTTTTTGCAGAATTGATTTCTGATTTTCCCTGTGGAGAAGAGATTGTTTATGAAGAATCATTTCCTAATGAACATCTTTTTCTCATTTCTTCACAGGATCCTTGGTATGGGGATGTCATATTTTATCTCCAGACTGCGAAGTTTCCCTCGACTTTTTCAAAAGATGAGCACAGGAAGTTACGTCACTTAGCCAAAAGTTATTTGATTATTGGTGACACTTTATATCTTCACAGGGTCGATTCGATCCTTAGACACTGCTTAACTCTCGAAGAATTTGAGGTTGTCCTGAATGATTGCCATAGTGGAGCTTGTGGTGGTCATTTATCTGGGCTTGCTACAATAGAAAAAAGAATTGCGTGTAGGACACTTTTGGCCTTCGATTTTCAAATATTGTATTGAATCGGTCAAAGAGTGTCATCCGTGTTAGGTTTTTACTTGAAAGATGCACACTCATCCAGCTTTGCTCTTTCATTTCATCACTACCAAACCCGTTACAAAGTGGGGTATTGATTATACTACTTGTAACCCGCCTTCGACTAAAGGTCAGAAGTACATTATCATAGTTGTAGACTACTTCACAAAGTGGGTTAAGGCTATGCCTACTTTTGGGAATGATGGAGAGACAACAGCTTTTTTCCTCTTAAATCAAGTCATTTCTCACTTTGGTATCCCCAAAGAGATTGTCACTGACCATGGCAGTCACTTTCAGAACAGCATGATGGTTGAATTGGCTCTGAAATTAGGTTTCTGGTAGGAGCATTCATCTCCTTACTATCCTCAGGTGAATGGGAAATTTGAAGCCATGAACAAATCCTTGAAAACAATTCTTCAATGGACAATTGATAAAGCCAAATCCAATTGGCATATTATGTTGTATCCTAGACTTTGGGCATAACGGATGTTAGTCAAAACTGCAACCAATTTTACTCCATTTCAACTAGCTTATGGGTTGGAATCTATCTTTCCTATTGAATGCGAAATTCCCTCTCTTAGGTTAGTTGCTGAGCTTCTTCCTAACACTTCTAGTCTCGAATAACACCTTCTTCATCTAGAACATCTCGATGAGCAGCGTCGAGATACAGCTACGATGAATGAGGCACATAAGAAATGGGTAAAGGTTCAATACGATAAGGCGTTCAAACCTAGGGTTTTCTCTGAAGGTGACCTTGTCTTTGTTTATGCCCAAGAGAAGGATGCCTTGGGGGAAAGAAAGTTCAAATCTATGTGGTATGGCCCCTTTATTGTCAAAAATGTCCTGAAGAAAGGAGCCTATGCCTTGCTTGAATTTGATGGAAACGAGTTGGCGGAGCCCAAAAATAGGCTCTATTTGAAAAGTATTATACCTAAGCTTAGGCCTAGAATCTTGCTTTGTTGTATATATTTTGTTTTTTGTACATATCTGAGTTTCGATTTTTGGTGTGATTTTGATGAATTTGATCTGCTTTGGTAGGTAATATTGGATGACACGAGTCACTTTGGTTTCGCCAATGGTGCTAGTCGACATACCCGAAACTTGGCTTCCACGGCTTGGGTACTCCATTATCCATACGGTCACTTGTTAGTGTCAAGAGGTGTCTACATTGGTCCTACTTCGAACAATGTGGTAGAATACACTACAATGGTCAACCTACTCTCGGAGGAAATATCTTTGGGTGTTGATTCGTTAGCATTTTTCTTGGATTTACAGCTGGTGGTTTCGCAGTTGAACAACACATATCGTGTCTAAGACCCATTTTTACAACGATTGTTTTTTAGGGTGAGTTTGTTACAACGATCATTCTAATTTATCACATTCATTCATATTCCTTGATCTGACAATTGGATGGCAGACTTATTAGCTAATCAAGCAATTGATTGGCTATTAATCATTCAATACTTTAAAAAATATATCAAATACATCATTCATTATCATATATTTGAGTCGTCACATCATATAAATCATTTTATATATATATATATATATATATATATATATATATATATATATATATATATATATATATATATATATATATATATATATATATATATATATATATATATATATATATACAAAATTGGGGCTTTTGCCCAATCATGTCTATCATAAAAAAATATTACAGTCATTTGATCATATATATATTCTACTCCTGAGGTCCATGCCCAACATCTATGTTCCTATAGAACACAATGGCAGTTGTTACACGATGAAATAATCGCACCCAGTCCCATGGTACTCCTACCACATGTCTCTGGACAACCTTCGATAGGTTCTCTATAGTGGCCATAGGCACTTAGCGAGTCAAACTCTCCAAGTTTCTCTGTACTGCATGGAGTGTCCTGCCAGGGTTTTCTGCATCCACCTCACCTCTGCGGCGCTTATGCCTTAGGTACCCCTATGACCTGACTGGTCCCATGTCTGCATCATGACCATCATAATTTTGTAAGTCATTTTGTCCAATCAAAAAATAAAATTCATTTTCCATATAATTTGAAAAAATCATAAAAAAAATCATATAATAAAAAATCAAAAGATGCAATCTCATCGATTGCCCCCCATGCTGCACTAGGTGGTAGGACTAGATCTGAATCTGCACGAAAAGTCGATCCCAGCATAGGGATAATCTTCCACTATGAGGACTTGTTCTTCCCACCATTGGAAAAATTCATCATCCCAAGTGGTTCAGGGAACCTCACTCCCCCTAATATCTTCATCAGATCTGCCCATCGAGCTATTCTTGGATCTCTCGGGATGCTGATAGTTGAGATGACCTTGGGCTTAAGCCCTGGGACCCTCTTGAAGAAGAATTTCAACAATATTGTACCATACCCAAAAATTTTAGTATTTTCTTTTCAGATTGAAGTCAATTTCTTTTTCATATTGCTTAGCAAGGCTATGCACCAATCAAAGAGATGAATCATGGATTCCACTGCTATGCTCATTTGTGTCCGTGAAGCCTAATGGAGAGAAGTTGATCCTGTTACTCTGCCAAAGGTAAAGAGAAGGATCTTCATGTATAAATCCTTCAGATCTCTGATAGGAATCTGAGTTCCTACCTTCCGTTCATTGTTTATGCAATAGACTTGGACATAATCCTCTACGGTAAGCCCTCCAACAAGCTTTCGGTGCAAGTCTACTAGGTCTCTCCTTCAAGAGAGTCCAATAATTAAGTATATATCTTCCAATTATATGCATAGTGGCATCTGATCAATTATGAAATAATCTTCTTCCGGTTCCCAATGATCAACCAACATTTGAAGCAAACAAACATTGCTTTTCATATTGGGCATTTTGAAATATTTGAGCAATCTGCAATTCCAGAGAATATCTAAGGAAGTTTGATCCTCCATCACCTCATTGTCAACTGCACTATGCTCAAGCTCTCTCCAACTGATGGACAACCTGGGAAAAATCCTTAAATGGCTGATTAGGTACAAGTTTTAAATTTTCTCTCTACGCACACGCAACCTCGATTACACATAATCACGTATCATACGCAAGTTCATCCAGATGAACCCACGTATGCATGGAGGGTTTCAATAAAAAAAAATTTTCTATGGTCAAAATTCCAAAATTTGGCTTCAAACAGGAACGAAATTGATGAATAAGATTAGTTTAAAGCTTACTTGAATGATTTGGCATGATTTTATGGTTGATTGCTCCATATTTGAGAAAAGGAATTTTTTCCCCAAATCTCTTTCTCCACTTCTGCAATGAGAAAATGATCAAAATGTGAGTCAAATTGTGAATTTATGCCCAGAATTTGAAAAAATTTCACAAATTTCGCTTGTGCTTATTTTTTGAATTTGACTAAGGCTATATAAACATTTGGCTCGTAAGCATTGGGAAAGGTATTTTTCAGGTACATTTTACTGAATTTGAGATTTTCCTAGTTTTTTCGGATCCATGACCGCTGACCTGTCATGGTAGGTATTTGATTTTGAACTGGCATACAGGTTAGGGAATTCACTTTCTGTTGCATCTTTGCATACTAGGCTCCATTCTGATCACATTCCATAGGGTCAATCCCATCATGTCATGAATACTTAACGCATTTCACTTGCCGATTTTTTAATCATGACTTGGTGGTAGATCCATCCTTTACATGGGTTTCCTAGTTAGTTCCTCACTAGCATTTGTCGCCCATGCTGCAATTTATGTAGGCTCGGGAGTCCTCTTTAGTACCACCATAAATTATGCATTGAAACTTCATTCTTCTTCTTCTTTGCTATCATTATTTTGGCCATTTACATTAGAGGCTCCCTTATGTTGTCGAGTTATATTACTGCATTACATATCGACTATGTGTTTATCTTGGCCTTTAGCTGGCTTCATTTGGACTCATGTTTAAGCCATATTTTGACCATGTCTTTCTCTACATGTTAACCATGCAATCACTTAGCTTCTGTGACTTGACACCTTTACCCATGGATGGAACATTCCTTTGAGTGTTATTTACCAATTTTCGCCACCTTGCATTGAGCATAGGTTTGTTCCTATCCTAGGAACTAGTCCATCTGTTTCTCGACACTCATTCTATCCATTGTAATATAGCATTATTTTATTATTTTTCAGACTTTGAATATGAAAATGACAAAAAAAATAAATATTTTGAAAAAGAGCGGGAACGTGATATTACTTTCATACTCGATGGCAGCTACAGTGACAGTTGTGTCACCCTTGAACAAAGCAAAAAAAGCTAAGTATTTTCTCCATTTGGGATGGTTTTAGTTTTTGACTTAAGAGAAGCCAGAACCTTGTTTCATGAGTCATTTCTTCCTCGGTTGGTTATCTCTTCCAATCATATGGAGGGTTTTTTTATGCCTCCTAAATGACAAACCTATATGAAGTTATCATTTTCTACCATAGTCAACATGATTCATGCTTTTGTTCAAGGGAATTTAACCTGAGTCGACCTTTCTGCAGTGTCTCTTGACTCATTTTTTAGTCGGCCTTCCCGGTCTTCTGAGTATCTTGTTCTATCACATCAGATATTTGGTCCTTTTCTCGTGCTGGTTTGAGAAGGTGTCCAATGACTTCTTGCTGGTAGGTTTGTCTCTTATCGACTACGACATATTGCTCTAAGAGTAAACCTAGAGCCGCACCTTGGCCCTATCTACATCATTGATAGGTGATCTTGTGCTCAACATTTGATCATCATCATGGGTCTTTGAATGAGTGGTTTTCCTTGTGTTCGAATTCGACTTACATTATCACACCTGGGATTTGTGCAGTACCTTGATTTCCATTTGACCCTATTAGTGGATATCTCACCTCTTTGTCAGCTTTCATTATTGGTTGGTTCAGAGGGTTTTTTCCATGCGCTAGCTTCATCCTGTGCATGCCGAATAAGTACTTTGGCTTGGTTACTTCACTTTACTTCGTCCAATTCCTTCCAAATATTGTCCTGCAGGTTACAGTCACATTAGACTGATGTGAGATGCCTTAATGTCTTCCTTCCAGTATAACTTTTCTCATCGACTCTGATCCATTTCTCTGGGAATACGATATAGAGTCCTTTTGTCAGTACTGAGGGTTTGTAGTCGTTAGTGGCAGACTCTTCGCTATCGACAATGAGGATACATCATTTCATCTTGATTGATAGATTCTTTCAAGTGTTCAACTTCAACTCGTTCATTCACACTTTCTAGATTGTACTGGGGCACCTTGACACTCATTATCATTATCAATGGGTTGTCTCGAGTTTGTTAATGGTATACATCATTGACCGGTAATCAAACGATTTCTCACATGGCCGACTCCAGCTCATTTATTCCCATTGTGTAGAATTGTGCCATGGTGATTGGTGAAGACCTCGAGTTTGCATTAACGTGCTTTGGTTCACTTTGAAAACTCCTTCAGCTTTCTGCCAGTGACACCATCCACCCTTATATGTTGCAGTTTCATCACAACAACATCTTATATGTTGGCTCCCGAGTTATGTGTTGTACCATTTTGTTCCACCACTTATGATTTGGTACTTGGATATTCAGTTTTGACTTTTGTGGTCAGCTATTTGTTGCAGCATCATTGATCAGTATTCTATATGTGATACTTGGACCTGATTTTGACTTATACTTCCGGGTAGTGATCAGATGATTCACTATGTACTTTACATTTCAGCTATACTTGTATACATATTGGATCCTCTCTATACTTCATATGCGGACATGCTTTTATTTCACTAAGCATGGGTATGCCCACCTCAGACATGAGCTATCTTTTTTATCTCTCTCACTGGTTTTTTGGTAGGTTGAAATCTGGTGAAGTCCTCTCTACTCCTCGCAAGGTTCTTTCTATGCACATAATATATTTCAACCAACATGTACCCCTTTTGACCTCACATATTAGGGGGGAATCTGCTATAGCATAATTTATCACCATCATATACTTGATGATTTATACATTGGCCTTGGGCAACCCTTCCCTTTAGACTTGGACATATTTCTCAAAAAACAGTTTCTTAAAACCCATATGCGACTCTGCCCAGACTTTTCCGCATACACACCCAAGTACATACATAAAGAACCGCGCATGATTTTTTAAACATTAAAAAGTATATAATTTCCCTATTTTAGAGGTGGGGTTTACAGTTGTTCCTGTAATTTAACTACCCTAGCCTGTGGCCTAATTGTTCCCAACTACAAAAAACTATTTTGAGGGAGTATAAAATCCCCTCAAGGGAATTTCATAAAGAGATAAGAGAGAGAGAAATATAGATATTATACGATGTTGGAGCCCTATCCAAGTTTGATATATTCCTTGTGCCTCCTACACTTCCCAGATATTTTTAGGAAACCTTTGTTTCCTTGAGATGTTCAGTCACCCTATGTGACATCCATTGTGCACTACTCTTGGGAGAAGTTTTGTAAGGCTAGGGATGGACAGATCCAGAGGACGATATGCTTTAAGGCCCTTGCATATTTCAGGTGATCTCTCCACATTTTTTTACCATACATGTCATTAATAAAAGAAGTGTCATCTTGTTCCTAATGTTTACATGTCATTTGTCTGTTATACATGTATAATGATCCTAAATTGTTTATTCAATATTTCTTTTATGATATTATGCATGTTTTTCACTAACATTTATAACATATATATGTTGTACAACTAGGTTTTTGTGTTTTTTCTTTACTGGTTTGTAGGTTCTGAAGCACAAAGAGTTGCAGGGGGTTTGTACCCTGCAGGATCTACTACAACCGAAGGATATATGGGTAAGGTCTACAACCTTTAGTTTCTAGTTTAAAGCATAGAAGTTGGTTAAGTGAGTCCTTCTTGTAATGGCATGCCCCTAATCTATGAAGGTTTATTAACCCAAGACCTTAGGGTAACATTACCTGCAATAACCATCATCGATCATTCCCAGACATTTTCTGAGATACTCAAAAATCTTCTGTGCTAATGGCTTTGTGAGGATCTCAGCGAACTGTTCCTCTATCCTGTAGTGCTGCAAAACAATCTCACCATTGTTAACCTATTCTCTTATAAAGTGATATTTTGCATTAATATGCTTTTTTATCTTATGGAAAACAGAATTATTTGACAATGCAATTGTTGAGCTATTATCACAATAAATTGTGGTTCCTTTGTCTTTCTCATGAAAAAAATATCTTAGCATCCTTCTCATCCATACTGCTTGGCATGCTGCTACTGTTGCTTCCACATATTCTGCCTCTGCTGTTGATAAAGCAACTATTGGTTGCTTCTTAGAAGTCCGTGAAATGGCTCCCGATCCCAAATGAAACACATACCTAGATGTGCTCTTCCTATCATCTACACTTCCATCCCAATCATTGTCAATGTAGCCAATCAACTTAAAATTATCAATTGAGGAATATAGAAAACCATACTCCTTCGTTCCATTCACATACCTCAAAATTATTTTGGCTGCTTGCCAATGTGTCTCGTTTGGTGTCTACATGAATCTAGAGATTAAAATTACATCATACATAATATCAGGCCTAGTTGCAGTCAAATACATGAGGCTACCAACTATGCTCTTGTACAATGTCGAATCGACATTCTTGATGCAATATTCTTTTCTTAACTTTAACCCTGTGACAGTTAGAGTTATTTCTACTTTGTTATGCTGCATGTTAAACCTCTTCAAAACTTCTGCAACATATTTTTCTTAGGAAATAAAAATTCCCTTTTCATTTTTCTTTACTTCTATTCCCAAGAAGTATCTCAGTAAATCTAAGTCAGCCATTTCAAATTCACTCTTCATGAATGCTTTAAAATCAGCAATGAGAGAAACTTCATTGCCAGTAAAGGTTAAATCATCTACATATAAAACAATGATAAGGATATTACCATCATTTTCTTTGATGTAGAGTGTGGGTTCACCATCACATTTTTCAAGCCCATTTTTTGTCAGATAAGCATCTATCCTGTTGTACCATGATCTTGGTGCTTGCTTCAACCCATAAAGAGATTTCTTCAACTTGCACACTTTCTGCTCTTGGCCTTCAATCTCATAACCTGGAGGTTGTTCAACATATACCTCCTCTTTCAAAACTCCATTTAGGAATTATGTTTTCACATCCATATGGTAGAATTTCCACTTTTTTTGTGCTGCTATGGACAACACTGTCCACACTATCTCCATCTTTGCAATAGGTGCAAAAGTTTCTTCATAGTCTCTTCCTTATTGGTACTTGTAGCCTTTCACAACAAGTCTTGCTTTGTGCCTTTCGATATTTACTTCAGCATTTCTCTTGGTCTTATAGACCCATTTTACTCTAATGACTTCTTTACCTTGTGGGAGGTCCACCAACTCCCATGTGTCATTCTTTTCAATTGCACCAATTTCTTCATTCATTACTTCAATCCATTTTTCTTCTTTTATTGCATCTTAAAAATGGATTGGGTCATCAACATGTTAAAACAAAGAAAATGAAGAATTCACACCATTATTATTATCATCTTCTTGCTCATAAATTTCACTTAAATTTCTAAATCTTGGTCTTCTTGGTGTGCTTGGAGTTCCACTTGAACTCAAGGGAGTTTCTGATCCCTATGGTGTGCTTGGAGAAGAAATTCCTTGATTTCTTAAGGCTGTTTTGTTTCCTACTTGTGGTGTGCACTTATGTGCTTGTTTAGGTAGAGGAGGAACCACTGCGAAGGAATTATTTTTTGATGTGAATTTCTCTTGCTTTTCGTGAGACATACATGTCTTCACGTTCACTTTTTTCTCTAATATTCCATCCCAAGATTCTTCTTCAATAAACTGCACATCTCTGTTGATTATAAATTTCTTGGTGGATGGATTATAAAGTCTGTATGCATTGGACTCATCACTGTATCCAACAAAGATACACTTCTCCCCCTTGTTGTGCAAATTCTTCCTTAGTTGATCTTGGAAATGTGAATAAGCCACACATCCAAATACTTTCATGTGAGTGACAAACTTCTTTGTTCCAATCCATGCTTCTTTCAGAACTCTTTTCATAACAGCTTTGGTTAGGCATCTATTCAAAATATATGCTGTAAAATTGACAGCTTCAGCCCAATACTCATTTGGAAGATGTTTTTCCTTCAAAATACTTTTGACCATGTCCATGATGGTCCTATTCTTCCTTTCTACAACATGGTTTTTTTGTGGTGTGTAACTTGTGGTAAAATTCTTGTGTATTCCATTCTCCCTACAAAAACGTAGGAAATATTTGGAGATATATTCATCACCTATGTTAGTTCTCAGCACTTTGATGTATTTCCCACTCTGCTTCTCAATAAGAGCTTTGAAATGGTAGAACTGTTCAAACACTTCACTCTTCTGTTTTAATAAATACACCCATGTATTTCTGGTGTAATCATCTATGAATGTCAAAACATAATGGCTGCCAGCTAAAGATGGTGTTTGCATTGGTCCACAAAAATCTGAGTGGACAATCTCTAAGGGTGCCTTTTCCCCTATACTCTTCCTTGCTGGGAATGCTTCTCTGTGTTGTTTTCCCAAGATACAACCTTCACATAGGCTGTTTGGTTTCTCAACGAGTGGTAATCCTTTTACCATCCCTTTTCTATGCAAGAGGTTCAAACCTCCAAAATTGAGAAGTCCAAATCTCAAATGCCATAACCAGTTTTCGTCTTTCACTTCTTCTTGAAAGACCTGTTGTGTGACTACTACTACCACATCTCCTTCCTTCAAGACTATTCTGAGCTTGAGAGGAAACATCTTATTTTTTTTCATGTGCACTTCTGCAGTGACCCTTTAACTTGGAGGCATGTCCATGATAGTACACACATCATTCTTGAAAAACACATTGTAGCCCTTGTTCACGAGTTGTCCAATGCTTATAAGGTTGTATTTCAGTACATAATATACATCTGGCACAAATTTCTTCTCTCCCTTCCTTGTCAATATTGACACTCTTCCTTTTCCCATGACAAAGACTTTGCTATCATTCCCCGTTGTCATTTTAGATTTAACATTCTCATCCAGATTGGAAAACATTGCTATGTTTCCAGTCATGTGGTTGCTGCAACCTGAGTATAAGAACCATGCATCTTTTTTTTTTTTCTTATGCTACATTACATGTTAAAATCACATTCCTCTAGTTCTTATCTTCTTTTGCAAATTTTGGATTTTTCCTATTATTCATGTCATTTTGTTTCTTTCTACATTCATTGGCATAATGCCCATAATTTTTACAATAATGACATTGGACTTGGGATTTGTCATACCTTTATCCTTGTGCTTGGTGTTGGCTTGAGCCTTCACTTTGATTCTGATTGTTACCCCTTCCACTTGTGCTTGTAGGGTTGTTTCTTCCACATCTCCGTGGGCTTCTTCCTCTTCCTCAATAGTTTGATCTTCCTCAATGTCTACCTCGACCAAAAGACATTTGTGTATTGAAGGAATGCTCCAATGAGGAGTTCATTGTATTGTTCTATTTATTTTCATGAGACATCAGGGATGCATGAAGCTCATACACTGAAAATTGTGAGAGATATTTGGTCTCTTCTATTTCCACTACTATGGCATCAAATCTTGCGGGTAGACTTCTCAATATTCTCTCCACTATTCTTCTTTCTTCAAGTGTCTCTCCATGAGACCTTATCTGGGTGACCAACCTAAACACGTGTGAAGAATGAGTCTATGTTATTAGACTCTTTCATATAAAGAGTTTCAAATTCTCTCCTTAATAGTTGTAGCTTTGTTGTCTTCACTTTCTCCATGCCTTGATAGGATATTTTGGGAATATCCCATGCCTCCTTAGAATTTGTTGTTGTTTCAATCCTTTGGAATATGCTCTCGTGTACTGCTTGATAGATATAGAAGATGGCTTTGGATTCCTTCCTCCTATTATCTCTCAACAAGTCTCTTTCTACTGCTGTCAAAGTAGCCAGTGCTGCTGCGTTTGTTGGTCCTTGGAAATCTTGTTCAACCAACTCGCATATATCTTGTGAAGCAAACATTTCTCTCATTGTAATGGCCCAATAATCATAATTCTCCCCATTAAACTATGGTAGTTGGGGATTTTTCAGGCTTGTTTTTGTTGCTGCCATCGTGAATGTCAAACAAAACAATCTTCTTGACTATGTAAAAGAGAAGCTTTCTCACTAATGGAGAAATCTTCTTCTCAAACCAATATTACAACTTCTACAACAAATAAAGAGAGCTTGTGCTTCTTTGACTGAGAGCCTAGACCCGCTCCGATACCATGTTGAAAATATTGAATGAAATCAATAAGAGAGGGACGCTCCCCCACAACATAGAGAATACAAAAAAATGCAAAAATTAGCAGTCAATTCATAGGAAATGATACACAGGAGAGGAACTTCATTTTCAAATTTATTCAACTCTTCTTTAAGTTTCTATTTCTCTATCTCTCATAATGAAATTACAGTGCTTATATCTAAATGGTTGAAGCCTGTAAAAACCTAATCTAATCAGTGTTGCTTCAATGCTGAACAGACGTTTAAAAAACATTTGTCCTTGGGCCATCAATAGACCCATTTCTTCATTAATCGGCACGTAGGCTGTATTCCTGATTATACAGAAAAAAACGCAAAAATGTGTTCAAAAACACAAACTGACGGATCTCAAAGTTTATGCAATATGGTCCTGGTCCACATTGCATCCGCATAGAGCGACGATTTTAACTTTTAACCCATGGCGCTATCCATTAAAATTTTTGAACTGTGATGTGCGATGTGCCATGGCACATTGCATCACATCCAAAATAACATAGCCTGTGGTGGTTCAGTGGTAAAATTAAATCTTAATGAATGCAATATGCGATAGTGATATCACAATGCAAAAAAAATAACATAGCTTGTGGCTGTGAAAATGGATAGGTGGTAAAACTTGTGGCACGCGAAATGTGATGGCCTCCTAAGCTTGACACATACCCCCTCTTGCAATCGCATCGAAAAAAAATAAAATAACTTGCGGGAGGCATAAAAGGTAAAACTTAAAACTTGAAACTTGTACTGTATGGGTGGTTGAAACAAAGGTAAGTGAGGTAAGCGAAATACAAAGGATTGCAGTGGTTTGAAAATGTGGTAAAGGTTTGATGGTTCCCGCCAATACCACATCGGCAGTAAAATAACATAACATACAGTAAGGCTTATGGGTTAAGACTTAAATCTTGCGAAGTGCGGGCGGTAATGCAGTAAGTTGTGGTAAGTGCGAAATGCATGAATCAAAGGAATAAGGCAGAATGCAAAGGTTTTCTTGGCATATTGGTAATGCGCTACGGTACATGGGTCCCGCCGATATCGCATCGGCAGAGACTTAACTTATCAATGGAAAAGGCTTACAGGTAAATGCTAAATGTTACGAAATGAACTTGTAAGAAAAAAGGTAAGTCAATACGTTGGTTGGGAATAAACGCAGAGTTAAAGACTATGTATTCTGCTTTTATCTGCATGGATTCGTGAAAATCACCTCCATTTCTCAGATCTGCTGCTTTCCTTCTCTGCTGTCAAAATTGATGAAATTTTTGGGCTGCACCACTTCTCATTTATGGTGGTGGTTGGGAGTAAAATTCCAACAGTTTTTTTTCTTTGTAACACTTCATCTATCGAACCCCATGAATTTTGATTCAAGATGTAAAATACTACAACATTATCTCTTTCTGGTCCATATTTATAGACAATGAAACATATACCATCCTCCACTCCTAAACTATCAAAATGCATGATAGGAAAAATTTTGTGCAGTCATCCTAGTAATCTCATTCCATAAAGAGGAATTTGGATGAAGTTCCCATAGTCCCATGGTATTTAAAAGTTTGGTGAGTATAACCCTCAACCCGTAGGTGAGCAACTGAGGTGATCCCACGGGTGCCAGGTCCAACATCTCAAATAGTAGCGAGGAAAAATTTGACGTCCCTTCTTCGATGTTGAAACCTATAATGCCCCATCATTCATGACGAGGAACATCTGTATTGATTTCTAGAATATATCAATATATATTGCAGAAGATCAATCTTCCACACTCTCGCACTCTCATATTAATTAGCCTCGCATTCCCGAGAAATTTCCCCACTATCCTCCAACAATTTTCAGAGGAATCGTAGATTTCCAAAATGAAAGTTGTCACAGGAACCAACTCAAAAGAGGCCTCCAATAGATCCGTGGAAACTAACATCAAATATTTCGTTTCTATCGTATTCTTCTCATTGCAAAAAGTTAAAGGAAAATTTTTTTCTCCATGTTTGTTTGAAGAAAGAGTATGTCATCAACATTCACTAGGCTTGGTTCACCTACTGAGTTACTTGTAGCTCCATTAGGTGAGTCCCTTACACCCTTCTCCTTCACTGCACATTAACTCAACCCTTTCACAGATTCTTCCAAACTATCATGACTCAACTTCACCCAAAATGGCTTCCTTGATTGTCCTCTCAACTCCAACCATTATTTTCATTTGACATCCAGTTTGTGCCACCTCTCTATCTCAACTCGCTCTTTTCAACCCTTCAAACATGCCCTAAACTTGACAGACCCACCACGAGCCTTAGCTGCTAGGTCTCTTGGAATTGCACTTTGTGTGGATAAGGCTTTCAGCCTGCTACTCTCAAAGAAACATCAAAAATATTGTTTTCTCCTTCCTCACCCTAGTGTAGTCTTTGAGTAAGAGAGTGACCCCTATCACATGAGATCTCCCAGGAAACCAATCCCTGAAATCTTTCGGTTATCTGACACTTGTGGCCTGTCAGACCTTCGTCTGGACCTATTGGTGTGCTAGGTATTCAAGCTCATTGTCCTTGTTTCTTCGCTTGTACTTTGATACTTTCATAACTGATTTGTTCAACTTTGTAACTATTTATTCCGTGTTAGCTTGGTCAATATTTATTTTGTGCAAGAGATAGGCATAGGTCTTCCTTTATGTATAAATTTCAATATAGGACAAAACGTGTAGCCAACTTTCTTCATTATTTTACAGGTAAACCATCATGTCTCTGCCATAATTCATATAAAAATTTGGTCTCCACATATTAGTTATCTTATTCAACATGCCAACCAAGGCTACTATAAAATGCATAGCGCAAAAAATATATCCTCATGATCGAACTACTCCCCTTGGGATGATGCTGCTCTTCTAAAATTGGTTGAATGATTGTACTTCTTCCTAGAGAAACTCCCTTGAAACCATTATGACTTAATGATGACTTCATTAGGTCATTGAAGTAACAAATTTCTCATTTTTCTTCCTCTTCCACACTTTAATATATTTCCTTTCGTTATCTACATTTTCTTTTAACTCAATGTTTCGTATACTTGCAGTAATTTCCATATTATATCTAGAGTTCTTCATGGTGTGGGACAAATTCTAGTCTTCGGCTATGTAGCCTAGATTGTTACGGTTATAGCACCTTTTTTCACCCAAAAAGTGCTTGTATTTTCTATTTTTCATTTAAAAATGTTTGCAATCAACAACTTTATGTCCAAATGCATAGGAGAATAAAAAATAGCCATAGAATAAATTTATGTACCTCATGAAAAATGTTTTTCCTGTAGGTAGAGGTCTCCTTAAATTCCTTACTTGAGGTAGCTTCTTTGCCTACTACATCTCTTGTGATTATATTTGGTTTGACTTCTCCAACTATGTGTTGTAGTATGTCCAATTTTATGGAAATGGAGGCATGCAACACTAGTTCTCTTTTCAATTCTTGCAGCCTTAATATCCTCATATTTAGGGGCAGATTTCACTTTCTTCAATTCATTCCTTTTATTTCCATTTTTTTTTCTTGCCTTATAATAAAATTCATTTCAATTTTGTTATTTCCTATTTATTGGTTTGTTTTTGTGAGTTCTTCATGGATACATTCTCTTCTTCTAGTTGTTTACAAACTATATTATTTTCTTCTAACTCAGTTCTAGCTAAATTAGTCTCAACCTCTAGCTTTTCACATTGTATCTCTTTCTCCTTTATTTGGTTATTCATAAACTCTCATAATCTCTTTTCTTCTTCAAGATGTGCCTTCAAGACAACAATTTCTTCCTTATTATCATATTCCAACTCATCGTAAATTTTCATCAGTATCTTAAGATATTTTTTTCTTTATTTAATCTTTCTATTTCAGTCAAAACAATGTCAAGTTTGGCTTGTACTTCAGTTGTATTTTTTCATGGAAATCATGTCCATTGATACTAGCAGATACCTAATTTGACTAAGTATTTTCCTTTTTAAATGGATTTTTCTTCTTCCTGTTTATCTTCTCCTTCTTGACAGTGCAACCACTAGTGTCTCCTTCGTGCATGAGATTCAATCCATTCTAGATTTATTTTTCATAATTTAAATCTATTACTGTATCAAGATCCTTGTTATGAATATTGTTATAAATTACACATTTTCCTTAGCATTCCACTATTTTTCTTGCAAAGAGGGAGAGTATTTGCAATAACCATCACATACAATCTTCCATACACCAACTCCATAAGCCATTAAATATGTTTTAACCTTATCTCTCCATTCATGAAAGTTTGTTGCACTCAACACAGGTACACTTTGATAATCCATGGCATAACCAAATCTCCTTCAAGCTATTAGGCTTACACCAAAGGAAATGACTCTGATACCAATTAATTAACCCTTGAATAAAGTAAGAGGGGGGAGGTGAATCAGTTTAGTCCATTCATAGAAATTAGTATTATTTTCATCCAATTCATTAAATAAAACATTACGTGACCAACTTAACAAATAATGATCAACAAACTGAATATGTGAGCGACAAGTAATAAGTAGACAAATACATCACATCAACACATAATAAAAATGCATATGGATACCAGTTATAAGTGGAAACCAATAAGGGAGAACAACATGAGTTTATTGTTGTTGTGATGCAAAGGAAAGCTCATACTCCTTATTACATCTGATTTTTTGTAGGCTCCCACCTATAGGAGGCTACTACCTCAAATTTCTACAAGCTATAACATGCAAGGAAGCTCCAAATCCCATATGTTTTCTGAAGGCTACAACCCACAGGAGGCTCCTACCTAAACCATCTTTAATCGAACATTTATCAAGCCACAACATAAGAGGAGACTACAATCCCTTGATGCAAATAAGAAGCAACAATGTGCTAGTCTACATGGTCATAAATTCTGCATCTCTCCATCTTCATTTCTTCCTATTCTTACCTTCAAATAAACTTCACATAAGCTCCATATGTGCCAGGTAATTAATGCATTACTTCCCAATAAACTCTCCCACATTTTCCAAGTATCTAACCTCAAAATGCCTTCCAAAATCACATATTATATAAAGATAGTTTGATGGCTATTTGTATTCCACATAAGAAAATGAAAGTGAATAGGCTTGAATATTTTCTTTCCGCTCATTCATTTCCAAACCCTTCATATTTTGAATGTCAGACCACAAAAATAAACAAATATTCCAATATTAATTGCAGCCACAATGTAATGATTATTTGCATAAACTAAATGGCAATATCAAATAACAATATTTATCATTAATGCATCACAACAATATTTGTCTATGCCTTGGAGTCTTGCATTTTCATCACAACAATTTAGCTTAATCAACATGCCAACATCAATGTTCTACCAAACCACCAATGTATCTATTGCTCCTTTGTCCCCTTGCTGCTACATATTTTGTTGCTCCTTTGCTGTCAATGACAATATTTCCAACATATCATATAATTGTAAGACCCCTATGCTCATGTCTGTCATGGATAATAGCGGTCTAGTTAAGTCCTTGTTTAAATGTTTGTGTTATTAGTTTTATTTCATGGTTATGTATATTTCTTGAAAGTTTCATGAAGTTCTAGGCAGAGGCCTCATACCTAGCGTTGAAAAAATGGCTCAGAATCCAAGGTCGCTAGCTCATAACTACCTGAAAGAGTTGAGAGTCATTGAAATGCCTTGATGTGGGAGTGAATGCAAGGCCTTATTCACATGCATGGATTTTCATGGGAGTGGCTAAGTGTATAGATAAGAAAAAACACAAGTTGTCTCATTGATTAAGCACCTGGAAGGGTTGGCTACCTCTTGAAGGGTTTGTAGCTCCTGAGGAAGGTCAGATTGTTTTATTTTTTTTTGGTTTCACTTCCTTAATTGTACATGGGGAGATGAATCACATCATAGTAACCTCGCGTCACATGTTTACACCAATGGACCGGTTATCTTAGGTAAATGTGGGAGGAGGATGTTAAAGGGTGGTACCAGAGCGGGTATTGTTCTCTTTCGGTGGTGTCTTGTTTGATTCTCTTTCAGAGATATATGATACTACCAAGTGGTATCATAGCATGGTTTTTTCCTTGTATTGGATGGGTGGTGTGTTGGTCATGCATACATGCCAGTTTCATATGTGTTCTTTATGCTCGTGGTATATGCGTTTGTTAGCTATGCATTGTCTTAGGTGTGTGTTATATTCTTTCCATGAATAGTCGCATTCGCGGGTGGGGGGGGGGGGGTTTCACATGGGGGGACACATCCCCCCTGTCTAGGGGTTTGTAGGTAGTGCGTAGCCCCATGCATGGGGCCCGGGGTAGTTCCCTAGGAAAAAAAATATGGACCATACTTTAGGTGGGCAGATCTTCCTATGGTTTTGTGAATGGGTTTGCACATGGTTTTGGGTCATGATGGTTTTCTACCCCTGGTATTTTGTAGATCTAGTCAAGGGAAATAAAGTTATGTTATAATCCAAGGTTAATGGATTGGGGTTTATGAATTCTTCGACATGTATATATATGTGTTTAACACTAAAAGGAATATAATGAAAAATGAAGCTGGTAGTCCCGGTTTGGGATCTAGGGGAAAAATCTCTATGTATACTTGTTTTATGTTTTATGCTCATACTGATGTTTATTTTCTGTTTTTTAAGATTCATTTGTAGATAATTCCTGTACAGGGTTAAAACCTACATTTGGTATCATATTTGTTTCAGCTTCAGGGGGATGTCTTTGTTGCTGAAGGATTTTTAACTCAGGCCTGTGGTAGACCCTGTTCAGTGGGAGACTTGCGGGATCGATTATTGCGGTGAAAGAAGATGGAAACCACTGGAAATATAGATATTGAGAAATTTAATGGTCAGAGTTTTGATTTTTGGAAGCTCAAGATGGAGGATTTTCTAGTGGATAAAGATCAGTGGATCATAGTAAATCAAGGTACTAAACCAACAACAATGTCAGATCAAGATTGGCCGAAGTTGAATCGGAAGGTCAAGAGTGCAATACAGTTGTGTATCTCAAATTTGGTAATTTTGAATGTATCTGGGGAAGCTATGATGAATACTTTGTGGGTCAAGTTAGGGACGTTGTACCAATCTAAGTCTCTGGTGAATAAATTGTTCCTACATAAAAAGTTGTATAACCTGAGGATGAAATATGGAGACTTGGTGACAGAGTATTTGAATGCCTTCAATACCATTGTAAGTCTATTGTCATATATTGATATTAAAATCTCAAATGAAGATAAGTGCATCAGTTTGTTATGTTCTCTACCAGATTCATGGGACAGTCTGGTTATTGCAATAGGTAGCAATACAACTACCATGAATTTTGATGAAATTGTCTTAGCCTTGCTATCGGAGGAAATGAGACGAAGAAATATGGAGGGCTAGAATGGATATGTATTATCTCTTCGAGGAAGGTCCTAGAACATAAACAAAAATAATTTTTCCAATGGGAGATCTAAATCTAGAGGGCGATCTAAATCTATAGCAAATCCTCTAAAGGTGTGTTGGAAATGCACAAAGGAAGGGCACTTCGAAAGGTATTGCAGATCTAAAGCTCCTGAGAAATGAAATGGATATGATGATTCTCCTTCTGCAGAGGCAAAAACCACCTCAGATGAAGATGGAGATGTGTATTTGCTTCTTCATCAAATACACATGCATATCATGAGGTATGGTTGATTAAATGATCAGGTTCATCCTTTCACTTCACTCCCTATAAGGAGTGGTTCTACGAGTATGAGAGGTATGATCATTAGGAAAATTTTGAGGTCTAAAATGGGCCTCCTAAGTTAATTATAAAATAATAGTAGAAATAATAAAATAAGATTTGATTACATCATCAAATTTTAGAGGTGAAAAAGAAAAAAACCTACTTTTTCAACTCATATTTTCAACTTATCTCCCAAAGGTTTTACTCAAATTTCGAGTGGGAGTACTAGTTGGATGCAAAATTTAGTCCTCATCCAAGGAGTACTCATGTTGCATACTTTCGATGGATCCTGCTACATGAAAATTGAGAAATACATGAAAAACATGATTGCAATCATGTGTTTTCATGTATTTCTAATTTTTCATGTAGCAGGGTCCATCAAAAGTATGCAACATAGGTACTCCTTGGATGAGGAATTAAATTTTTCATCCAACGAGTACTCCCACTTAAAATTTGAGTAAAAAATTTTGGAAATAAGTTCAAAAATTAGTTTTATTATTTTTTTATTTTTTTAATATTTTCACCCTTTTACATAAAAAAATGGTGAATCATCCCCCGCGGTTGACATCATCATCTTGAATCCTATTGGTTCTTATAAAGTTTATTTTGGTTGTTCATTTTTCTTAGGAGGCCCATTTCAGACCTCAAAATTCCCCTAATGTGGTGGTGATGTATTATTAGGGGATGATAGGAAGGCTTAAATCATCGGATGTGGAAAAGTTAAACTAAAGCTGCAAAGTGGAAGTATTAGAACACTTCGTGGTGTTCTACATATTCTTGCATTGGCTAAAAATATGATTTCTGTAAGCAATATGGATGATGCAGGTGTAAAAACAATGTTCTAGAAATATACCTACAATATGGTCCAGGGAGCACTAGTATTAATGCAGGGAGTTCGGATTGGAACTCTGTACAAGATTCAAGGTAGCACTCTTATTGATGGGTGCAATAGTTTTGTGGTTCCTGAAAGTGGAGCGGAAATCCTAGCGGTCTCTAGAGAAAATGACATGTTATGGCTTCAAAGACTTGGACATATTGAATAGAAGGGCATTCATATACTTCATGGTAATGGTATGGTAGCAGATATGTCTACTTTCTCTATGGATTTCAATTTATATAAACATTGTTTATATGGGAGTCAAAATCGAGTGAGTTTTCCTTCTAGTGCTAATATGGCGAACAAGATATTAGAGCTTGTGCATAGTGATGTGTTTGGACCCGTGACAGTTCCATCACTGGGAAAGTTTGTGTACTATGTTTCATTAATAGATGACTTCTCAAGGAATACATGGATATATTTCTTGAGGAATAAATCTGAAGTCTTTGAAATATTTAACGAATTTAAGGCTCTTATGGAAAACCACATAGAGAAGAAGATAAAAGTGTTGAGGACAGATAATGGTGGAGAGTTATGCGAGAAGGAATTTGAAGAGTTTTGTAAGAAGTGTGGTATAGAACAATAGAATACTACTCCATACAGACCTTTGAAAATTGGAGTTGCAGAAATAATGAACAGAACACTGATATAAAAAGCAAGAAGCATGCTCAGTGGTACCAAGTTAGGATAGGAATTCTGGGAAGAGGAAGTGGAAACTACATGTTACCTGGTTAATAGATCACCTTCATCACCGTTGGTGGATAAGAATCTACATGAGGTATGCAATGGTAAGAAACCCTTTATTTCACATCTGAGTGTATTTGGATGTGATGCATATGTACATGTTCCAAAGGAGAAAAGAACGAAGTTTGATAATAAATCAGAAAGGTGCATATTTATTGGGTCCAATGATGGCTAAAAGGGTTACAATCTTTGGAACCCAGAAACAAGGAAGGTTTTTTATAGTTAAGATGTGGTGTTTAGAGAGGTGAGATACGTTGTTAAACATGAAGTCCTACCAAAGAAACCTGAGAAGATAGAGTTTGAGAAAAAGGAGGTTGAATTGGAATCTACAACAGAACAAGATTCATAAGAGGAAGAGCCACAAACTCCATCTATGAGAAGATCAATTCGGGAAAGAAGGTGACTAGAAAGTTATAGTCCATCTACTTTATACTCAAATTTTTCTTTAAATATCACTGATGATGATCCCAAAACTATCAGGGAGGCAGTGGATTCAGAGGATGGAAACCCCGGAAGGAGGCCATGGTTGAAGAAATGACATCCTTGCACAAAAATGAGGCATGGGATATAGTTGAGTTGTCGGCTAGAAGCAAGCCTAACGAGAGAAAATGGGTGTTTAAGAAGAAGGTAAAAGAAGAAGGAAATGTGGAAAAACACAAAGCTCGGTTGGTAGCAAAAGGTTATTCCGAGGTGTCGGGAATTGATTTTGGTGATATTTTTTCTCCTGTTGCTAAGGTTACTTCTATTAGATGACTTTTATCTATTGTTTCTACATTTTATTTTGAGGCAGAACAGATGGATGTGAAAACACCATTTCTTCATGGGGATATGGAAGAGGAGATCTACCTAAAGCAACCTGAAGGCTTTACGGTGAAGTGTAAGAAATAACTGGTATGCAGGTTAAAAATTATTTTCCTAGGTTAAAATAGTCACCAAGGATGTGTTATTAGAAATTTGATACCTATATACGGGGATGTGGCTTCACCAGAAGCAAAGAGGATCACTATGTGAATTTTAAATTGATTGGTGACCATGTTATTTATTTGGTCTTGTATGTGGATGATATGTTATTGGTTGGAAATGAAAAATAAATTATCCAAGATTTTAAGACCCAATTGTTCTCCAAATTAGACATGAAGGATATTAGTGCTGCAAACTATATTTTTGGCATGGAAATTAAGAGAGATTAGGCAAAGAGGAAGATCTAGTTAAAACAGAGGAAGTATGTCAATAAAATATTACAAAGGTTCATTATGCAGGATAGTATACTGGTGAAGGTTCCTATTCCTGTAGGTGTAAATTTATCTGTTGAACAGTTTCCGAAGACACAAGAAGAATAGAAGGATATGTCCCGTGTTCCATATGAAAGTGCATTGGGTAGCCTAATGTATGCAATGGTCTATACTAGACCAAACATTGCACATGCAGTGGGAGTATTAAGCAGGCTTATGTGAAAACCAGTGAAGGAACATTGGATATTAGTGAAGTGGTTTTTCAGATATTTGCGTGGCACTAGTGATTATGGTTTATGCTACCAGGGAAGATCAAGATTGGACAGAGTTTTGGACATCCGTGGTTTGGTTGATGCAGACTAGGTTGGAGATCTGGACCAAAGAAGATCTACAAGTGGGTATGTATGTATCCCATTTGGTGGTACAGTAAGTTGGATGAGTAAAATATAGTCTATAGTGGCTCTTTCAACTACAGAGGCATAATATATGGTAACCACTCATGCAAGTAAGGAATTAGTTTGGCTGCAGAGATTGTGTTCAAGTATGGGGTTGGTGCGACGAGCTATAAGGATAGATTGTTATAGCCAAAGTGAAATTTTCTTAGCTAAGAAAATTTATTATAATTCAAAGAAAAAGCACATTCATGTTCAATATCCCTTTGTGAGAGATATGGTTGAGGATAAAATGGTGTTTCCAGTAAAGGTAGACACTTTGAATAATTTTGTAGATGCATTGATGAACTTTGTGAGCAGTCAGAATTTTTCTTCGTGTAGAGAAGCAATGGGTGTTGCAGGGCTCGACTAATGGCTAAGCTCTCATGTGGCCCCTTGCGGAAAGAAAACAACACGTGGGAGAATGTTGGGTGTGTGTTATATTATTTCCACGAATAGTCGCATGCACGAGTGGGTCACGGGTGTGCAGGTAGTCCCTTGCAGGGGTCTGGGGATGCACCCCAGGAAATTTTTTTGGACCTTATTTTACGTGGGTGGCCTATGGTTTTGTGCATGGGTTTTCACATGGTTTTGGGGCATGATAATTTTATGGCCCTTTTGTTTTGTAAATCAGATCAAGGGAACTACGTTTATGTTCTAATCCATGGTTAATAGATTGGGCTTTATGAATGCTTTAGCATGTATATATATGTGTTGTAACAATAAAAGGAATATAATGAAAATTCAAGCTAGTAGTCCCGATTTGGGATGCAGGGGAAAATTATATGTTTATATATGTTTTATGTTTTATGCTCTCGCTATTGTTTATTTTTTGTTTTTTAAGGATTCATTTGCAAATAAATTCTATACAGGGTTAGAACCTACACATGGTGGTGGTCATAGTTGCAGTTGTGTCACCATGTGAAGGTTTATGGCAGTTTTTTTGTTGGATGTATTTTTTGTGAGTGTATGTCGGTTATGCATTTTTTTATGCATGTTAATGTATATATGTTGTTATGTATGCATTGTCATGGTTATGGTTATGCATGTATGGTAGGTCAGGCTTGCAACGTGGTGGCCATTATGTATTTTTTTCATCATGTTGTTGTCAATATGTTATGATGTTTATGTGTTGGTTGAGATAGAGCAGGAGATGCATATCATCAGAGCAAGGTTGAAACACTAGAATTCAAGTAAGAATAGATTGTTATACAGGTTTGTATGTTTGGAATGCATGTATGTAGGTTAATTGTTATTATTTGCAGAATGGTTGTATACATGCTTTTCATTCTATTTCTATTATGATTACATGTATGATAGATGATAGTTTTTTAGTGTGGTCATATGCACATGAGTCAGATAGTCATGAATGGTAGTAAATTGTTGTTGTATGCATTGTGGTCATATAAATGATGAGTATGATTATTGCATTTAAGATATTGATGTTATATTTTTTGTGCTATTTTGGATTGGCCGATGCAAATTGTTAGGTTTATGGCATTCAAGTATCAGTCGAACTATTTTTGATATTGTGTTATACTAATCTAGACTGAATGTGACTATGTGATTGCTATGCATGAACATAAACTTTTTATGTGTTTATGATGTGAACATGTTAGCTTAGCTAGTTACTATTATGGATATCATGACCTTAATTATGTTTGAGTTGATATGTTTTGAAATTATATCATGTTAATCTAGATTGATTATGCAGACAAGATAGCTTCCCCTAAGATACATTGAGGTATGAGTTTGATTATGCTATCTATTTGGCTTATTTACATGGTATGTTTACAATTTGTTTGAATGTTTTATTTATTGCATGATATGAGTATGTGTCTATGAGATTGCATGAAGGAATGTTCTTGTTTTGATCTAGTTGCAGAAACACATATGTGCTGAGAACAATTGATATGTACTTGAGTGTAAGGGGGTGCTAGTTGTAGTATTATGATTAGTGACTATGATTTGAATATTACATGGTTGTTAGTCTTGGTAAAGGTTGATTTCAGATTAATAAAAATGATGCTTTGATATTTGGAATGTGTGACTTGCATGTGTGAACACTTGCAGGGAAACATGTTTGGAACTAGTGTGCCAAGGTAATAGTTCTTTTTTTATACTAATGGTTGGGTGATGTGATAGCATATGATAAGAATCAATTGTAGGAAAAGTTAAAGGAAAGGAAATGGCTGAGAATTCATTTGGTTAGGTTTGGAAACCACATTTCCAAATGAATGAGTGCTTTTCATGAATAAATGAAGTCTTCTTAACCTTGATTTCGTATGACATTATGTTAATATGTGCTATATTCATGAATATGTACTTGATATATGTATTAGCTAGTTTCTAGTTATAGCTAGATTCATCAAGGAAATTGGAGTCCCTTGAGAGATGGGATGAATGTGTTCAGTTATAGGTCAACATGATTGACACAAAAAGGCAAGATAACTAGTATATTGTTATATTTAATTATAAACTGAAATTTTTATGGTTATCATAGTATGATGTAGGGATTGCATGGAAAAAGAGCTTTCCATGATATTTTGAAGAAGGCTCAAATTGAGCTTTCCCTTGGAAGCACTAGGAACCATTGGGATTGAGTCATGGTATTTGTTTCTACTCTTTTGCTTTTGGTATTTTGTGATTTTTTGCACTTAATTTGTAGTATTGATTGCGTCTAGTGCATGGCCATAGAAATTTATTTGTGGTGTAGTATTCCTATTGGTTTTTTGTGGATTTATTCTTGTTTTCTTTCGATTCTTTCCTTTACGTTTTGACAGTCTTAAGAATCGGCTGGGAAGGAGGAAGTTAATGGAGCTCAAGGAGAGTTGGATGGAGACCAATAGGTAATGTAAGACTTCGATGAAGCTCATTGCATGAGTAAAGGGAAAATAGAGGTAGGATTATGGTATATAGTTGGATTAGATGGGTCCATTGGTGTAAATGGATGGTGGCTAGACAATCATAAGAAAGGTAAAGTAAAAGGATTGAGCCATGAGATTCCTTATCTATGTTGAGAATTGTTATTCTTAATTTTGTGCATGTTTTGCATGGATAAAGGGAGCTCCATTAATCTTGACCTGTTGATACCTTTTAATTATGTTATGATTATGATTATGACAATGTCTATATATGTATATATGTATGTATGTATGTTGCTGTCTAATAGGTTCATTCGGGATCATGATTGTTTTATTTTTATGATTATATGTATATATGTATGTATGTATGTCGTTTTGTGACAGGTTTGTCAGGAATAATTCTTTTGGAGGAATAATTTCTTATGCAAGTGAGTGGCATGAAGGGCTTCCTAGTTTATGGAGAATCAAGTGGGTAGAGTAGAACTCACAAATATATGAGGCAAGTATCATGTGGATATGAATTGATATTATGTGATTATACTATTTCTATGTTTATTCTATGGCGGGTAATGATGAGGGATACATAAGCGGAATGAAATTAGTGTGATCTGAGACTAGCTGGGACATTCATGGATGGTGGAAAGGCACTGCAAGTAAGGTTTCCGGGAAGAGACAGTGTGGTCTCTAGATTTTTGGTACTATTGTTGTGTATATGTTGTGCATGCTGTATATTTAGTGATTGTACCTATGGTGATGTGTAAATTTTGTATATGTAGTATTGTGTACATGTTGTAAATGCATTATTGTATACATATGATGTTGTGCGCATATTGGATATGTGGTGCTACGTACATATGGTGTTGTGTGCATGTTGGATATGTGGTTCTATGTACATATGGTGTTGTGCACAAGTTATATATGTTGTGTTGTGTATATATGGTGCTTTGTGCATGTTGCATATGTAGTGCTATGTACATATGGTGTGGTGTGCATGTTGTACATATGGTGCTATATACGTGTGGTGTTGTGTCTTATTGTACATGTGGTGTCGTGTGCATGTTGTACATAGAGTGTTGTGTGTAGGTGGTGTTGTGTACATGTGGTGATGTGTACATGTCTTACATGTGGTGTTGTGTACATGTGGTGATGTGTACACGTTGTGTAGGTGTTGTTGTGTACATGTTTTGCTGATGGTGATGTGTACATGTTGTGTAGGTGGTGTTAGGTACAGATGGTACTGTTATGAAACCAGCTCCAAAAATAGAAGAGAAGAGAGATCAATGCCTTAGAAATAAGCCACTTCGAGGGGGAAAACTCCTTTACATTACATAAAGGAATAATTCTTCGATGATACAAATGACAAAACCTCCTATATATAGGATTCCATGGGGTCATAATATAATCCTAGCTAACCTAACAATAATAATGTAAGGGCACAATAATAACAATATGGGGGTCAGAGGGGTACAACAATAACAATAAGGGGTCTACACTAACAACAATAAAGGACTACACTAGTAATATAGGGACCTAACATGGCCCGTCTCCTTCAAAAATGTGTTGTCCTCAATGCTTGAGTAGCTCTAGATGCTTTTGTATAAAATTATCATCCTCCCATGTAGAATATTCAGTGGGTAAGTTCTTCCAATAGAATATCCAGGTGAAAGGCTAATCCCTGCACTAGAGATCTAACTCCCCAAATCATGCACTGAAACCACCCTTGCAACTAGACTCTGAAATAACACAGTCATGAACTGTGTTAACACTGGAAAATCGTACAACAGAAGATGACATTAATTAATGTCAAGCCTAAGGATTTACAAGGCAGGGACACATTTGGAATCAAGAAGTATTTAAAATCTCTAAGGTTTTGAGAAAATCAGATTTGAACTAGTCTTAAATGATGAAATGCATGCTTAATCCTTTGATAAGAGTGTTTTCTATGCACCTTTTTTCTTGATAAGTGCGCATTCCTGGAAATGGAAAAATGTCGCTTTCCAGGAACACACCAAGCAAAGGAAAATTACTCCTTATATGAAGCCTCCTAAGGACAGCCACAAACGCCTCCTTAGACACTATGTGAGCACACAAAGGAATATTTGAGCACACAATGGAATCATACCTCTCCCTTGGGTCACTACCCATCATGTACCAAGGGAAGGAAGGAGGATTTGAAAATCCCCTATATAAAGCCACCAAGAGATGAATAAAGGGTGATCACATTGTTATGTTGGCAAAAGTTTCCCAAGAAACACTAGCAATGTGTGACCTAAAGCTAGAGCTAAAGAGGACTCGTTCGTTGGCCACCCAACAATCCTAGTCCACCACGACAGAGAGAGAGGGAGACTGCATCAGAGGTAGAGCTTGGAAGGCAACATCCTTGCATCGGGACCTAGAGCCATTTCATAGGTGCCCTTTGGCAAGTGGGTAAAATTTCTTCTCCTTTTCAAACATTTAATAAGAAGAGGCCTTTGAGCCGTCATTGGTATTATTATCATTTTGACTCTCTTTGATAGCTTCTATATATTTGTGTTTTAGTTTTAGTCTACTTAGAGCATACATTCGTATAATTTATTCACTAAATTGTGTGCTTTTGAGCTCCACCATTTTCTGCCTGTTACCAATAGTTTAAAGAGTAGACCACACTCTTTAAGCTGGTGCGATTTCGTACACCCATGCGATTAATCCACCACAACAGGATTGGAAACTCCATTGACATGTTCCAAGTTTATGTGGTTGTGCCATCTTTCGCAGGAGACCCTTTGATTATGCTGGAGTGGAGCTGACAGTTCTCTGACCCATCTTACAGTCCCTAGATTCACTAGAGTGACAGAATGAAGAAGGCAACTCCTAATTTTTTTTACTTGCAGAATTTTTTCACGCAGTATTTCCTCACAGACGTGCAGGGCGCGCGTTTAGCTCTGACCTGCGCACAGGAAGGCGCACCTGTCAAGGCTTTTTGCACACAAATGGCAGAATGAGATTTTTCTCCCTATATTCTGCATTTTCTACTTGTAGTGTGTTGGGCAGCCCATAATGTATCTACCAGCACTTTTGTTGATACCCCACAGCTTCTGAGAACTCACTTTTTGCTCCTTTCTGTAGGCATAGAGTTAGTTTCTCTTTAAGTTGATTTTTTGCAAAAATCTTCACATAGTTTAAGTAGTGGTTGAATTCACCATTGCTTTCCAAATGATTTATGTTGTTAAAATTCTGATATGCACACTTAGATTAACTAGTCCAAGTAAGCTAGTTTTATTTTCTAGTGTAGAAATTGTTTAGTTTAATTCAATTTTTGCATTTAGGAAATTGTGGGACTAGGTCTAAATCGCTGATTAGAGCAAGTAATCTCTTCTACCTTTGCACCCTTTGGTGATCCTAGGCAAGCACATGAACTCTCTAGTTTTGAAATTTGCCATCTTCCTTTATTTAGTCACACAGATTAACTAGGAAGATTTGAAAGCGGCCCATTATCCACACATGTTTTCCATTTTGAGCCAAGAACAAGATAACATAGTTTAACTAGGGGATTTTTGTAAAGGATCACCGATATCCAAATTTTCAAACTATGAGCTTGTTCACCTTGTGCTCATACACATTGACCCACTAAGAAAATAAAGCCACCTAAAACTAATTTAAACCAACTCACTAAATTCTCCCCACAGAGGTCACAAAAGAATTTATAGATTAAGTTAGGATCAAGGGGGTAGGCATCCAATAAGTTGCCTTGATCACACTTCATATTGAAACATAGAAGTTGTGTATTTAGGGAGCTTAAAAATCCACCTATCAGCCCATGGAAAAGAAAACCTAAGTGCGGCAGAGTCCCAATTTAGAGGGGGTTAGGCTTAGGCACAGTGCGTGCAGTATCAGTTGGGGCTACATGACCCAGCTGATACTCAGTACTATTAGCTAACTACCAATAAGCCCAAGACTCGAAAGCTCACGTGGGACAGTGGTTCTTAGTGGAAAAAAACTAGGGCATCCTTTACCCTATAGGTGATGGTGCAAGCAAGCACCAGACCCTCTACCCTTACCTTGGTGGATTCTCTTTGAGTAACTAGGGGCATCACCAACTTTTACGAGACATTGTGCCAACACTCGCAAGAAATCTTCTCAAGGCCCAATTACTTTTGAGTGTGTGAGGATGCATAGTTCTTCTAGGATTTTGAGTATCATCCACAAAACAAAAAAAAACCATATTTTTTCTTGATTGATCACATAGATTAAGTTAAAGGGAAAATCATTTTATTTTCTCTTTGTTTTATGTATGTGGCCATAATTTTTCTTCGACCTAGACTCTATCCCCTCAAATTTTTCGAAAACCTAACCTGGTCAACACCCAAATGGTCCCAATGTAACCTCATCGATCCAGGCATATTTTGGACCTACACCGATTATAGGGAAGGGTTCTAGGTCTTTCTCCATTTAGGCATAAAATACAAAATGTTTCCACGGTCATTGATTCACCCTCATATGTCATCTTTTCCCCCATGGTAGAAGTCCCCATTCCCCTTGGTCGGCGTATTTCACCCCCACGTACGTACCATCACAACATTCATACCTGGTTCACATCCGCCCTGGAAGTCCTATTGACTCCAGGGATTTTCCTTTAATAAATACCTATGACTGCCGCCAAGCTGCTAAATTATACTCCGACCTCGGGCCACTGAATCCCCATCATCCATTTTCAGTCACCTCTCAACAACATGCCTATGTTAAACCCATCACATCCAGGTCCCAGACCCCTCAGGTCGACGACCCATGGTTCAGTTAAGGCTTCCTTTTTTTTGACCTCGACACCTCTTTTCCAAAAAGGAATAGTGCCTTGGATCACCCCTCCCCATGCAAAGGGGTATCCTCGGGTGGCACTGTGGGAGACATCATTGTCCACATATGTCATCGATCCTCCTGACATTCGACTATAGAAAAAGTGTTCATGTCACGATGGTATCGTACCTTACAACCATTGCACTTTGATCAGATCCCTCTAAGAGCCATGCCTCAATAAGCGTCTCTGTCAACAATGCTTACACAGGAAGGTCCCAACTAGTACATATGCAGTTTATGCATATGGGTACCACATTCCACCTATCTTCAAAGAAAAAACACCCCTGAGGGCTTCAATAGTCATCATCAACAACCGCCAACATCACTACCACAGTAGTGACACAAAAAACACATGTATCTGTCAATTTTGTTTAACTAGCCATAGCATCACGAGCATGGGACATGCTTGCCTCCTTGAAATTTTGTATATATGTTGTATATTTTATTTGCTTGCAGGGGTCCCTTAGGCCATGGTCATCTCAAAAATGTTGCAAGGTGTTTTCAATTCCAAGATTCACGCAGGCCTCTCTCTCTCTCCGCATGATACAAAAAAGAAACTATAATGTATTTCGGCTATACAGTCCTTCCTAGACCTCACACATTAGGGGGAAACTATTAACACTAGAAAATCATACAATAGAAGATTAAATTAATTAATGTCAAGCCTAAGGATTTACAGGGCATGAACACATTATGGAATCAATAAGTATTTAAAATCTCTAATGTTTTGAGAAAATCAGATTTGAACTAGTCTTAAATGCTGAAATGCGTGCTTAATCCTTCGAGAAGAGCACTTTATGCATGCATTTTTTCCCGATAAGTGTGCATTCCTGGAAATGGAAAAATGTTTCTTTCCAGGACCACACCAAGCAAAGGATAGTTACTCCTTACATGAAGCTGCCTAAGGATAGCCACCAGCACCTCCTTGGACACTATGTGAGCACACAAAGGAATATTTGAGCACACAATGGAATCATACCTCTCCCTTGGGTCACCATCCATCATGTACCAATGGAGGGAAGGAGGATTTTAAAATCCCCTATATAAAGCTACCAATAGATGAAGAAAGGGTGATCACGTTGTTATGCTGGCCAAATTTTCCTAAGCAACACCAATTGTGTGTGACCCGAAGCTAGAGTTAAAGAGGACTCGATCGTTGGCCACCCAACAATCCTAGTCTACCACAGTAGAGAAAGAGGGAGACTACATCAGAGGTAGAGCTTGGAAGGCAACATCCTTACATTTAGACCTAGAGCCATTGCCTATGTGCCCTTTGGCAATCGGGTAAAATTTCTTCTCCATTTCAAACATTTGATAAGAAGATGCCTTTGAGCGATCGTTGGTATTATTATTGTTTTGACTCTCTTTGATAGCTTCTCTATATTTGTGTTTTATTTTTAGTTTAATTAGAGCATACATTCACATAATTTCTTCACTAAATTGTGTGCTTTTGAGCTCCACCACTTTCTACCTGTTACCAATAGTTTAACGAGTAGACCACACTCTTTAAGATGGTGTGATTTCGTACACCCATGCGACTAATCCACCACAACAGAGTGAAATTGAATTGTAGGGGTTGGTGGTGGCTTGGCCTAGTGCCAAATGATGAAATAATTCCCAAGGACCCTCCTTGCTAGTATCCCAATGGAAAGGCTACCTCTCCACTGAAACATAAGCTTAGAAAATGGCCCTGCAAACCCTCCACAACTTCTGCCCTACAACACAACACAGTCTTGGAAGAAAATACGCTATATAATAAGACTTAAGCTTTTGCCTAATGATGAAATGTGGAAATGTAGCTCAACCACCTCTCCTGAGTAGGCACTTGAAGTCCCCCAAGGATGAGGGTGGGATTCTCGCTCCGGAACACCCTTGTGCTAAACAGCATTGCAGTCTCTGCTAAACAGCTAAAGGGAGAAACAAGTCATACAAACCATAAAAAAATAATAATCAATAATTCCTTATATGGATTCCATCCCCTTCCTTATATGATTTGTGAGCCTTTTGACCTTGGGCCCCACTCATTAAAGCCGCTAATTCCATGCATGGAATCTCCATCCAAAACTACATTATCCCTCAATGAATGTCCACTACCTCCATACCAGCACTATTGATTTGGTCAAATTTGATCCAGTCCACATGCTCCATCTCCTATTCACACATAATGGAGCTTAATCCAACTACTAAGATGACCCCCATTCACATTAGGAGTGATTTTATTCATTCTAAGGAGATTTATGGGTCTCCCTACCCTCTTATTCTTCTAACTAAGAAGCAAAAACAAAATTTAATATTCCAAATAGCTGAAAGATAATTGGGAATATTACAATCCTCCCCTCCCAAATGTTGCTTGTCCTAAAGCAACTGTAAAAGTGAGTGTTTCAACTCTTCTCCTCCTTCCCTTGTGACACCTCCATGTGATAATCTCTCCTGATGAACCAAGTGTCCCCCAATCAATCCATCCATGAAATGCTCATCCCAAGTATCCATGAGATGCATCTCCCAAATGCTATCTCCCAAATGCTCAAGTGAACCAAATGGCTTCTCTCATGAGGAAACAAGAGGTCTAATGTAGCAATCACGTGATTCTTAATGTTCTCCATAAAGCATGAGGCATAAGAAATGGGGAGAATGTCCCTCCCAATGGGAACATTCAATCCATGTGTCATCCCTCCAAATATGCCCACAACAATCATAATAAAATCATCAAAATATGGGATCAAAATCAAGGATACATAAGATGCCATATTGAATACCAAAGGAGGATCATAGTCCCACATGTGGAACTAGTGTAGCATGTCTCCTGACTACCTCAGAACATGATATAGTAAGTGGTTCCCCCACCAATTAATTGCTGCCACAATCTTCTCACATGCTTGGAGAAGGTGAATGATGTTTGGTGCCAATCGAGTACACCTTGAAGAATATATCATCTCCCTAAATCCTCCTAGGGAGTGGTCATCATCATCACTTCTTTTGGCCCCAAGTAGACCATGAAGTCTATGAGAAAGAGTAATCCCTCTTGAGGCAATGAGCTTTACATGAATGGTAAAGGAAGGAAAATACACATCTAGTAGATAATTATGCACAAAAACATAATCCTTACCATATACCTTGATCAAGCTAGTGAAGTGGCTCATAGATGGGCCTCCTCTCATTCCCAATGGGAAAAGAGGTGGTTGTGATAACTATACCAAAGATTTATATCTCTCCTCCATCTCCAAATAATCCATGCATCTCCTAATATACTAATGTATCTCCTCTTCGAAGCCTTCCCAAGTGAATCCCTCCATGATAGTATGATAGTCTCTCATGGAATAAGTATGGCTGAAGAGAAAATCCTCATTGGCTGCATGTAGTAGCTTCTCCTTTAGCTTAGAGGCTCTAGTCAAGAAAATCCTACTTTGATAGTAGATGACCCCATCTCTCACTGAATATCTCTCATCTGATAATTTCCCATCAAGTATCCTCCATGTAAAAATATCCTTGTAGTATTCCACCAACATTTGGGATCTCCAATAAGGATCTATACTCCATAATGATAGTGTTGCTCATCTATCATGTAAAGAACCTATCATGTGGCTTCCCTATTCCTTGACATATCCCATGCCAAAGTCACATACCAGGATGGTGTTGTCCTGCCTTTGCTGCTCCTACTGTAGCTGCTCATGCTCAAGTAAAGGTTGAAGTTTTTGGAGGTTAGCCTTCCATGGGAATAAACCACCCATCCAAAATTTTATGATTTTTTCCAATGTATGCATGAGTGGCCACCAACCACTATGATATGTGGAAGATTTCTCCCTAAGTGGAAGTATCTTCTAAGTCTCCAAAGCCATGGAGTGGTCTCCTTGCACCATGATAATGCCATCCTCCATCTCTACAACATCCTCTCTCTGCATAAGATGTGGGGTGAGAGTGCATAATACTGATATTGGGAGAATTTCTCCCTCCTCCTTGAGCCTACCCAAGACTCTCTGCGC
Source organism: Pinus albicaulis (assembly GCA_034641835.2). Classification (NCBI taxonomy): domain Eukaryota; kingdom Viridiplantae; phylum Streptophyta; class Pinopsida; order Pinales; family Pinaceae; genus Pinus; species Pinus albicaulis. The sequence continues at coordinate 1,351,282,442 of CM076578.1, read as the reverse complement.
TATGTCAAGTCCTACCAAGATTACCACTCCTCTTGGATCTATGAGTGGTACAACCTATTGTGAGACATCCCTCATCAACTCTTGATCAGGTGGCCTCTGAGGTGGAATGCCTCTAGATAGTAATATGTCATGGGCCAAAGTCATCTGCATCGCTGATAGGACTATTAGGTCCTTGCTTTCATTGTGCAAATCCAACTTTTTTTTTTGTGTAGAAGCTGTCTAAGAGGGATAAGTGTGCATGCCTCTAATCATATGATGTTTACCACTCCTTTCATTTATCCACTCCATCTATAAAGTCTCCCAATCTGTGGTGACCTTCCCCATAGTAATCAACCATTTCACACCCAATATCACATTGGTGTTAGGTATTTCAACCACAAAGAAGTGACCAGTCAATGTATATGTCCCCATGGTGACAGATAAATATGGAACATAATGCATGCACTGCATAGTTCTAGCTCCTGGGACCAAAACTGAAAATCCATCAAAATCATCATTTTGTATTTCCCTACTCTACACTAACTTGGAATCAATCCGGGTTGTTTATGCTTTGAGGCAAGTTCACTATATGTGAAGATCAGATATAATCAAACCTTGAAAGATAAGCTATTCAAAAGCTGAAAGTAATACATTCTATAACTCTAACTCAATTAGTTTAAAGAGAGGAATAATATTGAAAAGGTTCTTGACTCAAGAAATCCACTTTCACCTCAATTATCACTTAATGAATCAGAGATTAAAACCAAGAACTTAAGATGGATAAATTATTAATGAAAGAAGCTCTTAACTTAAGAGACATGTAAAGTATTCCATTATAATTCATCTATCATAAATATCAAAATCTCCTTTACCAAGAAAACTAATGTACACAAACAAAAGAAACCAATTCTAATTCATCATTTTCATAGAAGGGATGCTCAACTTGATACATCTGTTTTTCCAACTTGATAAAGTGATGAATAAGTTATAAACTAATGACATCAATAATTATGCATGAACCATAAAGCAATCTGAAATAAAGCTTTGAAAAACCAGTTCTACAATCATCAAATTACAAGGAAATAAAACTAGTTAACAAGAAAGTGTACTTAGCTTGGAATGGGGGCCCTTCCACCCTTGCCTTGCACACTTGATAAATGATCTCAGAAGCTTAACTTTAGTCACACATCCATAACATTGAACAGCAAAATGATAACAGCACAAGTCTTCAAATTAACTCCTCAATCCAAAATTGTCACAATATAAAAGTATATAAGTCAATAATAATCCTAATACATAAGCCATCAAAGCTTTGGCTTTAAATAAGAAGTCTCATGAACAAACTGATCTATTTTTACTCAAACAAACCCATCTACTTCTCATCCACCTATCTAAGTTGAATTCATTATTCTTATCCCAAGAAATATGGCCAATCCCATAGAATCTCAAAACTTCCCTATTTCTATGGGATTTCTGAATGACTAGTCATGATTGACTAGAACTAAATGGGCCTAATAAAGCTTGTTCTGTTCGAACTAAGCATAGGTGGCTTAGTCCTAGTTGCCAAGCTGTCCATCCATGCATTCAATTCATGCCCAAGTGTCCTGCAACCATATCAACCATAGAGCTATTACGGGAATTTCTGAATCTGCCAATTTTGCACTAAAAACCAAACTTTCATAAAAACTTTAGAATTTGAAAAATTAAAATTAAATACCTGAATAGATATCAAATATATGTCAAAATGGAATAAATGAATGGGAAATGGATGGAAAATAGATGGATTAGTAAGTTTCTTTGAGCAAAATAAGACCAAAACTAAGGCCCAACATCTCTCCCTTGCTTATCATCAAGCATGTCCCCATGCTTGCCTATTTCTCTTTGACCTTCTTCTTTCTGAAGTAGATGTTGTACCTGTAGATGCTTCCTGTTGTGCTGCCCTTGCCAAACAATCCAAACCTGTGTCATGTCTTTCTTTGAACAAAGCTGCTTTAACCTTCTGCTTTTCATACTTGGCCTGCCACATGTTCTTTTCCTTCAACCACTTAAATGCTTGTTTAGAAATTAGATCATTTTTCCTTTTCAATCTCCCCAACTCTTCTTTCAATTTTTCATTTGTTTTGACCAATTTAACATTATCTTTCCTGTTTGCTTTGTTCTCTTCTTTTAATTGTTTTTCCACAATTTTGCTAATTTCTAATTGGTCGGTTAAATCCCTGATTTTTCCATCATTGATTTCTTTTTCAAAATCCTGAGTTGTTTTCATTAATGATGCTGCTGCTTCATCATCATATGAAGAATCCTTCTCAAATTCTTCTTGTGGAATGTTATTTTCTTCTTGTGGTCTTGGAAAATATGTTTCTTCTTCCCTGTCTAAATTAATGGGGCTTTTATTTGTAAATCTTTTGGGAATAGACATCACAGATATTTCATTATCCATGGCCATGTTATTTTGCTGTTTGGCTCTTGTTCTAGGATATAAGGGTGAACTCATCAATCCTTTACTTTCCTGTTCTGTTTTATCTTGTACCTCTTTAATCTGTTCAGTAAAATGATTTTTAACCATGAATTCTCTCCACACTATGCCCTGCAATCTCACTTGATACTCAACTAGGATTTTAATCAATCCTTGATGATACATCTGTCCTGCCTTAAGCATGTTTTCATGTCTTGCTGTTTCAATCATTCTTAAGAGACTTTTATATAGGAAATAAGGTAAATTAATCCTATCTTCCCCCTTAATGTGCTGTAGAAGTTTAACATGATATAAATGGGCAACACTATATCCTCGGTCACAAGTCAAAAACTTTTGGATGATCAAGACCAATTCTCCCCATGGCTCATTAAACCATTCCCTGGGTATACCTTTTGTCCTATCAAATGTTCCCTTCCGGTTTTTCTCAAGGAAGAAAGTCCATGCTTTCTCCTTGAAGTGTAACCCTTTGTAATACTTCTCCCCTAACATTGGCAAATCTAAGGCTTTGGACAAGTATTCTTGGGTTACCGGAACAATGATTTCTCCTACTCGAGTCTGGTCTTGATTGAAATTCTTTATAAAATCTTTGGTTATCTCCTCAGAATGGCCATTAAATTTCTGTAAGAAGCCTATCATCCCTACCTAATAAAGTTTTTCTATAGTCTCTTTTCCCCAGCTTTCTATTTGAAATTTTGGCTCTACCCTGTTTGCCATTGTTTCTGTAAACCAATCAATGTAGGCCTCTGCTGTTACTAACTTCATTTTAATAAAAATTATGACTATCGTTTTTTTAAAACGAAATTTAGTAAGCAAAGAAGCTTACCTTCCTCTTCTGACTTGACTCAACTCTGCACTTTTTACCCTCTGATATATTCCCTTGCAATAGCACTCTCTGAATTCCCTGTTCAATGCAACAACACCTGTATACTTCTGTTAATACACTGGCCTCTGTTTTTTTTAAATTAAATACACACGCAGCATCACAAATCACACAAACATGATTTATTGTGTATATATAAAATAAAAAACTAAAGAGTGCTCTCGGTCTCATCAAAATTTTCGCAATGTTTTTGGCTTAAGCAAAGGTGTTTGCAAAAATGATTGCTTGCAGGCTTAGCATAAAAATCATAAGTATGCAAAAAAACTCTCGGCCTCAACCAAATATAAACACGGATTCAGCAACCCGACTCCCTTTGGCAACCACAGTTCAATGTGACAATCAGGCATTCGATCCCCGTCAAAAACAAAAACAAAAACGCAGTGGTAACAAGTGTTTTATGGCGTTTTTCGTTTTCATGTTAACTGTTTGTGAAAATATTAATGCGCATAGTTCACTCAGAAGAACACGGTTTAGTGCGCAATTAGTCAACAACCATTGCCATTCCACTTCAATCACAACATTCCGTTAAAACGTGTTACTCATGCAATGATTTTCCATCAAAATGCTGCGCATCAAAATCTATTCACAATCCGTAAGTTCTGTCAATCTGGAGATAATCACGGATTTGTAGTTACCTGACTGTCAACGAGCGCGTGGAGTGTAACCGGTGCTCCAAATCCCTATTACTTCGGTTAGTTGAGCTGGTGGCAAAGCAAAGGATATAAAAGTTAATGTCAAGCAATATCCCATAATCGCTGAGTGTAAATGAACTTCACTGTTACCTGACTTATTCCTGAAAATCTGCTGTCTCTGATCGTTGAACCCGGAGCGATTTCCTTTCTTAAATCCGCCTTCTTGCTTTTCCGGAGCGATTTTCACTATTTCGCTGCTTCAAACGCCTTCTCTTCTCTCCGGATTGATGTTTTTTTTCAGAACGCCTTCCTTCTGAGCTCTGGCAATGAGGAATGAGGTCGAAACGGTCATGAATTGACCGATTTCATGGTTGTACCGTGCCTATTGGTGTTATGATGCGCAGTTGGTATGGCTGTCCTCTTTGACCAGTCGCCCGACTGTGTCATGAGGATGCCACCGCCTTGTGCTATGTTTAAATGATATACACCTACTACCACCACCGGCGTATGCTATGTTTAAATGATATGCCTGTATTGTCACCACCGTGCACGTATGATTTCCATTGTCGTGTGCTATGATATGCACGTATCATTGCTACAAACGCGTTTTATTTTGAATGATATACCCGTATCATTGCCACCAGCGTGTGTTTATGTTTGAATGATACGCATGAACTATTACTTCCGCCGTGTGTCCATACATGCAATGATACTCCTGCGTTGTATATGCAATTATCATTATACCCTGTCAATCATACAAACCTGTCAACCAGATCATAACAATCGTGCTCGTCCTTCATTTTGTATGCGCCATATACCTTCGCTTATCCTTATACCATATGCGCGTTGGTTCTATATACCATTAACCTTATATCTTTTGTGTATTAACCTTATGTATTCACCTTATATCCTTTGCGCTGAATTTTTATATAGATGGTTTTAACGCATTCCTTATTTACATTATGGTATATAGTTTTAATATAGCGCATTATTTGTTTTTCCTTCTATGCACATCTTTATGATTTTAAAATGACCATCCTAGGTCATGTTTAAAATCATCACCATACTAATGCTTGATTTGTATATGCAGGTGGAAGAAGTTGTCCTAGCTTGATCTTTTGCTCTTAAAGAAAAATACTTAGGATTATAGGAAATATGTATGGAAAATGTGTATGAATGAAATGGAATATGTATAGGGGTATTATGAATATAGGATATGTATAGGGAATAATGAATATAGTATATGTATAGGAAATATTGAATATCCTTAGGTACTAACTTTAACTTAACAAAAACTAAAAATTCCTAAGAAAAATTTGAATTTCAAGCACAAAATGACTATACATATACTTCCCTGGATGATGTTTTTACAGGTGGAATGAAATCAGATGTTGTAGATGAATCAAAAAGTAAATTTTATTGCTGCTCCTTGTTCTTCATTGATGAAAAATCAGGTCCCTTTGTAATGATTCTTTGTTTCAGGTCCCTCTGCACTGCTTACATAATATGCACATGTTGTTTTGTCATTGGCAGGTCTCTCAGGTCCCTCTGTATTGATTTCTTCTTTCAGGTCCCTCTGTTGACAATACAAGTTCCTTCTGTACTTCAGCTTTCCAGCTAAAGATCTAATACAAGTCTCCCCCTTGTTTAAGATATGACTTGTCCTCAAGTCAGTTGTTGATGGAGAGTACCTGTATTGAAATTATGTGAGAACAGTAGAACAAGAAAAGGAATTCATAGAGTCCAAGTTGCCTTGATTTTCCCCTATGAATTCGTGTTTGCATAGTGCCAGTTGCCTGGTTTTCACTAGCAAACAAATTATTATATTTTTTATGTTTTTTTTTTAATATTTTTTTATATTTTTTTATTATTTTTTTTATGTTTTTTTTTTATATTATTTATTTTTTATTCAACTACAGGACTGGAAGATGGCTGAGCATGGTGTGCCATGACTTCCAGTTCTGTATCTTCTGTCAGTTGTTTCATAAATGCTTCTTTACTAATAGGCCTATTATAAACTTTGAGCCTATGTCCATTCACTATAAAGGAGGTGGAATCCTGGTCAATTGTCTTGATTTTGACTGCTCCATTGTCAAAGATTTCGTCAATTTCATATGGGCCTAGCCAGTGTGTTGTGAACTTCGCTTTGAAATCTTTGAACTTGGAATCAAAAAGTAATGCCCAATCTCCCTTGCAAAATGTCTTTGTTTTGATATATCTGTCGTGCCACTTCATTCTTTGTTGTTGCACCAATGTAGTATGTTCTATGGCTTGTTGACGATGCTCATCCAACTGATTCAGTTCCATGATCCGTTGTTGTTGTGCTTCTGTCAGGTCTAGTCCTAATTCAGCTGCTAGTCTGTATGTTTGTATTTGAAACTCTATAGGCAATAAGGCCTCTTTTCCATATACTAACTGGTATGGACTAAAACCAGTTGTATTCTTCCATGTAATTCTATAGGCCCATAGTGCATCTTGTAATTTTTCAGACCAATCTTTTCTATTCAACTTTACTGTTTTTGTCATGATATTCTCTAGGACTTTATTTGTTGATTCAACCTGCCCATTTGCTTGAGGATGATATGGTGTAGATGTTCTGTGTTTGATCTTGTACTTCTCTGTTAGATCTCGTACCAGTTTTGATGTAAATTGTGTTCCTTGATCTGTTACAATTTGTCTAGGTACTCCATATCTGACAAAGATTTCTTTAAAAAGAAAGTTGACCACTGTATCTTTTGTTGCTCTATTCACTGCTTTAGCCTCTGCCCACTTGGTTACATAATCTGTACATACTAAGATGTACTTCTTTCCATTTGATGATGGATTGATGGGTCCAACAAAGTGAAGTGCCCATTGCTCAAATGGTTCTATGAGGACCCGTGGCTTCAGCGGCATCTCATCTCTTGTGATTGGTCTCCCTGTTCTTTGGCAACTGTCACATTGCTTGACATATTTCTTAGAGTCTTTGAAGATGGATGGCCAGTAGTAGCCCAGTTGCAGCACCTTATATGCTGTTCGTTTATCTGCAAAATGGTCACCACATGGTTCATCGTGACATGCCCTTAGAATATCTAATATTTCATCTTCTCGCACACATTTTCTAATTATCAAATCTGAACCAGTATAAAATAAATCACCATTTACCCAACTATACCTAGAACTCTCTCTAACAATTTTGTGTCTTTGCTTTTTAGTGAATTGGGTTGGTAACTTTCCAGAAGATAAATAGTTTGCCATGTCTGCAAACCATGGTGTTCTTACTGTGATAGCAAACAGATGTTCATCGGGAAAGTTATCTACAACCGGATTTGGATCATTGGGTGAATGTATGCGGGACAGAAAGTCAGCCACTTGATTTTCCTTGCCTGGCCGGTCTTGTATTGTGATATTAAATTCTTGTAATAACAGTAACCATCTTGTTATTCTTCCATTGGTTATAGGTTTATTCATCAAATATTTGATTGCTGAATGATCTGTATGAATGAAAACTTGATATCCTGTTATATAATGTCTGAATTTGTTTACTGCATGTATAACGGCTAACATTTCTTTCTCAGTGACTGTATAGTTCAATTCTGCAGGTGTTAGATTCTTGCTTATAAAATATATTGCATAATTGAACAAGTTCTCTTTCTGTCCAAGGGAGGCACCTATTGCAGTATCAGATGCATCAGTTGATATATGAAATGGCAAAGACCAATTTGGCCCACGGAGAATGGGTGCAACTGATAATTTTTCTTTTAGATTTTGAAATGCATTTTGACAGTCATTTGTCCAGTGAAATTCAATGTCTTTTGCTAATAATTTAAACAGAGGTTGGGCTATTTTACTGAAGTTTTCAATGAATCTTCTATAATAGCCTGCATAGCCTAAGAAACTTCTTACCTCTTTCTGTGTTGTAGGAGGCATTAAGGTTACTAGGACTTGGATTTTTGCTGGATCCACTTTAATTCCTGAAGCAGAAATATGGTGTCCCAGAACTATTCCTTCTGTCAACATTATATAGCATTTCTCATTGCTTAATGACAAATTTATTTCAATGCATCTTTTCAGCACTTTCTCAAGATTATTTAGGCAATCATTATATGTGTTTCCATAAACTGTAAAGTCATCCATATAAACCTCTACACATTCATGGATTAGATCAGCAAAAATTGCAAGCACTGCTCGTTGAAAAGTTGCAGGTGCATTACATAAACCAAATGGCAAAACATTATATGCATAGGTTCCCCATGGGCAAGTAAATGTTGTTTTGTCTTGGTCTTCTGTTGCTATTCTAATCTGGTTGTACCTGCTAAACCCGTCTAAGAAAGAGAAAAATTTCTTTCCAGCCAATGAGTCCAACACTTGATCAATAAATGGTAGAGGAAAATGATCCTTGAGTGTAGCTTTGTTTAGTTCTCGATAATCGACACATACCCTCTACTTTCCATTTTTATTTGGAACAATAACCAGTGGAGAAACCCATTGACTATCTGAAATAGGATAGATGAATCCGACATTTAACAATTTTTGAAGTTCTTCTTTCACTATTTCTTTCATCATAGGATTCATTCTTCTTTGAGGTTGTCTTACAGGTTTGATTTGATCATCTGTATAGATGTGGTGGACACATGTGTTAGGATGGATTCCTTGCATGTCAGTATAATCCCAGGCAAAAGCTTTTGAATATTTCTGTAATAATGCAATTACCTCTTGCTCCTGTTCTGATTGCAACTCATTTCCAATGTTTAAATGTTTTCCAGGACTTACCTCAATTGTTTTTATTGTTGGATTGGAGATTGTGTTTACAGGAAAGATGTCTATAAAAGAATTTCGCAAAGTTTGAATAGTACAGGTTTCCTGGAAACATTGATTCAAAAGGTTATTTGCAGCTTCATATTGCACTTCTCTAAGCTGCTCTGAAATACTTGGTTCTGAAATGAAAAGATCCATTAAGTCTTCATTCTCTTCTTCTTCTCTTAAATCAAAGAATTTATTTATACTTAAAACTGATTTAGTTTTCTGTTTTTCTTGAGCTTCAAGTACTGATTCTAAAGAAGTTGACTGTGTAGGTGAATAAAGAGTAATATGTTTCCTTTCATCTCCATGTGAAATAATCATGCTTCCTGATCTGCATCCTATAAAGGCATCAGCAGTAGCTAACCATGGTCTGCCTAAGATTAGAGGATGTCCTCCCAAATTTGTTTTTGGTTGCAGAATAAGGAAGTCAACAGGATACTCCCATGAATCCAAAGAGACTATAATATCTTCCAATATTCCTTCAGGAACAACTTTAGATCTGTCTGCTAATTCTAAGATTGTAGAGGTTGATCTAATTTTGTTCAAATGCAAAGTTTTCATTGTCTCCATTGTCATTACATTTATAGCTGCTCCCAAGTCTATTAATGTGTTTGGTACCGAGAAATTATTTATTGATATAGTAACCATAGGGATACCAGGATCAATATATTTTTCTACTTTGGTTTCTGTAGACATCAGGCTTGCTAGTTTACCAATGACTTGGATTGTAGTAGGATCCTTCTTCTTTTTCTGTGATTTCTTAATGCACAATTCCTTTATTGTTTTAGCATATATTGGTATTTCTTTAATTGCCTTCAACAAAGGAATTTTTACATAAGCATGTTTTAACTCATCTAAAATATCAAATTCAGGAAGGGTTATTTCTTTTTGTTGTTCCACTAACCTTTCAGGATAAGGTGGTGTTTGAGTTGTAATGTTTGTTTCTTTCTAAATTTGTATCTTAGTTTGTGATGTTTCAGGTGATTCTCCTCGTTCGGTTGGTTCTTCTATGATTGGAGGAGAATCCTTTTTAAGCACTTTTCCAGACCTTAGATGGACTTCATTAAGAGGAAGAATTGAATATGTGGGAAAACATGTTGCTTCCTCTACAGTGTATGCAGCTTTTTCCACCTTATTATTTGGATTTGCAATTGGTTGGGCTGGTAATTGAGTTGGTCTAGGTTGATTTGTGGGTAGCTGTAACTGTTGTGGTTGGGTCAACAACGGTGGAGGATTCTGCTGCGGATATGGGATGGATTGTGGATATGCAGAATGTTGTTGTTGTTGAAATGGTATGGATTGAGGATATTGTGGATATGTAAATGGCTGTTGATATTGTTGCTGGTATTGTTGCTGATACTGTTGAGGTGGCTGGTTTCCATAACCATATCCTCTCCAACCTTGTGCAGGTTGTTGTGGATATTGTTGTGGAGGCCAAGCTTGCCATGGCATTGGAGGGGTCCAAGGATTTTGAGTTGGATAGAGGTAATTTTGTTGAGGGAATTGTTGCTGATTTTGTTGAGGCATCCTAGGTTGCCATGGTCTTCGTGGTGCTACATAATAAAAACCTTCCATTCCTGGCACTTCTTCCATTGAATTCATTTGTAATTCTTTCAATTTTAGACAATTTTCTATGGAATGCTTTTTTGTACAAAGACCACAAACCTGAACACTCTGAACACTATCCAAAGGACATTCTCTTAATGGATGTTTGTTTCTACATTTGGGACAAAAGATTGCTAGAGCTTTTTCTTGTTCTTCTTTCTTCTTGTTTGCTTTTAGCACATCTACTTGTGTCCCTAATGTACTCAAAAGATCTGTTTTGAAATTCTCCAATAAACTTCCTATTTCAGCTCTTGTTATCCCTCCTACAGCTGACTTTGCTGCTTTTGAACTTACTTCTCTTCTTCCTGTTTTTGCTCTTCCTCTAGAATATTTTTGACATAAGTCAACAATTTCATCGAATGGTAGGTTTGAGATGTCTCCTTTACCCATCACATTCAAAATGTCAAGGTATTCATCTCTTATACCCTTGAGAAATATTGTTCGAATGGTTTCTTGATTTAGAGAGTGTTGTTTAGATTTCTGTAGATTATACAAAAATCTTTCCAAATATTCTTCTAAACTTTCATCTTCTTGTTGTGTCATTCTAAAAATATCTTCCTTTGAATCTCTAGATCTGCAATAAGCTTGATATTTTTTAAGGAAGACTGATCTCATATCATCCCAAGAAGCTATTGTATGTTCTCCTAAACCCATAAACCATTTCAAAGATGCTGCTTTTAATGTTGCAGGGAAAAGACGAAGTTTATGAATGTCATCAGTATATCCATATGTTCTACATAGAATATCAAATTCAAACATAAATGCATCAGGATCTTCTGTTGACATTCCATAAAAATTTGGCAATACAGAAGGTGGAATATTTTTCATTTTCACTTCTTCTCCTAATATTGCACTTGTGTCTATTATTGGAAAGCCAAAAGTAGTCTCATCTTCTTGTCTTTTCTGATCGTTTTCTATTTTTCTATCATTTTCTTGTTTTGCATCCTCCTCTCTCTTTCTTCTCCATTCTGCTTGTTGTCTTTCATATTGAGCTCGTTGTTCAGGAGTGAGAATAATAGATCCATGTCCCTCTTCTGCCATTGGTTGATTTGTTTCAATTTTAAGTGGAGTTTCAGGTTGGTCGAAGATAGGAGGATTTATGGATGGAAATAAATATTGTTTTCCTTTGATAATTTCTTTTTGTTTTCCAGAAGTTGAAGATTGTTTTTGCTTTGCTTCCCAAGCTAACAAAGTTTGTCTCTCAATCAAAGTTAATCTTTGTCCACTTCTTTGTTTTTCTGCCAATTTCTCAATGATTGGATTACCAGTAACTGGGGTGTTTGATGATCCTATCTCTATTTGTGGGGGGTTTTTAATAAATCTACCATGAGGATCTCTATGTCTAGGCATAAAGAAACATAACTAAAAAGTGTAACTACTATTTTTGTGTTTTTTTTATTGACTATGCCGATATTTGCCTCCCCGGCAACGGCGCCAAAATGTTGAGCTAATTTATGTACCTAAACTAACACAATTATTTATTATCAATCCGGGTTGTTTATGCTTTGAGGCAAGTTCACTATATGTGAAGATCAGATATAATCAAACCTTGAAAGATAAGCTATTCAAAAGCTGAAAGTAATACATTCTATAACTCTAACTCAATTAGTTTAAAGAGAGGAATAATATTGAAAAGGTTCTTGACTCAAGAAATCCACTTTCACCTCAATTATCACTTAATGAATCAGAGATTAAAACCAAGAACTTAAGATGGATAAATTATTAATGAAAGAAGCTCTTAACTTAAGAGACATGTAAAGTATTCCATTATAATTCATTCATCTTAATATCAAAAATCTCAACAAGAAACTACTTGCACACAAACAAAAGAAACCAATTCTAATTCATCATTTTCATAGAAGGGATGCTCAACTTGATACATCTGTTTTTCCAACTTGATAAAGTGATGAATAAGTTATAAACTAATGACATCAATCACTATGCATGAACCATGAAGCAATCTGAAATAAAGCTTTGAAAAACCAGTTCTACAATCATCAAATTACAAGGAAATAAAACTAGTTAACAGGAAAGTGTACTTAGCTTGGAATGGGGGCCCTTCCACCCTTGCCTTGCACACTTGATAAATGATCTCAGAAGCTTAACTTCAGTCACACATCCATAACATTGAACAGAAAAATGATAACAGCACAAGTCTTCAAATTAACTCCTCAATCCAAAATTGTCACAATATAAAAGTATATAAGTCAATAATAATCCTAATACATAAGCCATCAAAGCTTTGGCTTTAAATAAGAAGTCTTATGAACAAACTGATCTATTTTTACTCAAACAAACCCATCTACTTCTCATCCACCTATCTAAGTCGAATTCATTATTCTTATCCCAAGAAATATGGTCAATCCCATAGAATCTCAAAATTGCCCTATTTCTATGGGATTTCTGAATGACTAGTCATGATTGACTAGAACTAAATGGGCCTAATAAAACTTGTTCTGTTCGAACTAAGCATAGGTGGCTTAGTCCTAGTTGCCAAGCTGTCCATCCATGCATTCAATTCGTGCCCAAGTGTCCTGCAACCAAATCAACCATATAGCTATTACGGGAATTTCTGAATCTGTCAATTTTGCACTAAAAACCAAACTTTCATAAAAACTTTAGAATTTGAAAAATTAAAATTAAATACCTGAATAGATATCAAATATATGTCAAAATGGAATAAATGAATGGAAAATGGATGGAAAATAGATGGATTAGTAAGTTTCTTTGAGAAAAATAAGACCAAAACTAAGGCCCAACAGCAGCTGAGATGACACTTTTTTCTGAAATCTGCCGTTGAGAGTACCGAAAATGTAGGTCACACTTTTTGGCCCAAAACCTTCGACTTGGAGCCTTAGGATGCACTTCTCAGCTCAAAAACTGTGACCTCTACTGAAAACAGGTCAGAAACCGCGACCTGGATTTTTTGCGGGAGTTTTTCTAAAAGTTTTCTGGGTTTGTCTAGGCCTCTGTTCAGTGTTTTCTGACCTCCATCTCTGCCTGTTTTGGACCTGTAATTGTTCTTTTTTACTCAACTAAGTGGGAACCTAGCCCCCTAGGGCTTCAGTACCCTCCACACTACCCTCCACTCTTTGTGGAAGAGCTTTAGCTACTGCAGGTTGTCTAAAATTTTCAGAGCATTTAGCCATTTTTTAGATCTGATACCTCACCTTTAGATCCAATTTAGATTGACTTGTTATCCATCCAAATCACCTCATTTAGCTTTGTTTTTCTTTTCCTATAGGATTCACTCTATTTCCCTTCAGTAGATAGCCTTTCGCCACCTCATTTACAATAATTCTTCCTCTGATTTGTTGTTGTTTTCTGCATCACTTTCCAGCAGATTTTGACCTTTAGATCCCTGTCCCTCTCTGACCTTAGATCTATTGGCTATTTTGGTGTGTTTTGACTAGTTTTTTGCCCACCTACACACTACTTGCTGAGAGGCCCCCCTTCTTTGGTTTAGATTATTGCATTATTAGCTGTTTATTTATTGTTATTTCAGTTTCATATACTGTTATCTGCAGGTTTATTTTCAGTTACACAACACACTTGTTATTTTTCTCTAAAAATGTCTGGGTTTAAAAATTAAAATTTACACACTTTGCACACACACCCTAATCGAAAAAGGGCTTGGTTAACACCGCCAAGAAAAGACTCTAAAAAATTGAAATCAGTTGATCTTGCACCTCCCTGCCCTTTTCAGTCTCTTTTTCCATTGTGTCGTGTTTGTGTCATCATCATTGCGCCAACAAGGCATTTATCCCAGAGACTTCTTGGCCTTCATCCTTAGTTCTGGTAGGAAGACTTACTCCTCTATGTAGGATTCGATTTAGTCCTCCACCGAGTCCGCACTCCGACTCTTCTTCTATTTCATTGGGTTCTCCTTCTCGTTCCGCCTTCAGTTCTCCCCCTGTCACCTTCACCATGTTTGGCGTAGGACCTAATGCTGGTGGTAACCCTAAACCTCATGCTGGGAATACCACTAATGGGACTGCAACGGACACTACCCTGGCTACACCCTTGTTCCCTTCATGGCAGGCCACAGCCTTCCTGATTTTGACCAGTTGATAAATGACCCTATACACCATGACGCTAGTTGGCCTACTATGCCGACAAAGCTCCCTTCCGACATCCCCAAGTTTGAAGGCCTTGCTGGAGAAGATCCTACAAATCATGTTCGATCTTTCCACATGTGGTGTTCATATAACTCCATTATCGATGACTCCATCCGTCTTCGGTTGTTCCAACGTACGCTTACAGGTGAAGCTCCTAAGTGGTATGTTGATCAGGCCCCTTCCTCTCATACCACCTTTGCAACTCTTGCCCAGGCTTTTCTATCTTGCTTCCTGCTTCCCCTTCGTTATGACAATGGTACCAAACCCTTGACTTCTTTCCGTCAATCGTCTATGACCCACCTATTCGACCATGTCCAGGAATGGCAGAGAAGAAAGGGCCTATGTCAAGCCCCTACCTTTGAAGACTGTATCTACATGGACTGGTTCCTTAGATCTCTTTTGCCACCTATCGAGAAAAATGTCGCATCACACTTTTCTCAAACCGAAGAAACTGCTCTCCAAATTGCGTTAAAATATGACCTGATCTATGCTCATTCGGGTTATGTTTATACTGTTCTACCTTATCTTCCCAGACCCGGTGGTGCCAATGCATCGAGAGCATCTCACGCCACCGACAGTATCATTGGAGCTCTCTCTAATCCATACACTCAACCTCCAATGGGATATGGATTTCCTCAGGGGGGGGCCAGCACCTCCTGCACTTTTCCCCCTCCCGGTAGCATGTATCCAGGATATGGCATGCCTCCTCTTTTTTCCCAACCTCCTATTTACCACACTGTTACCCAACCTCCTTGTTATCCGTATCCATAGCCTGGTTCTCCAGCTCCTCTGGAATTAGCACCAAATCCTCCCTTACCTTCTAAATCCCCGCAACATCAGCCACTGCCCCCTCAGGGGTAGGTGTATGTACAACAGGGTGCGACTAATCCTCCTCCCTCCAAAAAGAAGAGGAAAGGCACTCAAAATCAGTCTTCTCTTGGTAATCCTGGACCTAATCCTCAAACTAATGCTCCTGACACTACTAACCAACAACAGGGTACTCAGCCCAAGCAGGACAGGCCTGTTCACATGAACAAGCCCTATTCTTGTTGTGGTGTTATGGTCATTACAAACATGATTTTCCTCTTTTACCAGAGATGCAGTAGTTGTGGGAGTCTCAAGAAACATTGCGAGGAAAACAAGCCTCCCCTTCCGTCCCTCCCAGTGCTGCACCTAGTCAAGTGGTTGTGCTTACTAATACTTTCCCTCAACAAGGATTTGTAGCTACCCAACCACCTAAAGGTCAGGTGGCCACTAAATGTCTTCCATCTGGTACCTCCGATTACCAGATTCTCATGATGAACTTTGATCAACCTCTGACCATAGACATCAATATTCAGACTTGGTCCTGTCAGTACAACAAGCCTCCCCCTACGTCTGTCCTAGAGCTGCCTCCTTCGGTCTCTACAGAGCCTCTTTCAACACCTAATGGTCCCTTGCAGATCCCTCAGCCTAAGGCGGAGTTTCATACCAAGATCCCTAAGGGTCCACTATGCCTAAATGCTACTTCTCGCAAAGCTGCCCATTCGTATAACATAGTAGATGATTTGGCACAATCTCCTACTGCCATTTCAATGGTGGAACTCCTCCAATCGTGCCCTTCACAAAAAAAAAGTTCTACTATCTACCATGGGCACTGTAGATCCTTCTGACGATCGATTGATTGTCTTTGATATTGACTGGTCAGAACATCCTCCTTTCCCTGCTTCCATCACCTTCCAAATCCCAGTCAAGATCGGAAACACCAACATTTCCCGGTGCATCATTGATGAGGGGGCATCCACCTGTGTGATGTACGCTTCAGTTTGAAAGAAAATTAGATCACCTGAGTTGGCTCCTTCCATGATCAATCTCTAAGTGTGGAATGGCCACGCCTCCCAACCCATTGGCCTATTCCGCAATTTTCCTATTACTCTTGCGAAAAAGACTGTTTGCGTTGACGTAGAAGTCATAGATGCCCCCTTAGATTACAACATTCTATTGGGTCATAGCTACACCTATGTGATGTCTACTGTCCCATATATGGTTCACCACAAGATGTCCTTTCCCCATAATGGAAAGATAGTCATCATTGACCAATTGATGTATTACAAATCAAAGTCTCAGACCTCCCCTGAGTCCATCATCTCTTCAGTGCCTAGTAAGCAAACCGTTGATCCTTTGACCAGTGTCTCACCTGAAGTCTACAAAGACTTCTGTTTTCTTGGTACATTCCCTGGTCTTCCTCCTCTTGTCTCTGATCCCAACTCATCAAATGTTTGCATGATGCAATCATCTCGGGCTGCCCTCAAGCAGCCCGCTTCGGCTAGTCAGAAGCCTCACCCTCTGCAGCCTACTCCTACTCCTTCAATTCAACCTTTTGGACCTCCTCCTCCTGGCCCTTCACCTACAGCTGGTATCCATAAGCCTCTCTATCCTCCTGGAATGGTTCCTCCAGGCCTTAACCATCTTGGAGCCATCTCGCCTGGCCATTACCCCTCCGGTCAGATACCATTCCTAGCTCCCCCTCTAGGAGTGTACACATACCTATCATGGCTACCCTCTCTCTCCCTAACCTGACCATGGGGATTCCCATCTAGTACCTTGATCCCCTAGCCGCTACCCTACCTGTTCAACCCAAACCTTATCTTGTTTTGATCCTAGTTAAACCAGTCCTTATAAATTCTCCCACTGCTACAGTGCCTCAACCACCTCAACAGGAACCATCTCCTGTTGCGACCACTTCAGGTAAGAAAGAAAAATCTCGCAAGAGGGCATCAAAAGAGAAGGATACCCAAAAAAACCCTACTCCTCCTCATCCGCCAAACCATACTATCCAGTGTGCTTTGTGTGATGTTTTCAGTCATGCCACCCATCTTGTCCGAAGTTGCCTCACCTCAAGCCCAAGGTCAAAAAAGTGTTTCTAAAGTTTGATATCCAAGAGTTATACATCATTATACCCGATTCAGTCCTGAAACCAAAGTATTTACACATAAATCACCCCTATGAATTGTGTGATTTCCATGGCCACTATACTTACCTCTGTCCCTGCCTCGAGGACTTCTGCACCTCTCTAGCGGCAGTTCGCCAATTCGAGGAGAAGCGCAATGAGTCCACCACTCCCTTATTTTTGTGTTTTGCTTCAGCAGAACTAGAGGACACATCCACTCCCATAGAAATTCCCCCTACGAATGTCAAAATGACATAATATTCGGCCACTCTCCACTACCTGTCATCATCTATGAGATCCTCGGTGGAAGACCCCCGTGGGCCTTCCCCTTCTGTTTTGATTGACCTCCTTTCAATGATCACCTTGAGCTCAACATTGGTGGATCCTTCATCTAATTGTTTTTCTATCACCCCTTGTGATGATGCGCATGTGAACCTCTCTTCTCATGATGATGACTCAGGTAGCTTCGTCGCGTCAGGTGGTTTTTCTTCAACCAGTCACCCCATATTCTATTACGATGACGACGTTATGGAAGGAATCACCACCCCTAACTTTATCTATCCCCCCTTACATCAAACCCATGCATTCGAACCACATACACCTTGTGGCCATTACATTGACACCCAATGTTTGGGTAAGGGGGCACCCATATTTGAGAGACCAAGAGAAACAATTATCCACAAATCTCCTAGAGTATCTGGTTGTGTCGACTCTAGTACCATTATTATTCCACATTTAGAAGAACCTCTAGAGTCCCATATCATTTCATATCACTCTAGGGATGATACCCCTCATCATTCCTTCACCTTACATCAACAACCCAGTCCCTTCGACATTGTTGTTGACCAACCTGTGATTTTTCTAGGAGAGCACCAGTTCATTATCTCCAAATCCTCTCTTTGGGATAGTGACACCATGTATGCCAACCTGGAAAATCAAAGTGCATTTGATTCATATATGCAATAACAAAAGAGATTGGTAATCCTCCATTCCCTTTCTTAAACTGCATAACCATAATGAAAACAAATGGCACACCACATCATTAAAATGTGTTTAGATTCCAATTTTTCTAAATAAATTTTGGCATGAACACAACATGCTTGGGGGCACCTATGCCCCTCAACCATAAAAATCCCAGATCACAGCCAAAGAAAACACTGAAACCCCCTTTCTCTGACAGGTCACACTTTTCAGGTCATTTCCTGGGACAGGTCGCAGTTTTCTGCCCAGTACCTACTACCCAGGTCGTAGAACAGACCCCTAAAAGTGTGACCTAGCATGTTGATGAACTCTGGGGACCTAAACTAAACTTTCAATCCATTGAAATGAAAGATTAGGGTTAGGCCTCTTACCTACAACTGACGGATATCGATTCCAATGGTTGGTTTGTATGCTACGCTCACCGCACGATTTAGGGCCTTCTCTCCTCTCTACATTCACCACAGCTCCACGTGCAAATGAGTGGATTTGGAGGGAAAATGCCTTATTAAAAGAAAACCCCTGATTTTTCTTTCACCTATTGCATCCAAACCATAGTTCAGTTTGACGAACCATCTGTACTATTGGAAATCTCTCACTGAGCCCTCAAATGGGAGTCCGTTAGTTTTTTGTGATTTGATACTTCACCACGACACTTTTTTCCAAGAAGTGTCACTTCACCCCTCCTCAAAATTGATTTTCTTCACTCGCAACACTCGTACTAGGGGCAGCACTTTGCCCCCATACTTGTCCATGCTTGTGTCGACTTTCATTTTCAGTTACCATCTTGTACTCATGTTTTTATCGTCCCCATTGGACTTTTTCTGTGTGGAAAAACCATCGAGTCACCATTGTTTAGAGCATCCAAGTTGAGTCATCATTGCATCCATGGAGTCTATCCCAAGTCCCTTTGCATCCCGCTATATTCTTCCATCCTTCATTGCTTGGTATCTCTCTCATGTCGTAAATTATGGCCTCCAGTCCCACTATCCCCTATCCCTCATGATATTGTGTCAGTCGCTGCTAGGTCATCCATGCCATTTATGCTCTAACAAGGGAATTCGTTTATCTGGTACTCAGTCCCCCCCATTTCATCACCCCTGGTGTCTGTTTGTCAGTCACTCTACTATTTTCTTTCATGCTGTATTTGAGGACCCCTTATTGCCTCACCTATGGCGGACCTTCTTATTTCAACATCAGATCATTTATTCCTCCGGGTTAGTTAGATCAAACCTCTATACCAACCTCCTTGTGAACCCTAAATATGAAGTCACATTGGCATGACCTAATGTATAAATACCATGAAACCACCAATCATGTGCTTCACCCTCAATGTGAAGCGCTGCTATTTTGATGGCTTCCATCTCCGGTACTTGGTTCAACTGGAATTAGATGTCTAGCTTATTTACCCATGATTTGAAAGTGCATTTGGATGACCTATCAAAAGTGGGTAAGAAAAATCTTCCCATAGTCTGGTGAAGATCATTGTTATGTATGAATCCTCCACCTCTATTGTGATGCCGAGGTATCTTATTTTCCTTGATCTAAAAAAACTCATGAAATATCAAATGGTCTTTGAATCTCTAAGATTTATACTCATACTCAAGTAAATAATCTTCAATATTTTCTTGTTCTTGAAACCCTCCATTTCCCATTGCTAAAAATGTAGGCATTGTAGAGTATTGGGAAACCTTCTTCTTCACTGGTTGATCAATCCAGTGATGTGAAATGCATGAGCCTTCTCCATGTAAAAAAAAATTAAGGGGATTATTTATGTCTATCCATCCTCATATCCTTGATTTCTCTTGAAATATCTTGCACGGTTTGAAGAAGAAGCTTGGGATACTCCTTCTCCTCTTCTCCTCCTGATAAGGGAGTTTTGCCTTTATCTTCTCTATTATATGTATAATCATATCTCCAATTTCTTATTTTGAGATACCTCTTCTTTTTTCTATGAGAGGATATCCTTCTTCTGATGACATATTGGCTTAGATGCATAGGCTGAACCAAGATCATTCTCTGATACCACTGTAATATTCCAAAATAGGAAAAGCATCAATATTGAACACAATAATGGAAAGTGGCAGTGAAGATAAATGCATAAATGTAGGAGACCAATATGGATCCATTATATTATGAATATCAATATAAAATAAATACAAAATATTGAGGCACAAATCATGTGATATAAGCAAACATGCCTCCAATAAACAAACAATGTCAAAAGTGAGATGTTACTACTATAAAAAATGCCAGAGAGATGCTACAACACATTCCTAATGAGAATAACTACTACTGAAATCATAAAATGATATATAACAACTATTATATGCCTCTAAATATGCTATACATAAATATCAAGGCTCTATATCACTTTTCCTAGACAACCCAATAGGGTTTCTGGAAATAAATCAAAATATAATAGTGAACTGCAACCCTAGGGATGAAGATTCACTACAACAAAATGGCTCAAAAGATATAGCTGAAGATGATGTAGAAATATGTGGCTCTCCTCCAATATAATCTCCAGGTGAAAGGTTGATCCCTCCAATAGAGATCTAACTCCCCAAATCATACACTAAAACCACCCCTACAACTAATCTATGAAATAATGTAGTCATGGAAAGAAACTGCGCTATAGGGGTTGGTGGTAGCTTGGCTTGGTGCCAAATGATGAAATAATACCCAGGGACCCTCCTTTCTTGTCTCCTAATGGAAAGGCTACCTCTCCACTAAAACACAAGCTTAGAAAATGGCCCTGGAAACCCTACACAACTGCTGCTCTACAACACAAAAGAATCCTGGAAGAAACTACACTGTATAATAAGACTGAAGCTTTGGCCTGATGTCGGAATGTGGAAACGCAGCTCAAGCACCTCTCCTAAGTGGGCACTAGAATTACCCCCAGGATGAGGGTGGGATTCCTGCTCGGGAACACCCTTGTGCTAAATAGCTGAAGAGAGCAACAAGTCATATAGACCATAAACAAAATAATAATCAATCATTCCTTCTATGGCTGCCATCCCCTTCCTTATATGCTTTGTGAGCCTTCTCACTTTGGGCCCCACTAATTAAAGCCACTACTTCCATGCATGTAATTTCCCTCCAAAACTACATTGTCCCTCAATGAATGTCCACTACCTCCATACCAATGTTGTTGATTTGGTCAAAGTTGACCCAAGCCACATGCTCCATCCCTTATTCACACATAAGGGAGCTTAATAAAGCTACTAAGATGATTCCATTCACATTAGTAGTGATTTTATTCCTATTAAGGACATTTATGGGTCTCCCTTCCCTCTTATTCTTCTAATTAAGAATCAAAAACAAAATTTAATATTCTAACTAGTTGAAAGCTAATTGGGAATATTACACTCCCATAATTCTTAACAAACTTGTGATAATACCCTGTTAACCCGAGAAATCCTCGTAAATAATTTATATTTGTTGTGACTTTCCATTCCTTAATGGATTTAATTTTGTTAGGGTCTACCTTAACACCCTCGTGAGATATAGTATGACCCAGATATTCCACCTTTTGTACTCCAAAGAAAGATTGGGAGGTTTTTGCATATAATTTTTTCTCCTCCAATAGTTGGAGCACCCTATCAACATGTTGAACATGGTCCTTCCAAGACCGATTGTAGATTAGTATATCATCAAAAAATACTAGCCCGAATTTTCTAAGGAAGGGTTTAAAAATGGAATTCATCAACCCTTTAAATGTAGAAGGTGCATTGGTAAGGCCGAAAGGCATGACCAAAAATTCATAATGACCCTCATAAGTTTGAAATGTTGTTTTCAGAATATCTTTAGTCTTCATTCTAATTTGATGATATCCTGAACTAAATTCCAACTTGGTAAAATAAATTTACCCATGTAATTAATCCAATAATTCATAAATCACAGGAATGGGAAATTTATCTTTAATAGTGAGCTTATTGAGCTCCCTAGAATCCGGACACATGCACCATGATCCATCCTTCTTGTGCACTGATACTACTAGAGCAGAGACAAAAATTTTACTAGGTTGAATTATACCGGCCTCTAACATTTTTGCAATCATACGTTCAATTTCCCTCTTTTGGACATAAGGATATTTCCAAGGCCTGATGTTTGGAGGAACACTTCCTCGAATCAAATGAATAGAATGATCATGATCATGAATAGGTGGGAGTCGTTTGGGAGTTTCAAACACCTTGGAATGATTGTCCAAGACTTTTTGGAGATCTGGAGAAATAGATGATTTTGATGTTGGAACTTCTAGTGAGCATAATTGTGCAATTACACCTCATTGTTCTTTCTTCAGAAGCTTTGTCATGACATTAGAGCTTATAATCTTTCCTAGCTTCCCTGCGATACCCTGTAATTCAACTTCCTTTCCTTCTGAAAAAAATTCAAGAAAATTTCTTAAAAATTAAAAGCTACCATTCCCAAAGATTTTAACCATTGTACTCCTAGTACAACATGAACACCTCCCATTGGAATGGAAAGCATTGGAATATTCAATACATATTCCCCCCTGGCTAGCTTGATATTATGGAATTTTTTAGAGCAACTTATAGTTCCTCCATTTGCAACCGTCACCTGAAATTATGGTGCTGGATATATGAAGAAATTAAATTACTTGGCTACCTTACAGTGAATAAAATTATGGGTACTACCCGAATCAATCAACACTATTACCTTTTTCTTCTTGATATGTCCTTCTATCTTGAGAGTTTGAGGAGTGGTAATTCTTGACAATGCATTACACGATATTGTCAGACTCATTTCCTCTTTCTCTAGGGTTGGTTCCTAGCGTATACCCTCTTATTTTGAAGTTTCTTATTCATTTTCTTCCTCCTCTTCACAATCTATGTAAAATAATTTCTTGTCAGCACACTTATGACCTTTAGTGCATTTTCTATCACAACTGTAGAAAATCCCCTTTACTCTTTTTTCTTCCAATTGTTGTGGTGTCAACCTTATAGGTTGTGGAAGTCTAGGAGAAGCAACACTTCCATATTTTTAGATGTGAGTGGTAGGCTTCCTTCTCGCCATAATTTTACATTAAATTTTTCATGCCAACCTGAATGCCTTCTCAAATGAATCAGGTTCCCAAATGTAAACCTCATGTTGGATGTTATCCCTTAAATTCCCTATGAAGACATCAATCCTATGTTCCTATGGAATATCATCCACCCTTATATTCAATTTTTGGAAGTCCTAAATGTGCTCCGCCACTGAACCCTTTTGTTTGAGATTTATCAATTTGCTAAAGAAGGTGTTACTCTTTGTATCCTCATAATGTGCAATCATTTCCTCCATAAAAATTGACCAAGTGACAATTTTTTTATGGGATAAAATCCATTGATACCATAGAAATGTATTTTGTTATGAATACAAAGTTGCAATGCATACATTTTGTGTGTTTTGCACATTATTGAGATCAAAATATTGTTCCATCTGTAGTATCCATGTTACGAGATCCTAGCCATCAAACTTCCTCATATCGATTTTTGGAATATGGTGGGTCTTCCATACAACATTGTAGTTTATGAAATCATGACTAAAATTTATTTTGTTCTAATCATGAGTTTCCTCTACTATCTTTTCGCCATAAGGAATCATTTCTTGTATCAAATTTTTCAAGCCGTCCATGTCTTCTTTTATATCATTCTTCATGTGTTCCATTTTTTCTTCCATGTCTTCCATGCCATTCTTAAAAACATCCATATTAGCTTCCACATCTTTCTTCAAACCTTCCATATTAGCTTCCATTACCTTCTTCAAACCATCCATTTTAGATTCCACACCTTTCTTCAAAACATCCATTTCATTTTTTTTTCTCTTTGCAAGAGTGAAATTTGGTGCACTTGCTCTTGTAATTTTGATATATCATGTTGCATTTCTTCATCTTCACGACTCATAGTAGAGTATAATGAGGGCTTAATGGGTGTTGAATTCTGTTTATGGGGAATTTTAGATCCCAATACTAATATCTATCCTTCAATATGCCCTTGGAATCACTTGAAATTGATTTTTCAAACAAGGCTTATGAAATTTGAAAACAAATACACACCTTTTTCTTGATTTTGAGGAGCTTGATATTGAAACTGAATTATACATGTGATTTTGGATCTTCAATATTTGAAATTTGGTTCTATAGTAGCCCTCTGAATCATATTTCGAATGCCATATGTCTGACCTGATTTGGATTCTTCAATACAAAGTTATGGCCAATCTCCTAGAATGACCTAATTATGGACGGGTTCAGTAGAGCTCACTTGTACGATGTGCCATGTGTCACTTTTTTCTCCTTCGGATTTAAAATTTATATACAGGAAGCTAAAGTCAGTGTAAGTTTGGAATTTTTTTACAGAATTCCATTCTAATGCTCAGAGAGAGAGTTATGAAAATTTTCCCACGGTCTCCTCTTTGAGATGAAATTCGGGAGCTTGAAAAAACCCTAACTTCCACAGATCATATCTCTGAAAATATTGTGAACCAATATCTGAATTTTTTAGATGATATTCCCTAGGATTTTAGCTTCACATGATAAGAATTTTAGCTTCTGAACCTTCATAGAAAAAAAATTATAGCTAAAATTCCACGATGGCCTGTTTGGAGCAGCGAAACCCTACAATCCAAAGCTCTAATACCAGGTGTCATGAAACCATATCCAAAAATAGAAGAGAAGAGAAATCAATGCCTTAGAAATAAGCCACTGTGAGGGGGAAACCTCATTTACATTTCATAAATGAACAATAATTGGATGATACAAATGACAAAACATCCTTCTATATATAGGAGTCTATGAGGTCACAATATAATCCTAGCTGACCTAACAACAATAATGTAAGGGCACAATAATAAAAATATGGGGGTTACAGGGGTACAAAAATAACAATAAGGGGGCTACACTAAAAACAATAAGGGACTACACTAGTAATACATAGACCTAACAGGTACTATGTATGTTTTGTACATGTGGTATTGTTTGCATGTTGTACATGTTGTTTTGTGTACATGTGGTACTGCGTATGTGCATTGCGTAGTCATGGTATCATGATATGTGTATTTATTCTATTGCACTATGTGTATGTATTGTATTGTGTTGTACACCATATTTAGATGTATGTATTGTGTTGTGTTAACACTAGATTTTGATGTATGTATTGTATTATGTTGTACACCAGATGTAGGTGTATGTATTGTGTTTTGTTGTACAACGAATGTAGGTGTATGTATTGTATTGTGTTGTGCATCGGATGTAGATGTATTTATTGTGTTGTATTTTACATCGGATGTAGGTGTATGTATTATTTTTTTTCATACACTGGGTGCATGTGTATGTGTTTTGTCGTACAATTGGTGCAGGTGTATGTGTTGTGTTGTACACCAGGTGTAGGTGTATGTGTTGTATGTCAAGTCTAGGTACATGTATTTTATGGTTTTTTATGTCTTTTGTTGTTGTATGTGTGTGATACACACTATGTGTATATGTACGTGGTTAAAGAGAAGGAATTGGGTGTTTGTCAGGTGTGGCAACTGATCCAATGTGCATACGGAAAGGACAAAGAATAAATGTAGAAGCTAAGGACCGATTAAAGAATAAGTATGAATATTTTAGTTTAGTTTTAATTATGCATGTTATCTATGATTCTAGTTTATGATGATTACATGTGATATATGACTCTAGTTTATGATGGTTGCATTTGAGATAACCAGATGTGATATGTTTATAAATGATGGTTTGATCAAATAGCTAGTTGACTTGTTGTGAGAAGAAGTGAACAAAATCACAACTGTACCTTATTGACAAGCCACCGATGAGGTAAGATTTGAATTTATTTGAATTTATTTTGAATCTAATGGAAATTACATTCTTGGTGTAGGAAAGCATGGAAAATTCCCGCTTGGGTGGTTGGAACTAAATTCCAGGAATTAGCAACAGAAATAGAAATAAAATGAAACATGCAGCAATAGGTTGGTAAATTATTCACAAGAACGACCATTGTGGGACACTGGTACCTAATAGTGTCCATTGATTTCCATGAACATGCTATGAATGTTATGATTGTTTTGAGGTAGGTATATTCCTTGGTTGTTTGAAATTCCCAAGTGAGGGAGAATTTAGAAGGGATCGATCACCTGGGATAGGGGATACCAGGGAAGTTGGAAGGTGAGTGACTGCATCAAAGGGGATAATCATATTTCCCGAGGAACTGTGTAGTAGAGAAGGGAAGGTTGGGGTTGCATTTTTTTTTGTCATTAGAATTTCTAGATTGAATCAGATGCACATTGGGAGTGTGCCCTGGAACAATGAGCTGGTAAATGTTCATTAAGAAGACAATTGGTGCAATATTGTAGCACTAAACATTAGATGCAGGTTTTATTTTGGCAGTGGATTCTGGAATTTCTTGGAAGGAGGTGAAACACGTTATCACTTTTTAGGGTGGAAGTGTGAGCCTTTGGATTACCTTTCTGGAGATACAGGCATCATATCCTTTTATTTTTTGGTTGAGAAAATGTGTATATGTGTATATTATTGTAAATAGTGTATTGAGTTGTATTGTGAATCTCCATAGATAGTATGGTTATTTTCTGGTTGAAGCAAATGTGCATGAGCACATGTGGTTGTTATTTTAAATATCATAATGAGTTGTGTTATAAAGCTCCAGTAAGCAGTATGTTGTCATGTTTTCAATAGAATGTCATTGTAGATACTACAACACGTTGTCATATTTTCAGCAGTTTTTCTAGTTCTAGGTGTCATTCAACGCTAAGGATGGTGTTCCCCCAAGGGGAGGGTTTTGTAACATCCCTAGTTAAAAATCCATGTAATTAAGGTTATAATGGAAAAGAATAAGACCATGGAAATGGGAGATGTATTCTAAGATGAATGTTGGAAAAAACATCCTAGTGTGGGTGTTCATTTGGTTTATTATGGCCAATAGGAGATTTACAAAAGCAATGGAAAAATATTTGGAAAGAAACAATGGAATTATTGAAATTATATTAATGAAAATAATGGAAACTATGAGAAAATGAAGGTGAAAGGTCACATGTTTCATATGAGTAGTAAAATGATGGAAAATAATGGAAAAAAAAGAAATTAGAGGCCTCATTAATAAAAATGTTTTTGAGGATTAGTTCGTAGCCTTTTCATGGTTATTGGAAGGAGCTCTCTCTATTCTCTTTGTCTCTCTCATAGTCTTGGACACTTAGAGCATTCTTGGATCACTCTTGCATTATATCAAGGAAAGCAATGCAAGAGAGAAGAATCCAAAGGGAAGCAAAGATCAAGAAAGGAAGAGCAGGATCAAGTTGCTACAATGAAATTAATTGCAAGTATTGATTTTCATGTGTGATTTCCTTGCTATATTTGGTGTGCATGGCACATGCATGTGTATATTTGTCTCTAATGTTGTCATTGGCATGGGCCTTGCAAGGTGTGATAGTGGATTTCATCCTTGCGTTTCTATTTCGGGATAGCCATGGTTTGATGGGGTTCTCTTGTATTTAGTTGAGCCGTATTTCCAGATGGTATCGAAGCTGAGTAGGGTGGTATCAGGGAAAATAACAAGGCCTAGGAATCCCTTCGCTAGTAATGGAGAGATATACTGTAAACCCTGATTATTAACGTCCTTATTATGCATAGGAATCCCTTGATGGCTATGGTGGGATACATAGTAAATCCTAGAGGATGGAGCCTTCATAGACCTAGGAATCCCTTGAACGGTAATGGCGGGATACATGGTAAATCCTATAGGTGTATTATTTCATTAGGCCTAGTAATCCCTTAACAAATTATGTAGGGATACATGGTAAATCCTATAGAGTGGATACAATAAAATTCCTTATGGTTTAGTTCGAGAGATATTGAGGAATTCATGCTTGTCTAAGGCCTAGTGATCCCTTTATTGGTATGTGATGGGATTGTAGTAAATCGTGTATTGTATGTTATTTTTTGGGCCTAGGAATCCCTCTGTGAGGTTAGAGTAAAGCCTGAGGAAGCCTTTATTGGTTCTATTGTGAGTCCCACATTCATACTTATAATATGGAACGGGGTTGATTGGCTAAAAGAAAGATTTGGTTCAACCCAATCTATGGTAGGGTGGTTCATGGAAGTCCCTGACTTGGTTGGCTTATGAATTTATTAATAAAGGCTCCTTCTCCTTTGGTATTTCATGTGTAAATGTACTTTTTAATATGTGGTTTTTATGGCTATTATATCCGTGTTATACCTGTTAGTTATATGTTGTTTATGAGTATGTTTTATGATAGACTTGATATATGACTCTTATCATATTTTTATTAGCAAATAAATGAAAAATGAATATATGGCCTAACTTATATGATTATGTAGCTATGATGATAAGGCATCGATGCTTCTTCACAGATATTAGATAAGTATCAGACCCCTATGCTCATATATGTTTTTATGGCATGTAGATTAAATATTCATGATATGGTTGAAGAAATGTATATCATGGCTAGTAGGGGTCCGGTCAAGTCCTTTTTCAAATTTTTGTGTTAGTATTTTTATTTCATGGTTATGTATCATTTATGAATGTTATATGAAGTTCTAGGAAAAGGCCTGAGACCTAGCCCTAAAAAAGTGGCTTTGAATCCAGGGTCGCTAGCTAAGAACTTCCTAAAGAAGTCTGTAATCACTGGCATTCCTTGCTATGGGAGCCACTAGAAGCCCTCAATCGCATGGATAGCTTGTCATGGGAGCAACCAAGGGTCCAAATCAACAAAATGACAAGTAATCTAAGGGGTTAAGCACCTAGAATGGTTGGTTACCTCCTGAAAGGTTTGTAGCTCCTGAGGAATGTCATATTAGTTTATTTTTGTCAGTTCCACATCCTTAACTATACATGCGGAGTTTAATCACATCATGTTAACCTCTTGTCACATGTTTACTCTAGTGGATTAGTTAGGTTGGGTAAATGTGGGAGGAGGGTGTTATATATTTCATGTGTGGAAAATTGATGTTAAGAGGGCTATCTAGAGAGCCTTAATTTCAACATCATCAAAGCATATAGAAGAATGATAAGTGGGTAGACCTAAATACACTAACAAAAAGGATAATAGAGAAACATTTTCTATTCTAGAGGGTAGTTTAGTGAAGCTCCTAATAGTAGGCCATTTTAGTGGAGCAAGAGGGTTGTTAGAGAGAAAATCAATGAGCCTATGTTAAGTTATTCTAGAAGCAAATATAATATTGATAGTGGAATATTGTTGGCTAAGGATGCATGCATTATGAAGTTTCAAAAGTCTTGTGAGAAACAAAATTGGTAGAAAAGGGACCTTCCAAATGTGTTCAAGATATGTGGACCGAAATTCCTGAGTGAGTGCTCCTTTAGCAAGTAATTCAAATGTACTTTGTTTAGGGAAATATTGGTAGTCATAATTTTTTGACTCCAAGCCCTTGTTTTCCTTGTATCACAATTGTATGTAAGGGCCATGATCCCTTGAATGAGATTACTATATTTTTTGTATTAAGTATTGTAATATAGAAATTTTTGGGTTCAAAATTCTCTTATGCATTGAGTTGATTCATTTTTATATTTTTCCCATTGTGGAAAGTGCTTGTGTTGTAGTGTTTGAGTGTGTTTATGATCGTGATACTAGACATAAACATAATTCTTTAGTTTGATGGATAAATCAACAAGATTTAGATCATTAGATAAATATCACACACAAACGGGATGGAAAAATGGGTACCAAGCATGTCCTTTTATTAGAAATATCATATTCGAATAAAGAGCATCCTCTAGAAACATCCATGAGTGATATGGCACTAGTTATATTGCATCGAAAAGTTTGGTAATGGAAAAAAGTCAAGAAAAAGGAAGGAAAGAAAGGAAATATAGGTGATTCTACATTAGTTGATCTTCCCCTTTGTATTATATTTCTATTTTATTTCTTGCTCCATTTTGAGGCCATTTTCGCCATTCTTTCTGAATGCTTATAAACATATGTAAAATGTAATTTTGCTTTCCTTTTTTTTTTTTTTCTATTAAAGCCACACAAGGATATGGGCATATATGACTCAAGGCACACATCTAGTGTTTACATGAAAAATGTATTCTCTTTTAAATATGAATGGAAGTATGGTACTTTTCCAAGGGGAAAAAAGGAAGGATGAATCTTCATGGTTAACAATATTGTTAAATGTTTTTTTTTAACTTATATGTGTTTAAATATTACATCTTTTTATAATTAATAATAATAATAATTAAAAATAAGTTATTGTTTACTTAATTTTTCATGATTTTTTGTTAACCTTGGCAATAAGGCATGTATCATGAGATAAGTACTTTGATAATTATCATATATTGATACTTCATTGATACTTAGGAAGTTCTCAAAATTCAAATTTCTGATATTGGCTCGAAACTGGTTCCAAATGGTAGATCTCATTGCCCTGAATCCAATGCAACTCACTCCCCATTTGGCATTGATGGAAACCCCAACGGAAACAATCATATGAAAACTTATCATCATCCTCACATTCTCCCCCCTTTGACATCAATGTAAAAGGGATAAATATGTCAAGGAAAAATTCTATATGCTACTCTCCATGCAATGGTCTCCATCAACAAAAACATATCATCCAATCAATATCATATGCAGGTAATGAGTAATGGAGTGTAATACTGAATGATAAGAATAAAAAAACTCCCCCACATAACTAAAAAATATGTGAACTAAAATCCCCCTGGACACAGTTTATGCCCAATCCACAACACATTAGAGCAACAATATACATCTCCTATCAACAAATTCAAAATCCATGTTATATAGTAGCAACAGATCAAATCAAAAACACATAGGAGAAGCAACTTTGAACAAATCTATAGTAACAACAACATATATCCAATAAATTCATGATCAATAAAATCATATAGACTCTCTCTATCTCATATATGCATCTCCATATTGTACTATCTAATAGCTAAAAATGCAGTCATCAACAATAACAACAAATATCTAGAATCAACATATCTGTCTCCTATCTCAATGAGCAACAATAACATCCTCTAAGGAAAAATATAGTGGCATAAAATACATGATGACAGGGTCACAATTCCATGACCAACCATACTCCATTGAATCCAAACATCTCCATTGTTGAATGTGTGTGTGTGTGTGTATCATTGCCAATTCATCCTTTCCATATACAATAGGCTACTCCACATGGACATCATAATAATCCTATCATCAATGCATGTCTAATATAATGTTATAATGAAAGTACATAGAGCATATGATCAACAACATGTCCTCTTATGGAATCAATATAATATCAATATAAATCACATAAGAGACATGTGTCAGCCTTTCCAAGCCACCAACCATAAATCAATATCTCAACAACAATAATCAACAACACATAACAATACATATTATCACAACAATACCATATATCAACATCATGATAAACTAGAAACATAGCACACCAACAAACCCAATATATTATCTCTCTATAGCAATTCATAGGAGCGACAATAATCATCATGTGGAGCACGAATATATGTAATATAGTCTGTAGGAACAAAAACAATATGCACATAATGATGCGGTAGTAGAAGAAATGGATATCACATCAACAATCACATGCAAAAGTATAATCATCATGTATCACATGGTTGGAAATCAAGAGTCCATATTCCAGCAAGAACACAAGCTACCACATTAGATATCAAATCAGAAACCAACAAGGATAACTCTATCATCAAATGTGTATATTCACCGTCACAGAATATCATAAACAACACCATATGTAGCAGCAACAACAACATGAAATAACATGAAATGCATCCATCATGTTCAACTTCTAGTTTTTTTCATATAGAGTGCAAATCTTAAACACACAAATTGTGCAAGTAGATATTCCATACACCTTAATGGCACCAACACATACATGATATCATCAAACAAAAATTCATAATACTAGCCATCTACATGTCAACTAATGTAGGTAACATATAATTAATGAAAAACCAAAATACAAGCTCCCACAACTACCTCTTTTCAAAGAAGCACATAGGAAGGAACTAAACTACATGTTGATGTTTTCAAGTATGCAATCCTCCAAGTTGTGTTGATGTATGTAGATATATCATTAGTATCACAAATTTAACATCATAAAATATCCATAAAAAATGATATGCATGAATAAAGGTATTTGAAAATATCAACACAAATTCTCATGAAGAAAATGTATTTATATGCACTTATCTTGTTATGCAAACACTTCCAATAATATAACATGTAAAATAATGATGTTCCATAGCTCCCCCTAAGGCCATGTGAGCCTAAATTTATGTTAGGGTCCAAACCTAACCCATTTATTTATGTAATAAGCTCTAAGGGCCTATTCTGAGTCATAGTTAGTTATTTAAGTCAATAAACCCTGTAAGCATCGGTTATCCACATTAATAATAATTGTAATTGGTCGGCACATATTCTAATAAAGGGACAATTTTTTTTTATAAATGGGCCATAATTAATAAGTAATGTGGTTAACCATGTTATGAAAGGGACCACTAGTAGTTAGGGTTTTGGATGTCATTAAGCTATAAATATTCTTAGATAGTAAGGGAAGAGTTAGAGTCTTATTGTAATTGATCTCTGCTCTGTTGGAGGTTTCCCCCTCGAACAGGCAAGTGAACAGTGTATTCTTATTATGAATAATAAAATGCCTTTGAATCTTATCTCATTTCATGTGATATTTATGTGTTTCAGGCTATATTGTTTCATATTCCAGTATTCTGGTTTTCTCGTAGGCCACTTGAATAACATGTGGTATCATAACACTTTCCAGGGCTAGTTGTACCTCCAATTCTCACATAAACCTTTTTTAAGCTAGAGCCATGATTCATCGTATTTAAACCACCAGATCTATCGTTGAGCACATAAACATGAGGATTTTGGGAGGCATGGATGCATGAACTATAATAGGTTTTCATGCTTGTTTTACTCCGTTATAACCCCTATAGGCCCCCTTTAGATTAGTAGCATATTAGAAAAATATGCACATAGATTGTGCTTTCATGTAGACTTGGGTATATCGAAAGCCCCCTAGTGTATACTGAAACCTAACTTTAGATAAGCCATCAACTGTCTTGTTGAAAAAATACACTAAGAACAACACTTGGGGAGATTACTCCCATGTACAATAGGGTAGTCAAACCATACGACTAAGGTTACGGTCGATCCACCTTATTTAGTTCCCTGAAAGATTGGGTCGAGTACTGTTGTTGGAACCATCGGTATATCGCAATTTGTACCACCTGACACTTCTTTGACACTATATTTCCCTCAACTATATGAATATAGCCCCTTCCTTTTTGTCCAAATCAAATCCAGTCCTTTGGGTTTACTGACTATTGTCTAGATCAGATCTAGTAGTTGGGGTTAGGTCGCCACCGTACATATCAAATTCACTAGTTGTGGTTTTCACAACATAGATAAAAATATTTGTGTAGTGACGGTTTTTTCCACCATAGTTCATATTAAATTTTTGCATCACATTATGAAGTGTCAAGACATTAGGGTTTTTGTTGCTATAGTCTAGGCCCGATTTTTGTAGGATACTTGGCAGTATCAAGCTTTCTAGAATTTGACCATTACAGTATCGATTATATTGGAGTAAAACTCCTTTTAGAGATAAAAAAAAGTCCTAGTCCATTTCGACATGATTTCGAGAGAACTATCCCATAATAGTCAGGACGATGAGCTGATCATAGTAATACCATTCACCTGTAAGCCCTAATTTTCATGCGCTCCCACATTTTTCCCAACACAACTTTAAGTTAACCAAATCCCTAGACTCCTGAGCTTTCCATATTTCCAACCATACTACTCCTAATTAAGTTCTAAAAGCACTGACCGAGGCTCATGTATGTATTGTACGAGGTCTCAAGTTATGGTTGCAGAGAAGGCATTGGAGAGAGTAAAAATTATCAAAAAAAAAATTAGATGAATTCCACACTTCTGTTCCCATCAAAATCGCAGAAGAATTGGTTTCCATGCAGATATGTCATGAGCCCATAAGGGAAGAACCTAATGTTTATGCACACATATAAGGAGAATCCATCCAATCACATTCACTTCCATGGAGGTCCCCAATTTTCGATCCAATAGACACTCAAGCTGGACATGTACAAATCCAATCGCTCTAACCTGGTAGTATGGGTGGCATAAATGGAGCAATATTTCCTCAATAATATATGCGAGGAAGGAACTAAACTACATCTGGGATCCCTATACTTGGACCAAGATTTATGGGAATGGTGGTAGTGGCATTAGAAATGTTATATAGGGAGGAAAACTTGGAGTATGTTATAAAATCCATTTCTAACCACTTTGATTGGAATTCTCACTTTTTGGGTCGTCTCACTAAACTTATAAAAATGTGTATAATAAGGGACTACACTTTGGATTTTGAACAATTGGCCATTAGAACCTAAGGAATAGGAGATGAATTTTACTTGGCATGTTTCATCATTGGCCTAAAGGAAGCCATCCAATTACATGTATGAATGCATCGTCCAACTACTTGGTTGGATCCATGTCACAAGGCCTTATAGGTAGAAGCCACCTTATAGGCCCAGTCCAACCGTCCAAATTTCATTACAAAGGCATGTCCCACCCATGATACGAGCCCCACCCAAACACCTAAGGTTCAAAATGTGTCACCAGCAGAAATGGATGAAACAAGGAAACAATGACTTTGTTACTACCATGATGACAAGAATTCCCAGGGACATAAATGCAAGGAACCAAAATTCTTTGAAATTGATGCTACTAAAAAAAAATCAGTCAATTAAACTCCATCCACTGAATTTCTTGAGGAAGAAGTGGGTGAGCCCAAAATAGGCCCAAAAAATGATCTCACATCCACACCAGATGAGTCGGTTATATATCTACATGCCTTGGATGGATTTTTTTCACCCCAAATTATCAAAATACATAGTTTCATTAAACATCAACCAGTAGTGGTGTTTATTGATAGTGGAAGCACTCATAAATTTGTCCATAAGAGAGTAGAGAAGTTTTTCATTATTTTATACAAGAAATATCTAATTTCTAAGTCCTTATCGCTGAAGGGGGGACCACAAAATGATGGAAATTGTGAAAAAAATATGCTTCAGATGGGGGATTATCACCTCAAAGCCCACATATTTTTCCTATCAATGGGTGGTTGTGAAATTTTCCTTGGTGGAAAATGGCTCCACACACTAAGCCAAGATAAGACAAGATATCATGAAATTCCTCAAACACGTTATACCTCCTTCATGCAACACACCTAAGGAAGAAAAACTCGCTCTAAGTAGCCTAAAAAGGAACAAAAACTTAATTATCTTAAAAGAGAATAAAGGTAATGCAACTGTAATAATGGATAGGGTTGAATATGATTAAAAAAATGGAAGAACACCTGAACAACAGTGGCTAATATAAAATCTTAAATAAATACCCCAACGCTAAATTTTTTAAGGAAGTTACCAAAAAAATAAAAAACTCATCTCTTGATACCATCATAAAAAAAAGAATCACCCCTTCGAGCTGATCACCGCAAGAATTTATGGTGCTCCAAAGATTCATAAAAAATACATCCCTCTAAGACCCATAATCAACACCATAGGCTCACCCACCTACCTCCTTGCTCAGTGCCTCGCCAAAAAACTTTGCCCCCTTATCAGGAACACCTTGTCTTATATTAAAGACTCCACATCCTTCGTTCAGTGGGCCAAAAACCTTGATATGAAAAATGAATATCCCATGGTAAGTTTTGACATTGTCTCCCTGTATACTATGATACCTATAGATGAAGCCATAGATGTTATAAAAACCATGACTGATAGAGAAACTATAGATCTCCTCAAATTATGTTTAAAATCATCCTTCTTTAGCTTCAATGGAACAATTTATGAACAAACTCATGGAGTAGCCATGGGCTCACCTCTTTCCCCTATAATTGCTAACATATACATGGAACACTTTGAGAAAAAATCCCTCAAATCCTTTACATTCACCCCTGAAGAATGGAAAAGATATGTAGATGATGTTTTGCAAAATGGATCCATGGTAAATCTAAACTAAACAACTTCTTAACTCAAATTAATAATATTTCAAATCACATTAAATTTACCCTTGAAATTGAAAAGGACAATCAATTACCTTTCCTAGACATCCTTTTAATGAAAAAATAAGGAAAACTTAGCACCAAAGTATATAAAAATAAGATTCACATGGAAAGATACCTTCACGCAAACTCTCATCACCATCCTAAACAAAAAATTGGCATCATCAAAACCCTGAAAACTAGGCCTTCTAGAATTTCAAACACTCACTACCTAGAGTAGGAAATGGACCACCTTCGTCATGTCTTTCAACATAATGGATATAATAAAGATATCATCAGAAAAACTATTTACCAAACCCTTAATAAAAATAACATGAAAAGAACTTTCGACATCCCTAAAATCTCTTTGCCTTACATAAAAGGAACAACTGATAAAATATCTGGAATCCTAAACAAGCATAACATCAAAATTTCCTTCACTCCCCCTAATACCATCAAAAACATTGTAGACTCCACTAAAGACCCTATAAACCCTAGACTACAAAAAGGTGTTTACACCATACCGTGTTCCTATGGAAAAGAATATATTGGCGAAATTGGTAGATCCCTTAACATTACACTTAAAGAGCATGATGCCAACATATCTAGGAACACAACGGAAAAATCAGCCTTGGAAAAACATGCTTTCTCATCCTCATATTACATACATATGGAGGATGCTAAACTAATCTCCAAAGAAGAACATTACCTAAAAAGGAAAATCAAAGAGGCCATAGAAATTGAAAAAAGGAAAAATAACTTGAATCCCGATGATGGCCTTATCATTAGCAATACTTGTAAACCCTTGATATATCACACCTCTCTTGACAAATTTAATAAAAAAATCATAAATCTTTAAAGGCATAATTTGTGACAAATAAAATTTTATATTACAAAAAAAAAAAACAAACAAACAAATTCCCACACATTTAAATTTATAAAATTCTAACTATATTATAAAACCTTTAAATAAAATAAAATCCTTTTTAACTCCCATTCAATTAATTTTACAAAAATATTTAACTATATTAAAAAACATTTAAAAATTTTAACTACATTAAAAAAACATTTAACAAAATAAATTTGAATTTAATTGAAAAGAATTACTAGACAAACCTCTTATTTCTCAAAACTGATACTTTATAAGAGTTTCACATAATACATTTCAATCTTTAGCTTGTAGTTCACCATTAACCACAATCAATTAGAGTAAGCCTAAATAAATATCTCAATATAAATTATTTCTTTATGGAAAACCTTTTATTATGAACACCTTTATATAATCATGACCTATAACATTAAATTAGAATGAAATGTTTATAATAAATATCTTAATTTAGAACTTCTGAGGAACTTTAAAAAAATTATAAATAAATAAAAATAAAATAAATAAATTAAAAAATATTAAATTAAATAAATTAAAATTACATAAAAATTTCCTTTCAAACCGACCTTCCTAATAATAATCAAAATTAATAATTTTCCTAAAAAAAATTTACTATTTATACTTATATCCCCTGAGGATGGACTCACCTATGTAGTCCGAAATGTTGGGTTATGAAAATTCTTGGAACAGGTCATTCCTCTATCTTAAAACAATTTAATGTAATTATTTCAAATCACTTGGTGTTGGAAGTTAGCCCTTCCAACCAGAGAGGGCTCCCTCAAGAGAAAGGTAAGATATTCAAGAAACACACTTATAATGAAGATGGCTAAATCTTATGTTTTTAGATTATTTTTGCGGGTGGAAGATGAGTGAGGGCTACCATTGGGCACGGAGCCAACATGGAAATTAAACTACAAATGAGTATCATTCATTGAAAATGAGGCACATGAGATTTTAAAATCACTATAAAAGCTAACATAATACATAAAGGAAGTTGGAGCATAAGATTTTATGAATTCTAGGTAATCATGTATAAGCAAGTTGAATCAATATTCAAAAGATAAATGGACACAAACACAAAAATTCTCAATATGAATCTTAGGTCTGAAGAAACATTTTTGCAACTATATTTTAGCTGTGTGAAAAAAATTTACATAATAGCATAGTAATTTACATCCATCCACCGCTCTAATTCTCAAAACTCTCTCATTTATAGAGTGAGGTCTCATAAGATTACATCACTTGTAGACTTCCTAAAAATATTTTCTGTTTGGCAGAGTTTGAATACAAAAAGGACTCTTATTTCAATAAATTGTTCAAAAAATTCCTTTAATAACCCTTATCAAATGCAACCAACTAATTTTCTGGGAGTATGATATTTTTGATGTGTCATCATGCCGTGAGGATACTGAGCTGGACCGCTTCCAAGTCAAATTTTAATTTTTTTACACAAATTTGGCTAGTGAAAATTATGCAAAGTAGACCGCAAAGATGAGTGCATAATTTCCAAACCTTGATGGATTTTCAAAAACTGAGAGACGTTTTGTATATAGGCTTGTGCAGAAGAAAAACCTCCTTCATATTTCTAAAATTAATTTTCATTTGGTCAAAAATTGAGCTTTAAGCTGACTTCTAAAACAGTCATGTATAAGAAATTTCGTAACGCTCATTTCGTAGCAAACTCAAAATTCCACCTTTTTCATTGCCTTTGACCTTTATGAATGTTGGAGGGTCTTCCTTAGGGCTACTGAGGTAAATACATTCCCTCAATTACCCCCGCTATGATATTTTTTAGGGAGTTTTTCCTTAAGTAATCCTACAACGAGTTCATAGCGAAAACTCAGCCTCAAGCTTGGACCTCGCTATGAAAATTCATAGTTTCATAGATTTTTGCAATTTTTTCCTTCCTTACACCAAAAACATATTTCTAGCCCTGTATATGCCTTGCTATGGTATCTTAAGACAAAATATGACAAAAAATGTATGGCTTACCATGTTTAACATCAACATCTTGCATAATCATTTTAAGGCCCTTTTTCTTCCATTCAGCTTGTATCATTTTTATCGAACCAAACTAACATGTTGAGGTTGAAAAATGATACACTAGATTTAATGTTTTCATACACCTAATTTGATGATGAATTGACCATTTTTGAGGTGGAAAAAATGATGTGTTGTCAGCCATGTCAGCCATGTGAAGTGGATTGTTGAGTTGTGTTCCTTAAACATATGCCCCAATGAAATTTCTAGACCTCATTTGATGATTCAACTACCTCCTTACATGTGTTGACTACCCCAAAAAGAGAAAATTTTCATAATGCTAGAAAAACAAAGGATTAGGCAGTTTTGTGGCGAATTGTGACTAGCTTACACTAAATTCGCTATGGAAGTTGGTAGAAGTACCAAATTTACATGGAATGACCAATTTCACTTATGCATGAGACGTTTTGGGTTTTTTATTTGACATTGACTCCTATCACCTTAATGATGACCTTTAAGACCTCTGCATATGTAAATTTTTGAAAATTAAAAATTCGAAAGACCCTATTCAACCCTAAGTGACTCAACTTAATTAACTTAAGACCAACCAAATTGTTATCATGGATAACAGTGGCTACAATGGGGATGTTGCACCTCTATGGTGCAGAAAAGAACCAAAAGCTCAAGTGCCTTATTGAAAACTTAAAATTATACTTTTGTTGATGTCCTCTTCAAGTCTTTATGGCCTTCACCTCGGGCTCAATCTTGTTGAAGAGATCATCCACACCTGCAACTTTGAATCGTTTGCAACCAAACAAAATTGTAATCCCAACTAAAAAATAAATATGTACATGTTGAAAAGATGCTCAGAATACTATATCTTATTCACACACACACACCTACCTACCCTATATTGCTGAGAAACTACGGAATCGGATGACACAAAAATTCCAATGAAGCCAATCAAGTAGTTGCTACAATAAAAGGATTTCTTGACTATGCACCAAATAAATTGAAACTGGAAAATATAATGGAAATTGACAATGGATGTATTTCTCATAGTGAAGACATGGATGAAAACTTAGGCTAATTTTTTTTTCCATATAGTCTGTTACACGATCAATAAAGATATGATATTTTGATGAGTATTTTCAAAATATTGAACAAGGAATTGTCATAGCTGAAAACTTCACACTTATTTTCCATGTAATCATATATTTTTAGTTGTGTGTCATCAAATTTATATTTTTAAAACAAAACATTTCTCCATCTTGATGTCAAAAGACAATAGCTAATCTTCTTGTTTTGGCTAGAAAAATATTTCAACAGTCTGCATATGATCTTGAAAATGATAAGACTGAATTTGAGCTTCAACATCTTAAATATATTTTTCAAACTCACTAGCCAATTCATCTAAAATTTTGATCTTATTTTTAGAATTTCCTTTATTTGACTTTAAATAAAAAGACAGTAATGAAGAAAAGTTCTCACCAACTTCTACATCAGAGCACCATCCGGTGAACTCCTGAATGGAAAGAGAGCCTGCCACAAATACTCTCTTCTCCGTCAATGCTTCTAAGAACATAAGCCGGAAAACTAAAAATCATTTAATATATATAATAGGTGACCTTTCCACCTAGCTTTTACACTTTCCTTGGAATGAATTATATAAAAGCCTAATGAATACATCTTCTTGTTTGAATCTAAGGAGCTTAGTTAAGTCACGAAACTTTGATACATTCTCTAAAGTCAAGCTTAAATCTTCTCCATCAAATTTAGGGCCGATATTTAAAATATGTGCATCCTTGGGAAAAAGATTTGGAAATCCATAATTTTTTGAAAATTGCATACATGAATACCTTGAAGAAATTGTAGTTGCATCTAAGTCTCTCATTTCCGAGTAGTGTTACCATGAATCTATGTATTTTTGAATTCTTCAAGAATGGAGTCGCCAAGGTAGAAAGACAACCTTCGAATTGTATGATCTCCTGCTACCTTCAAGAGCTCAGTTCCTTTGACAAGAATCACCTAGGATGATATGAATTTCAGACTCCCAATAGACGCACCAAAATGATATCACCAAACTGGGACTAATTTGGTTATTAAATTTTCAATTTGATGTAACTATTTCAAACCACTTTGGGTTGGAATTTAGCCCTTCCAACGAGAGAGGGCTCTCTCAAGAAAAAGGGAAGATATTCAAGAAAAAAACTTATAATGAAGATGACTAACTCTTATGTTTTTAGATTATTTTTTAAAGTGGAAGATGAGAGAGGGCTACCATTGGGCATGGAGTTAGGATGGAAATTCAATTACAAATGACTATCATACATGGAAACTCTGGCACATGAGCTTTTACAATAGCTATGACAACTAACATAATACATAAAGGAAGTTGGAGCATAAGCTTTTATGAATTCCAAGTAATCATGTATAAGAA
The DNA here is from genome assembly GCA_034641835.2 of Pinus albicaulis. Classification (NCBI taxonomy): domain Eukaryota; kingdom Viridiplantae; phylum Streptophyta; class Pinopsida; order Pinales; family Pinaceae; genus Pinus; species Pinus albicaulis. The sequence continues at coordinate 1,351,240,630 of CM076578.1, read as the reverse complement.
ATCTGAGTAAATATTCAAAAGATAAATGGATAGAAACACATAAAAGCTCAATATGAATCTTAGGTCTGAGGAAACACTTTTGCAGCTGTATATTACCTGTGTGAAGAAAAATTACATAGTAGCATAGTGATTTACATCCATCCACCCCTATAGTTCTCAAAGCTCTCTCATTGATAGAGTGATGTCTCATAAAAATGGTTTTCCACATGAGCTAGCTTTGAATTCCTACCTAAGGGACCTATTTCAAATAGGATTACATCACTTAGAGACTTCCTAGGGATATTTTATGTTTGGCAGATTTTGATTTAAAAAAGGACCCTTCTTTCATTAAATAGGTCAAAAAATTCCTTTAATAACCCTTATCAAAAGAAACTAACTAATTTTCTAAGTGTACTTGACTACTTATGTGTCATCATGTCACGTGGATGCTAAGATGGACCTCTTCCAAGTCGAATTTTAAATTTTTTACACAACTCTGGTTAGTGAAAATTCAGAAAAGTAAGCCTCAAAGGTGAGTGCATATTTTTCAAACCCTGATGGATTTGCAAAAAATGAGGGAGGGTTTTGTAGATGGGCTATGTTGAAGACAAAACTCCTTTAGAGTGCCAAAATTATTGTTCATTTGGCCAGAAATTGAAATTTAATTTGGCTGCTAAAACAATCAAGTGCAAAAAATTTTGTAGCGCACTTTCGTAGCAAACTCAAAAATCCACCTTTTTCATAACCTTTGAACTTTATAACTATTGGAGGGTTTTCCTTGGGGTTAATGAGGTAAATAAATGACGTCAGTTTCCCCTACTATTATATTTTTTAGGGATTTTTTCCTTAAGTAATCCTACAACGAGTTTGTAGCGAAAACTCAGCCTCAAGCCTGGATCTCGCTACGAAAATTTCTATTTCACATATTTTTGCATTTTTTTCCTTCCTTACCCCAAAAACATCTTTGCAGCCCTCTATATGCATTGCTATGGTACCTTAAGACAAAATATGACCAAAAATGTATGGCTTACCATTTTTAACATCAACGTCTTGCATAATCATTTTAAGACCCTTTTTCTTCAATTCAACTTGTATCATTCTTATCGAACCAAACTGACATGTTGAGGTTGAAAATTGATATACTGGATTTAAGGTTTTCATACACTAAATTTGATGATGATCTGTCCATTTGTGAGGTGGAAAAAATGATGTGTTGTTAGCCATGCCAGCCATGTGAAGTGGATTGTTGAGCTGTACTCTTTAAACAGATGTCCCAATGATGTTTTTTGAACTCATTTGATGATTCAACTAGCTCCTTACATCCCTTGACTACCCCAAAAAGACCAAAATTTAATAACATTGGAAAAAACAGAGGAATAGGCAGTTTTGTAGCGAATTGAAACCAATTTACATTGAATTCATTGCAGAAGTTAGTAGAAGTGCCAAATTTACATGAAATGACCAATTTCACTTATGCATGAGACATTTTGGGATTTTTATTTGACATTGAAACCTTTCACCTTAATGATGACATTTAAGACCCCCACATATGTAAATTTTTTAAAATTAAAAGTTAAAAATACCCTATTCAACCCTAAATGACTCAATCTAATTAACTTAAGACCAACCAAATTGTTATCATGGATAATATATTTAATATGATGCTTCAGGTGCAGGCATTTATGTAGTATTAATGTAGGAGGGTAGACCATTCAATTTCACCAGTACACAACTCAGTGGAAAACATTTGGGTCAATCCACATATGAGAAAGAAATTATGGCCATATTACATGTAGTAGACACTTGGTATCCATACTTATTGGGTCAATGTTTCCAAATCTGCATTGACCATAATAGCCTAAAATATTTTCTAGAGTAGCATCTATTATCGACACAACAAATAAATGACTTGCAAAAATATTAGGATATGATTATGAGATAAGGGGCATGAAAAGTAGTGGCTGATGCTTTATCACGCCAATTTGAAGATGAGGGAACCATTTTATCATTCTATCTACCCATACCATATTGGATTTAAGAGGCCCACCATGAATAGTTCTCCCACTTCTCTCTATCCCAACTAATCAATAAATTAAGAGAAAATCCTAATTTCTCATAAGACTACTCTTGTAAGGATGAGGTTCTTTGATAAAAGGATCAAGTAGTGCTCTCCCTGACCTCCACCCTCAAAACCTGCATCGTGGAAGAGTTCCACTCCTCTCCAACTGTAGGACATTTAGGGTTTCAAAAGACTTATACACGATCTTGTCACTCTTTCTTTTAGACCGGCATGAAGAATGACATTCTTACTTTTGTAGCTGAATGTGATGTATGCCACCACAACAAAGGGGAAATGATCAAGCTATAAAGAACCTTACAACCATTGCAACTCCCTTCTTCTGTCAGGATTGATGTTTCTATGGATTTCATTACAGGTATCCCAAATTCATGCTACAAATCAGTCATCATGGACATTGTTGACAAGCTTTCAAAATACACTCATTTTTGCACTCTACCACACTGATTTACCCCAACATTGGCAGTTCAAGTTTTCATGGACCAAATATTCAAACTACATGGCATTCCGACTTCCATTATGTCTGATCAAGACCCCAATTTCACCAGCAAATTTTGGCTAGAAATTTTCAAGCTCCAGGGCATGCAAATCCAACTAAGTACAACTTTTCATCCCCAAATAGATGATCACACAAAATATTTCAACAAATTTTTGGAGACCTATCTATCGTGCTTCACCTTAGACAAGAAACATCAATGGGTATAGTGGTTTCCTTCACCTGAATGGCGGTATAATATTAACTATAATGAAGCCACCAAGATGATGCCATATGAGGCATTTTACGGTGAACTCTCACCTTCACTAGCTTCATATATTCCCAGATGTTCCAAAGTACAGGAATTTGATCAGCCCATATAGAATCGTGTTTTCATGATCACTCATCTCAATGATAAAGTAAATTAAGCTCAAAATATAATGAAGCAGCAAGTCAACCAACATCATTTCGATTGGTCATTTCAAATAGGTGCCCAAGTGTTCCTGCGACTCCAACCATATAAGGAAACCTCTCTCAAATAAAATGGTTTCCATAAACTCCCACCAATATTCTATGGGCCATATAGGATACTTCAATGTATAGGAGTAGTTACTTACAAATTGGCCATGCCACCTACTTCAAAAATCCACCTCATCTTCCATGTATCATGCCTCAAGAAATTTTTGAGGAACAATTTTAGGGTTCAAACAATTTTTCCACAATTAGATGAGGAAGGCTCACTTTGGCTCCAACCAGAACATGTCCTCAATATTCATGAATGATATCTTCATGGTCGCATGTTCAATAAAGTCCTCATGAAGTGGAAAGACACCTCTTCAGAAGATGTGACATGTGAACCAACCACTATCCTTCAACAGTTTTCACAGCTTTAGCCTTAAGGAAAAGGATGATTTTGATGGGGGAGGGCATGTTAGGGTTTGAACGTAACCTTTTTATTTATGTAATAAGCCCTAAGGTCCTAGTATGAGTCATATCTAGTTAGTTAAGTAATTACATCCCGTAATCGGTTATCCACATTAATAATAATTGTAATTGGCTGACCTGCATTATAAAAAATGGACCAAAATTAGTTATAAAAGGGCCATTTGATAAATAATGTGGTTAACCCATGTTACACAAGGGACCACTAGTATTTAGGGTTTTGGATGTAATTAATCTACAAATACTTTTAGATAATAAGGGAAGAATCATTGAGTCTTATTGTAATTGAGATCTTCCCTATTGGAGGTTTCCCCCTCAAAAATGAGAGTGAACATTGTATTCTAATTCTGAATAATAAAATGTCTTTGTAGTTTGTCTCATTTCATGTCATATGTCTATGTTTCAAGCTATATTTCTTCGTATATTTCTTCATATTTATAGTTATGGTTGTCTCATAGGTCAAGTGCATAACAACTTCCTCTTGCAGATCCTTGTCGTTCCTTCTTCCTCAAAACTTTGAGTGTTTTTTCTCTTACATGAAAATGTCTAGTTGTCCTCATACTTGGCCTATTTTTCATATTCTTCATTCCTTGATTACGAGGCCTCAAGTAAATTGGATTCTTACAATATTTTTCCACATGACCAAGATTATCACACACATAGCACCTAATGTGACATAAAAATGGAGGAAAGGGCTCATATCTCTTGTTTCATTATACCCTTCCTTGCATGCAACCTGTGTACAATATCCTTATTGCCAAAATAATTGCATGAGTAGAAATAACCATACAAATGACCATTATACCTGATTTTGGTTGAATTATGTAAAGTGGGTTGTCTTCCCTTATTTTTTGCTTGATGAGATATTCTATACCACCTATTCTCTTGTTGCATGGATCTACAAGTTGCTCCAACATGTCCTAGCTTTTTACAGTTGAAGCATCTCACATCTCCCAAAGGTTAGAATGATATTCTACGTGGTTTTCTTGGCATCACCTTTGGCTTTTCTTTCTTTAGTTCCTTATTTGGTTTAGTTTTCTACTGATGTCTCTCTTTCTTTCTTATTTTGTTACTTCTATCATCGATTATACTTGTGGATACAAATAAACTATTTTATCATTTATGCATGTTGCAATCTAATTTGCAAGATTAGGAAATTTGGCTACTCTTAAACTTAGTGGTTTTCTTCTCCAAATTGCCTCTTAGTGAAATCACTTCTGCTTCCCATCTCCCAAATTTCTCCTCCTTTTATCTATATTTATCATTAATTTCATCCCGAGTATTATTTTCCCCCTCAATTTGAATTTTCAATAATTTGATCTCTTCTCTTAATCCATTCTCATTCTCATCAGAAAAATGCAAAAATCTCTTATGATCCTTACATGTAGAGGTTAGTCTATCCACTTCAGTAGATAATTATTTTATTACAACCATTTTTGATTTGTATTCAGCCTTAACAATCGAAATATCATTTTATTCTTTATTATGTAACTCAAATGAATCATCTGAATCATAAGAATCATAATTCAAAAATGATTTCAACATATTACCTCGTGACACAAGCGATTTGGTTGAGATTTCACAATTTGTAGCTCCTTTTGCAACAAATCGAGTTTCTTCCTTATTCAAACTCTTTGTCTTTTGAGACATCCTCTTCTTGATTTTGGAAATTATCAACGATCTACTCTCAAAGGTTCAAGCTTCACTGAAGATCATGTACTCTCATACCAATAGTTGGAAACTAGATCACCACTAAGAGCGGGGGTGAATTAGTAGTGATCGAATTTATATCCACTTTAAACCTTTTCCGGATTCTAAAATAGAAACATGCATAAACATTTTTATATTATCAAAAACATGAGAGAAAAAATAAACTCAAATTATAATAACCATTAAAATAATCAATAAAAATAATCACAGATCAAGGCAAAAGTATTTTTGGTGGAAACCCTTTTGGGAGAAATACACCCTTCTACTACTGCGTTGCTCAATTATTCTATTATTCTATTTAAAAAATTGTACATGGATTAGCTTACACTCATTAGCTGGGAGACTATGGTTCCTTCACAGTATGATGGACTTCTCAGATAGGAAATATGTTTCTCTCACGACTCTACATAATATCTATTTGCTATAAGCTCCCACGACCAACAATCATTTCCCAACCACCATTCGACTATCCAACTCCTATTGGATGGAGAAATACGTTCCTTATACTCAATCCATCGAATCAATATGTACTCTAAAGCCTCCATGCCTTCACTTCTTCCAGGCGAACCCCATTTTAGAATATTTCACACTGGGTTCTCAATTTTCTCAAGATGAGAAACCCAACAACTCCATCATTATGTTCGTAAATTATGAATTAAAAACTTATTTTGGAGAGGGTTATTTATTCTCTTAAAATAACATAAATCTCTTCTCTATAACACACTTCAAACTTCTAATCTTTTACCACCATCAACACAAAATATGAATCTTCTTCTCAAATCTATCTCTAAGTTCTACACACAATACAATGATAAAACATTGAAAATAATGTGAGCAATTGTTGCAATCTATACTTAGTCTCAATTCCCTCACAATGTCATACTCTTACACTCACTATAAAACCAACCAAATAGACTAAAAGCCTTTCTCTATTTATCATTTGTCTATGATGACTAACTCAATAAATGCTATAGATTTTGGACCAATCAATAATTATTTTCACACATTTCAAATCTGGTTGAGATAGGCTTCTTCACCAAATAAAATCAGTTACTCAACTATCCTTTTGATATCTTCCACTTTAATCATCTTCTAGATGCTCTATTACCTTATTTGACCATGTGCCTAAAATTTTTTATCATAAGATTCACCACAATACCAAAATTAGCTTAGTTGCACAAGGAATGCAGATAAAATAGTGTGAAAAAATCTCATTCACATGGATAACACACGCTAAACTCACCGAGTTTCATGCACAAGGTTTCTTCCCAATGATTGGAAACTTTCAGTTGCTTTGATGACCCATCATCCATGCGACTAGGGCATACAATGGTAAAAATCATCTTTCCTCACCTCAAAACATGCGAAAAATTCTTCCCTAGCTTCACAAGCCTTTGTAGGAACTCTCGAAGTCACTGACACATCAGAAAAACTTCACCAAGTCACTCCCACATTACTATAATCATCATAATTCAAACAAGGTTGACTTTGATTCTAACCAACAACCATACTAACACCTGGGCCATCAAACTTCTCCACAACAACTATGTCTTTCGTATGTAGCTCCATAACATGTCAGACATTCTCCAACATATCTACAACCATAGCAAGCATTCACTGACACTTTTAGATCCCCTCCAAGCCCAATGTATAACATCATAAACATGAGAGACCTAATCCAAGAAATGGAGACCCAATGAACAAGGCTCCTTAGCTTTAACTTTTGTAGCAGCCACCAACACCTATATGTAGAAACATGATCAATAATATTATCACATCTCCAAGCTATTCCAAGTTGGTAGACATTCCAAGGAACATCTACACATCATCCATACACAATCCACTTGAATCCATACATATACATACATAAAAAACTCACCTGCAACCCATGAAACCAATTTGACATGAACACAACCAACAACACATCTAAAACAATGCAAAACACATCAATGGAAACACTTTCTCTACAATTGAATCCAAATTAGTATGCTTCTCGATTCAAACATGACAATAGGAAATACTTCAAAAATCGTAAAATGACTAACTTTTTCCTTCTTCCCTAAACATTCCTCCTCAAGTGTCATATTTCCCTACACCTTATGTGGGGCCATATTTTTAATGTACATTGTTGTGCTACATGTTTCTACTCAAATATATCTAGGTGTATCATGATCATGTCGCATGGCCCTTTCTACTCCAACCATGAATATATTCTTGCATTCTACAACCCCATTCTATTGTGGATTTACGGAGTTGTCCATTCTCTCTTTATTCCTTCCTTGGAATATAAATCCTTGAATTTTTTCATGGTATACTCACCCCCATTATCTGTCTTAAGAACATTTATCATATTTCCTATCAATTTATGCACAAGAACCTTAAACTTTTGGAATAAACTAAAGACTTCATTTTTTCTTCTTCAAGGAGTATATCATGGTATTCCTAGAGATATCACCAATGAAGGTCATGAAATGTTCATAACCCATAAGAGATCGTGTGGACAAGGGTCTGTAAATATCATAATGTATCAACTTTGAAACAGCCTTGGTTCTATTTTCAGTCCTTGGGAATGTAGACTTTGAACATTTTCCAAGTATGCACCCTTTACTTACATCTCTATGTTCTACACTCACCTTTGGAATACATATCGCCATTTTTATAAGAAAATAAACTGCTCCATGAAGGATACATCCCATCCTCATATGCCATATCTCTCCTATATGTGTACTACTACTGTGATTAACCAGTGCCTTCGGAGCTTCAAATTGCAACCTGTACAACTTGCTGCTTCTAACTCTAATCCTCTTTGCTAATATCCATTCTTGGTGTTTCATATACACATTTTATCCTTGAAATATGACATCGTACCCCTTATCCCAAAGAGTAGATACTAAAATTAGATTCATTCCCATACCTACATTATGTAGCACATCTTTTATATATATGTTCTTGTCTAACTCACTTTAAAATATGATTTCCCCTCTCCCACCTAGAGTACGATTGAAATTGTTTCCCATTTCTATTTGGAATCTTATCTCCTCAATTTTTTAGCTAAATAAAAACTCTCTAATTCCTACCATGTCACATGATTCCCCACTATTGATGTACCAAATAATTATGTTGGATGAGCTACATAGGTAGGAAATGAGAGCGAACCCATCCTCAGTTATTGAAGATAGTTCATCAATGTTTATTGAAGTTGTTATCTATTGTTTCTTCTTATTTTCACCTTTCTTATTTTTAGGAAAGTAACCGAAATAGTGTCCCTAATAATGACAACCAAAACATTTGATTTTACTGATGTATTTCTTCTTATTTTCTCCCTTGGGGTTATACATTTACTTGAACCTTTCTTGAGTTTTCCCTTTCCCACAAGAGAAACATTCTCATCATTCTTACTGTTCTAGCTACTACTAATGCTTTCATTGACATAGATATTCCTAATATCTTCTTGAGTTAAATCGTTCCAAATATGATCCCAAAAAGGAACGTCGTGTCTTCTAGTAATCACCTAGACAAATACATCCCACTACTTATCTAATATATTCAACATAGTTCTCTTAATCTATTCATATTCCACTTTTTATCTGACAACTGCTAACTAATATTTGGCTTGTCTACCCTTGTAAGATATCTAACAACACTTTCTCCCTAGTTATCTCTAGTTCTTCATTTCTTACCTATGAGGATTAATTTCCATTTCAAATTTTCACTCTGGAAAAATATTTAAGATGGCATCTCATATCCTCTTACACGTATCCAATTCTACAATATGGGGTACAATATGATATTTGACCCGATCTTGGATAATAAATATATATTTGGCATCCTCCTTGTGGTAGGTCACTAACTATGTTGGATATCTCAATATAAAAACATTAAATGTTGCATAGTTCTTCAGTTCATTCTCCTCCAACAACAAAAGTATCCTAGATTTCTAGATACCAACGTTTTATGCACCATTAAGTCTATCTTGATCCCTCAAACCAACTGAAGCCATTTCTAAAACCCTTGAACAATAAACCCAAATAGATCTTAAGAGATTTGAATAAAATTGAATATGTGATAAAACCCTTGATTTATCTTTCAAAACCCCAACACTTAGATAACTAATCAAGCAACACTATATTCATCTCTAACACCATGTGAAATTTCCACTACCCAAAATGTATTATTAACCTACTAAATTATTTCAATTACTTATACACATCAAAAATTAAATTTTCAGCTGAAATTTGTTGAGAATTTGGAGGGTTGGTGTTTAATACAAATTCAATTCTTGATAATTAGTTCTGAGCTTACTTGAGATTCTTATGTATTCTCTTCTTTATATTATTTAATATTTCATCACGTCAATTATAAAAATACACAAGACACAAAGTTAGGCTCCTAGAGCCAGGTAAAAACATATCCCCCTTGGAGAGGAAAACCCGCAAATAATTCTTCTTATAGATCTTCAAATGAAAATTACTATGACCAAGACTTAGACCCTTGACCTAGATATGCTTCCAAGACCTTGATACAAATTCTTCAAACTTGATTCTTCTCTTGTTCAAAAATCTTCATTGTTCTGAACTAGTACTAGAGAACTCAGTCTCCAAGATTCACCCCTTATAACTTAGTCAAATATAGGGACATAATTATCTTCTCTTTCCATATAATTTTAACTGAATTCCTTGAGTTGTAGATAGGAAGGTAAATATTAGATTTACCTTCCTTAATTTCTCCCACTTTTAAGACTGTTTTTATTCTTATGATCACTATCCCAACCTCAACAAATTCTTCCTTTTAATACGATTTCCCTTAAATGTAAATTCCAAGATCTTTGCTTAGTTATGGAATCAAAAAAATATATGTATTAAAATAGTGATATATCCTCACATTAGCTGAGATAACTTAGAAAAATCCACAATTGACCTCCTGTAACAGACTACTGAAATCCATACTGTACAAACAAAGAAATCCACATTGTTTCTTGTCTTCTAATTCACATTAATTCAACCTTGGAATTCGAGCTTATTCCTGCTTGGGTTCCACACTTATTTGAGTCTGAAACTCACAATTTTTCTGGTCTTTAATCCTCACTTTACATCAGAGTGATCCAAACTATTTTTGTGCTCCAAATGGCCATAGAACAGATGTTATATATACAATGCCCAAACTCGATTTTATGCCGACCCTTCAACAAATATTTAGGCTGACTTTAACAAATATTATAAGCTGACTTTAACACATTATTTTCTAGTGTTGAATAAGGTTGTCTTGAGGGTTATTAAGAGACTGTCTTCAACATTGTTTGAGGGATGTTAGGTGCCCTTATTCCACAAGGTCTTGGAGCATATATATAGCTAGACTAGATCCTTCATGAATATGACACTTCTTTATATTTTAGGCCTAGAAGACTCAAACCTAAAATACATCAAGAAGAAGTCTATCTACTTAATAAATATTTCTCATGAAACTTGTTGGTGTCCGAGTGTTGGGCAATTTATTTGAACAAATTGTTGCATTAAATTATCGACCAGGGAAACTCGTGAGCTTGTGATGGTGCCAGCAATATATATGCAGGAGTAGGCAACTAACTCTATGTCTAACTAAATTATTTATGATTCAATATAATATGCAAGGGAAGAGGCTCCTAACTTAGGAGGTCCTGGTTGTCCTTCCCTACAGTATCATAGAGAAATCATTCATAAACCCAGAAACTTGAAATAAAGACAAGGCTATTCAAAAGCTGAAAGTAATATATTCTATAACTCTAACTCAATTAGTTTAAAAAGAGGAATAATATTGAAATGGTTCTTGACTCAAGAAATCCACTTTCACCTCAATTACCACTTAATGAATCAGAGATTAAAACAAAGAACTTAAGATGGATAAATTATTAATGAAAGAAGCTCTTAACTTAAGAGACATGTAAAGTATTCCATTATAATTCATTCATCAATCACACACAAATCCTTAAACATCTAAGCAATGAAATGAAACAAAATCTAATATGAAATAAAATGTTTCTCTCATCCTTTTTAGAGTGAGCTCAATTCTCTTAAGAACAAGACAAATTATTCCATATACTACATTAAGGAAACTTATATCTAAAACTACATAAATTCCATAAATTCATATTCTACATTAACACAATTTACATCTAAAACTACATAATGGAAATATATGAAAAATGAAGCTTTATTCTATTCCATCATCAATTGAATACAATGCTCTAAGAGTCCTCCCCCTTGGAATGGAGGAGGTACTCCTATTTATACAATGAGAGGAGTAACAAACTCATAATGATCATCCACTAATATCTCTAACCATCTAGACACATAACCCTATCCTCCATGATTTCCTCCAAGATCTTTTCCATGAGGTTTATCTTCTTAACTTCGAATTTGATCATCCAAGGCCACATAAAGGTGTCTTGGAAGCTTCCTTTGAGCCTACACATGTCAACAAACTCATCCTAATTGTTAGTATGGCGGCTATTGTTATTTTCTGTTTATAGCCATAAATTCATTTAAAATGTTTAAGAATGAAGAACTTTAAAACATAAAGCTACGAAATCTAATAAGAAGTAGTCGTAATGATATGGAGGTAATGGAGGTGAATATTAAAGGTGTCGTGAAGATATTAGATAATAATGGAGTAAGTGTTAGGGATTTGTTTTTTGCGTCTATTTTACTCTTTAATCCTCGAAGGTGGCCAAAGGCTCTCATGCAATTCGCTGCATTACTTTTTTGTACTTGAGTTTTTTAAACTGCATGATCATTTATATATTCTCAAAGCTGCTATTTCGAGCTACTACAACTTGACTGGTTCTTGTGTTTCAACCATATTTTGTTTGTTGCGTTCATTGTATGATCTTTGCACAATGATAATGTGCTTTTTATGGCAGAGTATTTTTGTTGGAATGCATCATGGTTGGTTCTTGTGTAACAACCATGATTCTATTGGCATCCAATTAACTTTTAAATACTTTAGACAAAGCCATTTGTATGCTCATGTAATAGTAAATATATTTTGAAGTTAAGTGGGTTTAGAATATGATATATAACTGTGGATATAAATGTGACAAAGCATGTATGTAAATGTATCCTTCCCATTAAACGGATGGCTTTGGCAATGAAAGGAAAGGAAGTGAAGTTTTTTTCCAAAAATTATTATTCTAACATTTCAAGGAATTTAATGGTTAAAAGTTAGAAAATAGCATACCTTAACTTATCCTTCCAAAAATAGGTGAGAGTCGTGCATGTGTGACTGCAAACTGTTGTGAAAATGGTGGATGAAAGATGGATCTGTATTGTCGTATCAACTGCTGGATCCGCTGCTACTAGATGAAAAATCTGAGGAGTCTGTTGAACATGGCTGAAAGTTGTATCTGCTGCTGGATGATGAATCCGATGAGTTTGCTGAATATGGCTGAAAATCTATAAGGCTTGGAAGATATACAAAATATATAAGTTACATTTTCCTCCCAGCCTTATTTATTGACTTGTCCTCAAGTGAAATACAATGAATACCATGAATGGAAATACAATGAATGGAAATTGGCTTCATCTGCTGCAAAATATGGGTCTTCAAGTCTTCAACGCTTGATGGCACAAATCTTGCTATGTGATTAAATGTGTCGATGTCGAACATAGCAAGAAGTTGTTGATTTAGTGGCCGTTAATGAATGCCCCTAGCCAACACAAGAGCTCCCACCATTGATTCCAATGGGAGTCAGGATGCCTAACACATCTTTGTAGGTACGAATAAATTTGTCGTGGTCGAGTGACCTACAAGATCCAACAAACAAGGGATATTAATGTACTCCCATTGTTCATTGGCAAGAGCACTTGCCATTAAGGCATGCAAGCCTCTAGGTGTTTTTTTCAATGATACTTAGACTCTATGACTTTGACTCAAGCAGGGTTTTATTGGCGGAAATGAAGGGGAATCGTGATGACAAGGAAAATGGAAATATGCTTGTAAAGATGTAAGGAAATGCATGATGTATGAACAAGAACTCTTGCTGTGAAAAAATGGATATGGAAATGTCATGCGTTATAGATGTACAATTGATGGGATTCAAAATCTTTTCAGAAAGGGAGGTGGAAGATAATGGTTGTGGAGATGGATTTGTCTTTGAGAATTTTTCATGAATTTAGTCTTTGGAAGACTAATTGTCGTCACAATGTAGTCTCCGTAATGATCGCTTTGTCGTCCTGTAACCTGTAAAAAACTTGGCAGAAAGAAACATAAGTGTGTTCAAGAAGGAATGCGCATTTCCTTCATGATTTTTACGCAAAAAATTTCATACCAAATAAAACAAATTAAGGACAATAAAAGTGTTTAAATTAACTTAATCATGATATTAAAATCAATCCATTCTTAAAAATAACCATGAAAAATAATACTCCCTGTCAGATAACTCATGAAATGTGCTTCGCAATTCTGTTCTGTAAAGCATACAAGAACCATGTGATGAGTTTATGCCATCTTGATGCTATCGAAAGAGAATTGAATCCTCCAATTGATTTTTTAAAAAAATTTTGTTTCCAAGTGTTCCATGATTTATTTTCAAACCTGCGTGAATTTTGTGAAAAGTGTGTTTTTTTTTTTTTTTTTTTTAAATTTTGCACTTGTGCCAAGTCTTGCAATTTCATCCAGTTTTTATAATTCTCATGATTCTCTCAATTTCCATACCACCAGAATTTTTTTATGCCAATGTTCTTCACTTTATAAAATGCCAATATTCGCCCCTCAAATCCTTCAAAACAATCACAAAACACATAACAAAATTTTTTTTTATTTTTTTATTTTTTAATGATAACAAACATAATATCATATCTAGTATAAAACAACATAAGAAAAATACATAGCAATCATAACAATTATATACAACAAATAATATGAAATTATAACTATTAATTAATGGAATTATAATAACATATTAATATAATTAATACAATTAATATATTAATATATTAATACAATTTTTATAACAAACATTAATTAATAATTAAATAACATAACAAACAAACATATATAACAAATCATAATTACAATTATATACAAAAAATTTTAATTTAATAAATAAAATAAAAATTTACAACTATATTAATTACAACATGACAAATATACAATATATAACAAATAACAAACATAACAAATTATAATTATATTAACATATTAATATATTAATATAATTATAATAACAAACATTAAAATAGATTATAACTGAAAATAAATAACTAAATCAAAACAAAATAAATACGATTTATAACAAAAACAAATTAAATCTAAAAATATAAAACAAACCAAAAGAAATGCAAAAAAAAACGGATCTGGGCGCAATATGTTAAAGTAGGATTGAAAGAACCTCAATTTTCTCCTAAGCCGCTGCAAATTTCAGGAAATTTCCCACGAGTCACCTAATTACCCCCGTTTTGGAGAAAACCCATGTCTTAGTTTTTTTTTAATTCATCTTAGTTTGCTCAGAAAATCCATTTTAAAATCGCGTGTTGAAACTGGTGCGATTTCGTGAAGCTTTTGGCAATAGAAATCAATCGCTGTGCGTGGAGTGAAATACAGTAGTCAAACTCCCTCCACCTCTATCGAATTATGCATGCAGTTATGGTTATGAATGCTGGCATCGAACTTCAAGCCTGCGTGATATTGTTATGTGTATGCTTCACAGAAATTGTATGCTTGACTTATTCTTTTATTTGTGTACTGCTGTAGGATCAACGAAATTGATGGAATCATTTCGCACACGTGAATAGCAGACTTATAGGTAGCAACAAACAAAAACACAATCAACAGATTATTTATTATTGCATTGCAGATTAGTTTTCCAGCAAGAGTATTTTTATTTGAAATAAATCAATAGATTTTCTGATCTTCCTGATCGCACGAAGCGCAGGAAGAGAGCATACTCATCGCTTGATTTGTTTTTATTTATGCAGGGGGGGTGTTTTTGAAATGACGAAATTTAGAACTAGCTAAACATTAAAACATCAGAAAATTCAAACTTAAACTCCTTTGTGAAGATCCTGCTGTCACCAGGGTTCACAAATTATTTTGCCTAAAGAAAAATGCTAGTACTAAATTAAATTTCTAATGCCTAATCCCTTAGCACCATCCCCGGCAACGGCGCCAAAATGTTGGGCAATTTATTTGAACAAATTGCTGCATTAAATTATCGACCAGGGAAACTCGTGAGCTTGTGATGGTGCCAGCAATATATATGCAGGAGTAGGCAACTAACTCTATGTCTAACTAAATTGTTTATGATTCAATATAATATGCAAGGGAAGTTCTCACATAAGCAGGCTCCTAACTTAGGAGGTCCTGGTTGTCCTTCCCTACAGTATCATAGAGAAATCATTCATAAAACCAAAAACTTGAAATAAAGACAAGGCTATTCAAAAGCTGAAAGTAATATATTCTATAACTCTAACTCAATTAGTTTAAAAAGAGGAATAATATTGAAATGGTTCTTGACCCAAGAAATCCACTTTCACCTCAATTACCACTTAATGAATCAGAGATTAAAACCAAGAACTTAAGATGGATAAATTATTAATGAAAGAAGCTCTTAACTTAAGAGACATGTAAAGTATTCCATTATAATTCATTCATCAATCACACACAAATCCTTAAACATCTAAGAAATGAAATGAAACAAAATGTTTCTCTCATCCTTTTAGAGTGAGCTCAATTCTCTTAAGAACAAGACAATTTATTCCATATACTACATTAAGGAAACCTATATCTAAAACTACAGAAATTCCATAAACACAATTTACATCTAAAACTACATAATGGAAATATATGAAAAATGAAGCTTTATTCTATTCCATCATCAATTGGATACAATGCTCTAAGAGTCCTCCCCTTTGGAATGGAGGAGGTACTCCTATTTATACAATGAGAGGAGATAACAAACTCATAATGATGATCCACTAATCTCTCTTTTAGTTCCATACATTTCTCAACCATCTAGACACATAACCCTATCCTCCATGATCTTCTCCATGATCTTTTCCATGAGGTTTATCTTCTTAAATTCGAATTTGATCATCCAAGGCCACATAAAGGTGTCTTGGAAGCTTCCTTTGTGCCTACACATGTCAACAAACTCATGCTAATTGTTAGGCATAAGTATAAGCATATATCTTCTAAGTTTTAGCCATAAATTCACTTTAAAATGTTAAGAATTAATAAACTTTGGAAAAACATAGTTATGACCCAATAATGAAGTGAATGTAATGATATGGAGGTGGAATGGAGGTGACATGAAGGTAAAATGTGAAGATATTGATGAATAATGGAGTGAAAATAGGGACTATTTTGAGGCCCAACACCGAGTGTGAATGAACTATTCCACCCTTTTACACATTAATTTATCAATCCGGGTGCGTACATTATTTCAAGGTAACACGCAAGGTATATGCAAGAGCAATGGCACAATCCGATATTGATCACAGATTCAACGATTAAAACAACCAAAACTACTATAACAACAATTAAAGATAAATTGAAAAATTATAAAAGCATTCATATCAATTGAAGAAATATACCAGAACAACAGTTAGAATAATCAAACAGAAATGCAGAAATAACAAAAGGAAATTATGCAACACCTGATCATAAGAGTGGGCCCATCTCTCTGACCAGGGTTGCGGTAAGCTCACATCTTAAAGATGGAACAAGAAAATAACTTGCATTCAATTAATTGATAGCTCTTATGTTACAAAATTGGTTTCTTACACACTAACCCTAATTCACAAACCTGAGACCCTTCCTATAAAAATGTTCAAGAAATCCCCCGTCTTCCCAGTCTGACAACTAATATCTACAAATATATAATTGTTACAATGACCAAACAAGTTGCCGAGAGAAAACCAAGGAAGGTCTGAAATAGATCTGGGGTAGGTTTGGATCTTTTGTGCTATTACAACATATAGAAATAATGCTGAGAATTCAGAGTTTCTTCTGTAACCTTGCAGATGCTACCTTTTAACTGTTGGATTTGCGGAAATAACAAAAATAATATTTGCATAGGTAAAATATCCATGAATATTACTTCATTAATCAAACATTCCATATAATACAGTGAAAGGGGATTTACCTTGTGTGTTTAGAACAATTAATGATACAAAGAGATAGAAGAGTGGGTGAAAATAGAAGAGAAAAGTAAGCAGATTTATTACCCAACATCTCCCACCAACTAGTCTATCTGCATGTCCTCATGCATCTCATTGTCTTCTCAGATCTGTGTTGGATTGACTATGGCTGGCATGAAGCTGAGCAAGGTCATACTCACCAGCCATCTCTGTTCCAAGGGGTTTGTATCCCTCTGTCAGAACAAAATCCTTCCACCAATATTTGTTTACATTGTATGTAGGAGTATACTGATATGCTGGAAACCAAATTGGGGGAAACTAAAACCTCAATCACATCCACCAGACCCCACAAGTCTGAATACATGCTACAAAACACGACACTCTTTCTAATGCTTGTGCAAAATCAGGTGCTCCAAAAGGTTCCCGATTTCTGAAAGCTAAAGATGACAACATCCACCTCCTTTGAAAACTGTCAAGAGCTACCTTTCTAATACAAAGGTCAACACACCATTTCTAGGTTGCCAACAAATGTTCCTTATGTCCCTTAATCTGTAAAAGGTAAAGTGCTTATTATAAATATTTGTTGCCTGTCCATGCTCTCTCCTTATCATCAGTGGCCTTGTCACTTGATTTTCTTCAAACGTATCATAGGCCTTCCTCCATTTAACATGGTTGATAGTGTAGGAGGTGAAGGCTCTCAAGTGAATATCCCCCAAAAATGGAATGAGATTGAAGGCATGATCATGCTTGAGGAAATAACCATGCATTGAGAGTTCGCACATTAAGTGTGGACTCACAATATCATGAATTTTCAAAATACGAAGGAACTATATCGGATCCTCAATATCATGGCTAATTTCCTTATATATACTTTCTAGGTAGAAGAAAAGGAACTGCTCATGAAGGAATAAAGAATAAATATGGGCAGGAGTGTTACACATTATTTTGTCACCATGAAATTTTACTGTCTATGTGGGTTCATCAATACCTATATAATTCTCCCTTAGAAGTCTACAACCCTAAAATTCCTAAAACAAGTCTTGAATTTGGAGAAAAGCTTGTAAAAATCATAAAAACACTTGTACCACACTTTTCCTTAGCCTTACCTATGGCACCACACCCTTTTTCTCTAAAAACTGCAGAGCCGACTGCCCATTTTCTTCATTAAAGGTGTGGACTCCTGTAAAAGGTAAATAGAAGGCGAAAGTAAATTCTAGAAGCCCAGCTGGTAGAATATTCTCCTAGCTGGAAGCTTCTAGAAGGCATTATCCATTCGAAGCTTCACTCCCTCCATTCATGATGAACATTCATCCCTTCATAAAAGGAGCCTATTCCTTGGTCTTTGGAACTTAATCCCTTGATAAGAGGACTCTATCCCTTCCATTTTGGAGATGTAACCACTTTCCTTCTCCTATAAATTGAAGCTTTGGTTCAGTCTCAAGGGTAGATTCTCATATATGTAAAACTTCTCTATACATTTTGTATACACTTAGTACTTGTTTTGTACTTGGTAGCTATGATAGAGAAGGGAATTTCTAAAGAAACATACTCTTTTTGCTATTCGTTATCCATGCGAGAACGATTACACACTCATATTTAGGCTGGTACAAAGAGTGGAAGGGCTTGTCAGACCAAAGGAAAACGCTTGTTCCGGACCATGGAAGGACCTGTACGACATCAAGACAAACACGGTTGTAAGACTCCTCCTTTTATTTAAAGATAATACAATTGGATCCCGTTTTCTCAATAAGTTGTTTATGTATTTCCTTGAATGACTTATTTCTTAAATTCCTTGATCATTAAGATAGATTTGTGATTTTTTAATTACTATATGTTGCAGGTGCTTTTGATTCCCTTCCATGTCTTTGTTTTCACATCTTAAGAGGTGACTTCTTGGAGCTATGGGAAAGAATAATTCAACTAGCATTGGATCACAGGTAGGTCCTTTCTTCATCATAGAAAATTCTAAATCATACATTATATAGAGAAATTAGTTTACATTTTTCCTGTTTTTTTCTAGCTATACTTGTGATACTAAGGAGATCCTTCTTGTCCACAAGAACGATTTATCCGCCTAACAAAATGGCGACTCCACTGGGGATTTCTTGAGCTTAGTTTTATTTTTTATTTTTTGAGTTTGACTTTTGAAAGAATTTTTCTGATTTTGATTTGTCTGCATTGGTTTGGGTAAATTAGCCTTAGAATCCTTGAAAAGTAGATTTAGAATTTTTATTTTTTTCTTTATGTTTTCTGGTCTTTGCACTTTTTCTTTGAAAACAGTGCGGTAACCTCCACAATTTCCCTGTGTAAACAGTGCAGTACCACACCTTTTTATACTAAAACCTACGGACTTAAGAAAATTTTTGAAAAATTTAAGATTCTCTTTTTTGGAACCAGAGTACATAATTCTTAGTATTTTCCCAAACTTGTTTTGACTGTCAAAAGCCTTGTGTGTCAATTTATTTCAGCAACTTTTACAATATCATCAATCTCTGTTAAGTTAATTAAGTGTTTTAAGTTTCTTTCTGAAGAAATTCTTATTTTGATTTCCTTTGGTCATTACTTCGAGGTTTTTCTCAGTCTCTTAACAATTTTGCATCTTTTTGCTTTTGTTTTTGCAAAAAAAAATCCCCCTCATTCGTCGGGGGGGCGGGGGGGGGGCGCTAAATTATGTCTGAGTGTTAATCCCTTTGAGTGTTTTTAATTTTTAACCTTTGGAACTCTCACCCAAATTTATTTACTTACACTTGATTGGTTCTTTAGATTACATTAGAATCATCTTATGTTTGAGAATTTTCTTGCATAGATTACATTTGCATAATTAGAATTCTCATTTTCAGAATATGAATGAAAAATGTGCATAGATTACATTTGCATACTTTTCAAGTGAATTGTGCATAGATTAAAACTGCATAGTTTACATTCTAAAAAATAAATCGTAGATTTAGATCAGTTTCTTTGATTTGAATTTACATGTTTTTGTGATTGTTTTAAAAACACAAAATTGATTTTTTTTGGAATTGATTAGCATTATTTTTTCTTGATGAAATTATTGCATTAGAGAATTTGTTATATTTTCTCTTATTCATCAATTTTTGCATTGTTGGAAGTGAATGGAAACTCTCTCCTTACTTTAGTTAGGATTCATCGAATTGAAAATATTACATTATCATATTCAATTGCATTCAGTTTTGGGTCAGGTCATAACACCATTGGTTTCGTATCCATTTACCCTTTGAGTAATAAACAACCCAAATAACACAACGCTTAATAAAATTCATCTAGTAATTTTTAATTTTTTAGGGCTCTTTCCACCAATCTAGCTTAGGATTAGCGCTTTGGAATAGGTCATAGTTAAATTTCCAAAGAAACTAAACAAACAGTAGCATCTTGCGGTAGGAAAAATTCCAATTGTTGCATATATGCTCTGGGAAGCTCCTCCTAAAGGAGCCAAGCATGAGAACATATCCGAACCAGTGAGGTAATCATACCTATATCATTGGGAACAATAGAAGATGTGCACGTATTAAAAATAGTAAACCTTGGATAGAACATTTTCAAGGAGCCTGGGATCACTTGTCGGTAAACCTTGGATTATGTCAAGGAGCCTTCAAGGGGATTGAGCTTGATACTCTGCCCTTGTGTGTATATCAGATCGTAGACTATTCCCCCAGGTATATTTTTTCCCATTGGTGACCTTAGTGGCTATATACTTTTGGATTCTTTCCCACAATGAAGCTGGAGGGAAGGTCCCACTGTACTTGGAGCAGACATCGACTAGACTCTCTTGGACTCTCCGGAGGGTTCTCTTCATTCGAGATGGTTTAAGTGGAGAAACTTGCACTAGTCTGTTTCATTAAGCAGGTTGTCGAGCTAACTTTTCCAACCGCAATTTCTGCATTAAAATTCTACAATGTTAGATTTCATCACCAAATAGTGTTTTTAGTGCGAGAATCTACTGTTTGTGTGTGGTTTGACTCCCAGATTTGTTAGCACGTGTTCATTTTTTTTTTACTTTTTAAAGACCTTAGGTGTTGATTGTGAATTTTAATTGTTAGGTGTGAATTGTTAATTGTTAATTTTATTTTTGAATTATTAATAAAATTCACTGAAGTTGAATCTAATGGCAATTGTTCTGGAATTTACCAGCCAAGGAAACCCTCTTAATGAGAATCCTAGTACTTTTCCTTGCTTTGGAAATGTTGGTCCTCCTTATATGGCTACATTGTAATTACCTAGTTTTACAATAGGTTTACCGATATGGTTATTTTCAACTTTGTTGGCCTTGAATACTCCAATTGTTCCACCTCAATCGGATGCTTCACCTCAACAGAGTTCACCATCTCAACATCACCAACCTCATGTTGACCCTTTACCTTCTTCGCCCAATATTTCTTCCTCCCTTTCTTCCTCTTTGCTTGGTAAAAGCCTTGACACTAGTAACTAGGTGGCTAAGAAGAAGAAGAAGAAGCAAGATAAGAAAGAAGTCAACCAGTCAACCATGATTGTAAGTGTTAGTAGTGTTGAGGAAACCTCCAACATGCATCGTAAACCCAAATTCCCTTGAAAGCTTTGTAAGGGTGACCACTTCCTTATCAATTTTCTTGGTATTCCTAAGGTCTTGGAAGTATGGTCAGAAAAATCCCATCAACTTACTATTGATCCATCAACCAGTGATAGTTAGGCTCCTAGGAAAAATGGTAAAGTTAGGTTTCCTTGTAGGTTATGCAAAGGGATTCATCAAACTCACATTTTCCCTCACATGGATGAAGCCTCAAAATTTTTGGAAAACCTTACTGTTCCACAACAAAAAATTCTAACCGGTTACCGTCAACTTTCTCCCAACCTATTGTCAACTGACAAAGTGATTTATCTAATTCCAAGTACAATCAATCCCACTCTTCCATTGGAGAGTGAAACTGATATCACTCAGGTTGATGATCCATTAGTTGATCAAGTGGTCAACTCAATTTCACATTCGGTCGATCCCATTCTCCCTGTAGAGAGTGAACTTTATAGTGCTCAAGTTCTTCTTGTTACATCAGATTCTTCTACGCCAGGGGGCATTTCACCTGTTTCTACAAAACCCCCTCCAAGTACAAAGGTATTTTCCTTTGATTGGAATATACTGATAGAACCTCGTCTTCCTTCCTCCATCCCTTTCCAAATCATTGTGAAGGCTTGTGGTAAGAATGTACACCGCACACATGTAGATGAAGGTGCTTCTGTTAGTATTTTATCCTCAACTTCTTGGCAAGCTTTGGGTTCACCTCAGCTTGTGCATGTTATGAAGAATATGTCAGCTTTTAACAGAACCATTAGTGAACCTTTAGGGATCCTTCCTAAGTTTCCTATTACCTTGGAAGGTAAAATTTGATTTATTGATCTTATGGTAGTTCGAGGCCCCTTGGATTTCAATTTACTCCTTGGGAGAGACTATGTATATGCAATGAAAGCTGTCGTATCGACACTCTTTCACGTGATGTCTTTCCCTCACAATGGAAACATTGTGACTATTGACCAACTTTCATTCACTAGTATTGATTCGACTACCAATAATCTGACACCCCTAAATGTTCCTTATACGGAAGTGTTATCTACCCCACCATGGGTTAATGATGTGGCAACCAGTCCCATGTTTTCAGTTACAGATGCAAGCGAATCTCTCACTGTTTGCTCGAATTCCTTTGACTTAGATCCGGTAATTGACATGGAAAACTCTATGGGATTATTTGAACGTGATGTTCCTATCCATTTTGAGTCCCTTGACATGTGTTCCTTTCAGAGAATTTTTCTTCCATCTAATGAAGACCTTTTGGAAGCCACGATCGAGGAGTGTCCCTTGACATGTCTTTCTTCCAGTTGGAAGCCATGACAAGGTCACTTAAGAGGAAATTTCCTTTTACTGTGTCAACCTCGTTAAAAATGAATGAGTGGTTAAAGAGGAAAGTTCCTTTTACTATGTCAACCTCGTTAAAAAATGAATAAGTGGGCCATGGGGATAGTTCCTTTTACTGTGTCAACCTCATTAAAAAATGAATCAGTGGTTGAAGAGGAAAGTTCCTTTTACTATGTCAACCTCGTTAAAAAATGAATCAGTGATTAAAGAGGAAAGTTATTTTTACTATGTAAACCTTGTTAAAAAATGAAACATGTCTTATATATGAGGATAGTTCTTTTACTGTGTCAACCTCGTTAAAAAATGAAACAGACCCATGAGGACAGTTCTTTTCCTATGTCAGCCTCATTAAAAAATGAATCAGTAGGTTATGTAGGTAGATTGTAGAGATTAGATTGATAGATTCCATGAGGATGGTTATTTTATTGTTTCAACCTCGTTAAAAAATGAAACAATTTTCCATGAGGATAGTTCCTATTACTATGTCAACCTCATTAAAAAAATAAAACAGGTCCCTGTGAGGATAGTTCCTTTTACTGTTTCAACCTCATTAAAAAATGAAACAATTCCATGAGCATAGTTCCTTTTCTTCTGTTAAGTTCGTTAAAAAATGAAACAAGGTTCCATGAGCATAGTTCCTTTTATTGTGTTAAGCTCGTTAAAAAATGAAACAAGGTTCCATGAGCATATTTCGTTTTCTGTGTCAAGCTCGTTAAAAAATGAAACAAATCCTCTCCTATTCAAGTCAATTCTTTCATCCGATCTTGTAAATGAACCTTCATTCCATCCAGCTTTTAGTAACCAGTAGTCTACTTAGTTGAATGAAATGAAGCTTGGGGGGCATGCGCTCTAGCAAGTTACGCTTGGGGGAATTGAAAATTATCTCAAGCATGATTTTTCCTTTGTTTCAAGCTTACGTAAAAATGAAACAAACCATTCTCAAGCATGATTTTTCCTACGTTTCAATCTTTTGTACAAATGAAACCTATCTCAAGCAAAGTTTTCTACGTTTCAAGCTTGTATTAAAATGAAACATATCTCAAGAAAAGTTTTCTTTGTTTCAAGCTTGTGTAAAAATGAAACCTATCTCGAGTCCATTTCGGTTATTATTTTCAAGACTCCTTAAACTCATGAAAGTCCCGAGAGTATTTTGCTATATTTCATTCTCGTAAAACACATGAAAATGCTGAGTTCTTTCCTTCTTTCCTGCTCATAAATTAAATTGAAAGTCAACCATGTGAGTATAATTTTTATCACTTTTTTGAACTCGTTATAACTTATGAAAAAGAAAAAACCATGAGTACATTTTTATCCCTCTTTCAAACTCATTAAAACTTATGAAAAAGCGAAAACCATGAGTACATTGTTATCCCTTTTTCGAACTCGTTAAAACTTACAAAAAAGCGAAATCTATGAGTACATTTTTATTCCTTTTTTGAACTCATGAAAACTTACAAAAAGTTGAAACAAGATGAGTACACTTTTATCACCTTTTCAGACTCTTGAAAATTATGAAAAAGTGAAACCCTGGAATTCTCTTTTAAGCTCTTTTCAAACTCTCTAAACATGAAAATATTGTCGAGTACTTGACTATTCGAACACGTTAAAGGAAATTAACATTCGTCCCTTCAATATAAGTTTACCCCTTTTCCAGATTGAAATGGACTATTTACGAAAAAGGTATACGTTGACTAGTCATGGTCAATAGAGTTCTCTCTTGTATTATTTTATCCTTTTTCGGGCTTGAGAGACTAAATTTACGAAAAAGTACACCCACCGAGTTTCCTTAAGTTTTTCTTCTCACTCCCTAAAATTGAAAAACAATGAGTTTCTCCTATACTGGACTCGTTAAAACTAAATAGTAAAGGACCTATTGATTACAAACAGGGACGAACCACTCCTTCTTAGGGTTTGATTTTATACTAAGTTGGACTAATCCGAAGGATGAGCTTACATAACAAGCAAATGTTATCCTCCTCAAGCTTGTAAAAAATAAAGATGTACTTGCCACAAATGGTGGGGGAAAAAGAGAGAAAATGGATCCAGTTATGAAACTTTGTTTAAAAGCAGTATACCACTCTTGAACATGACACTTTTTGTCACACTTCTACCTGGGTTGGGAAAATCCTTTGCCTATCAATTAATTAAACCACATTGAAAGTATTCAGCCGGTTTCTGGGTATTAGCTTTAGGTCAATTGTCACCAAACCATATGCAGTTTCATTATGTGTTCAAGAGGAAAGTTCAAATAAACCATTCGTTTGCAAACATTTGTCTCCATTTGCGTTGACCATCCCTGAGTCGGTACTTGCAAAATATTTCTACAAAACTTGATCTAATGGTTTCGTGTCATGGGTTTTCCTACAACGGGTCACTTTCTATCGACGATAGCTCATCATCTAGGAAGTTGATCTGGAATCATATCAGTAACTTGGAATCTTCATGTCCTAATGGTAGGTTTCTTGCCTTCTACGATAGGTTGCATCATTGACCTCCGATCGGATGATTCTATGAAGTGTTCGACTTCAAATCATTTATTCACACTTCATGGATTGTACTGAGTACTTTGAGAGCCATTTTCATTATTGTGGTTTCTCTCACACTTGTTAACAATTCACATCATTGACTGGTAATCAAGTGGTTTCTACCGTGTTCGACTTCAACACAATCAAACGCATGGATAGAATCGTACTAGTTCGGGAAGTAGAATTCAAGACCCTCGATCTAGTTTCCACCATCCAGGCTGCAAGGAGTTTTATTTTTCATTATGCAGTAGACTATTCATGACAAATGGCTACGTCCATACTATGTCTACTATTTATGTAATATTAGAATCATTTATATATCAGAACAATTTAGTTAAGTTTTGATTTAGTTAGTTTCTGCTCTGAGTATGGGAATGCCTACCTTAGCAATGATATATATATATATATATATATATATGTTTGCATTGAATGTTTTTATAGGTTCTAACTAGCATCCACAAGCCAATCCTCGAAATGATAAAGCACTTCACTCTTTGAATTATCTCAGACTTCGCGCTTTAGGGGGCAATCTGTTACACATTATTTTGTCACGATGACATTTTACTATCTATATGGGTTCATCAATACCTATATAATGCTCCCTTAGAAGTCTACAACCCTAAAGTTCCTAAACCAAGTCCTGAATTTGGAGAAAAGCTTGTAAAAATAATAAAAACACTTGTACCGCACTTTTCCTTAGCCTTACCTATGGCATCGCACCCTTTTGCTCTAAAAACTGTGGAGCCGACCGTACGTTTTCTTCATTAAAGGTGCATACCCCTCTAAAAGGTAAATTGAAGGCGAAAATAAATTTTAGAAGCCCAGCTGGTCGAATATTCTCCCAGTTGCAAGCTTCTAGAAGGCGTTATCCAGTCGAAGCCTCACTCCCTCCATTCATGATGAACATTCATCCCTTCATGAAAGGAGCCTATTCCTTGGTCTTTGGAACTTAATCCCTTGGTAAGAGGACTCTATCCCTTCCATTTTGGAGATGTAACCACTTTCCTTCTCCTATAAATTGAAGCTTTAGTTTAGTCTCAAGGGTAGATGCTCATATATGTAAAACTTCTCTATACATTTTATGTACACTTAGTACTTGTTTTGTACTTGGTAGCTATGATAGAGAAGGGAATTAATGAAGAAACATACTCTTTTTTCTAGCTGTTATCCATGCAAGAAAAATTACACACTTGTATTTAGGCTGGTTCAAAGAGTGGAAGGGCTTGTCAAACCAAAAGAAAACGCTTGTTCCAAACCCCGGAAGGACCTGTACGACATCAAGGTGAATGCAGTTGTAAGACTCCTTTTATTTGAATATAATAAAATTGCATCATATTTTCTCAATAATTTTTTTATGTATTTACTTGAATGACTTATTTCTTAAATTCCTTGATCATTAAGATAGATTTGTGATTTTTGAATTAGTATATGTTACAGGTTCTTTTGATTCTCTTCCATGTCTTTGTTTTCAGATCTTAGGAGGTGAATTCTTGGAGCGATGAGAAAGAATAATTCAAATAGCATTGGATCACAGGTAGGTCCTTTCTTCATCATAGAAAATTCTAAATCATACATAATCTAGAGAAAGTAGTTTACATTTGTCCTATTTGTTTCTACCTATCCTTGTGATACTAGGGATATCCTTCTTGTCTACAAGAACGATTTATCCACCTAACAAGGAGGTATATAGGCCATTACCTGTTGTGCCAAGGTAAACATCTTCTCCTTATCTACCTTGAGCATTTTCACTTGTTCTTCTAAATCCTCCATATTACCCTGCTATTTCTCCTGCCTCTATCATGCTCTATCTAACTGGTCTATATACCTCGTAGTAATCTTGACGGCCTTCTCTCGAACCCTCTTTGTATCCCTCTTATGTTCATTTGCAGCAAATTGCCATTTGTGAATTTCAGAATCAAGGAATAATTCCCAGGATTGAAACATATGTTCAATCAGACCAGTCTGTGAAGCAATAGAGGAAACCTCAATCTTAGGTTTTATTGCCTTCCATTTATATACTTTTACCTTTTTCTTCAACCAAGATACTTTCTTCCCGAGCTTCCGAACTTCCTTCTCCAATCGCATGGTCTCGTTAAACTGAAGCTGATAATTTTTCTTGAGAGGTAGTTTCCTGCTTTCACATGTTCTATCCATTCTTGCTTAACAATGAATTCATCTCCTGGTCCTGCACCAAGATCAGGAGGCGGTGGAACACTGTTAATGGCATCAACATGATTTTATGTTAGCTCTTCCTTACTCGAATCCCTTTCTTCAGGATAATTCTCCTTTTCTTTCTTCCTTACCTCAAGAAATTGTGTCACCTGGTTAGTGCTTTTGTCGGTCATTCTCTGCTCCTGTGTTTCCACAGAATCCCCTTTTCCCTTTTGTGCTTCTAGATGACCTTGCTGAGAATCTGCAACCGATGGACCGATATCAGTCACATCTTTCCCTGAATCAAAAAACTTCAATATTCGTGGGACAATGATTTCCTTTATCAATCATTGTGGAGAACGAAACCCCCTTGCTCCTCTGGCATCATGGACTGAAAAGGAGAATGGGGAGTATCTTTTACCTGATTTGTGTCTGCCATCTCAAATTTCCTTTCTTCATCACCCTCGTTTCTCACTTAGGCTAAGCCTACTTCATTCATTTCTTCTTCGTTTGGGGTTGACACTAGTTCTTGTGGAACAATTTTGACCTCGAGGGTCATTCCTTCTCTGTCTTCCTATCCTTCATGCATTGCTTCTTCCTTTGTGGTCGACAGTAGTTCTTATGGATGAGTGTCGACTTCAAGGATTGTTCCTTCTCTGTTTTCCTATCCTGATTGAATCGGGAGCAGTTCTTGTGTGACACCCATATCTGTTTCAATATCCATATCCATTTGGGCATGTGATGTTGTTTCTTAAGTAACAACATCACTTGCCAACCCTCTAGCTGGTGTTCCTTCTCCCTGTGCTTCATTAATGAAATTCGATGACTGTAGGACTGTCTCAACTTCATCCCCTATATCCAATATTCCCTCATCAGTAGGTTCCACAGCCGAGGATGTTTCTTGTGTGATAGCCTTGACTATATCACCAATTGTTTCCTCCATTTCCATTTCTTCCGGTTATTCCCTCTATATCTCCATTTCCTTCAGCTCTTCCTCTTCTACTGAATTCTCAGAAGGTGCTGGTCCTTCCTCCATTTCCTCTAGCTCTTCCTCTTCTACTGAATCCACTGGAGATACTGGTTCTTCCTCCATTCCCTCCAACTCTTCCTCTTCTGCTAAGTCAGTCGAAGGTGCTAGTTCTTCCTCCCTAGCAACGATAATAGTTGCTACCTATTCTTCCGTTAATTCACAGAGTTATGCCCAAGAAACTTGAAATTGAGCTATCTCATGCATAACCAATAAACAAACCAGTCTGTGATTAGAGAGGACTGCCAACACCTGGTGCGAAAGCTGAGCAGAATGTGCCATGTGCTGAGGTTGTTTCAATAAAAATAAAGGTATGTTTAAAGAATGAACCTATGCTTGTGTGAATCGAAGGTGAGCCAGAATTTTGAAATGGTATTTGAATAGAGTTGTATACCATCCTTAGAAGGTTATGTATTTCATCATGAAGCCTGCTACCTAATTCCATGGATATGGTATTGATTTACGATCTTACCCTCTCCAATACTGAACAACGCTTTCTATTGTTGGAGAAATAGTTCAGGAAATTCTAACAAGGGAATTCTCTGAGCAAACCATTGTTGACCTTGCTGTCTTAGGCCAGTAAATTCTGCGATGGCTTCTTCTATTATGAGAATTTCTATTCCTCTTACCCGAGAGTAATTCCCATTCAAATTTAGTGCAAACTACATCATTATTCCCTTGTCGAATCCTTGGAATCTATTAAAATAGATATCCCATATTGCATTAACGAAAACTTGCCACACAACTACATTGCTACAGACCAAGATTATATCTTCAGGTTCATTCCGCACAGCTAGTCCACCCATCCTTTGGAGACTGTAATAGCACTTTGGATGTAGCAGACCATTGGAAAGGGTGAGGGCTACAAAATTCGAAAAAAATAGCATGGTGAAAAATGAGGTGAAATAACGGTAAATACGGCAAGTGAATTCTCAAGAAAGGAAGAAAATCGTGGCAAATTATGGTAAGTGTGATGAATTAGATAGTAATTATTTATCATGAGTTGGAAAGGACTAATCAGTTGGCAACATTTTCATGTTGCTAATCTCGATACATATTAGTAATTATACGGAATATGGTAGGATCGTGGAGTGTGCCAACAACATAAGGTTTTAATAATGACTTTGGAATAATCATTGGTATGGTTTAATTGTGTCATCATTTATTTATGACAGCACCCCCTGCAACTTAAAAATGGTCATCCACGACATCAATGTCTTATCTTGGAATATTTATTTAAATCCATAAGAGTCAGATGGAGACGTATATGGCAACCCACTTAAGGGAAGTGACAATTGGAAGAATAACGACGCAATAATGATGTAGATGGAGTAACATCAGCAAGGAGTAGCAGCATCAAGGAGTAATATCATCACGAGTAGCAACATCTAGAGTAACAACATCACGAAGTAGCAGCATCCAGATTAACAACATCATGAGTAGCAGCTGTTTGGTCAATTTAGTGTGTCCTAAATTGCTGCATTTAATTTGTCAATCCGGGAATCGTAAGCTGATGAAGTGCGGCGCACTATATGTGCAAGATAACCTATTTCTTAAATTTTGTCGTTTTTGGTCTTTCTAAGGTGAAATGGGAATTCTAAAATGAAAAATAAGTTTGGTTATATTTGTTCAAGGAAGTGATATCCCCTATAATGATTTACCAATCTTGAAACTTTAAAAGAAAATTGAAAATTACAATGACAAGACTTGAAAGAAAGTAAAAGTGTACTGCTGAAATGAAAAGGTGCTGCTAATCTAATGAATCAAAACAGTAAACTAGTGAACATGAAAATCAAACTATTCTTGCTGCCAACTAAACACAAAAGAAACTATGTTTAAGGAAATTAAAAATTGCAATAAAATAAATCTAAATCAGATTACATCAATTCATCTTCTGACCCTTCATCATTAGTCCAGCTATGATTTTTGGAAGTAATCATAAACAACTTGTGTAACTGATATTTAATTTGCAGAAAATAAACTAATATTAAACCATACACTCATGATTCAATCCCTCACCATCAGTCCAGCTGTGGCTTTCGGAGGCAACCGAAGATGTCATGCATGATCATATATCTAAATTTAAAGAAATCAATACTAAACTACACATTTCAATGCGCCCCTCACCATCACCAAATTTGTGGCTTTCTTGAGAATCGAAATGCTATGAGCAACTTTAATATATCTAAATTTGTTAAAAGAAATTAATACTAAACTACACATTTCATAATGCAGTCCCTCACCATCAGTCCAGCTGTGGCTTTCGGAGGCAACTGAAGACGCTATGAGCAGCTTAATATATCTAAATTTAACTACTGAATCAGATAAGCAAAACTGAAGTGTACAAAGCAAGACTGAAGTTAAACAAAAGCTATGAAAAGAAAACTAGCAGCAGAACAATGTTAGTTCATGTCATTAGTCAAAATGCTATAAAAATGCTATAAAAATGCCCGGGCTGTCTACCTAAAACCTGCACAAGAAAACTGATCAGTGATTAACAATCATAAAAACATGAAAGACAGAAATGAAATGGAAATTATAGAAATGTATGAACAGAAATGAAACAACTACAAAATATGAACATATGATGGATTATGATACAATGACTTTTTTAAAAGAAATGAAATGAGAAATATATACACTAATACACAGAACCTTAGCTGAGCAGGGGCCCTCTACACAGCTTTGGTAACGATCCTCAAACACGAATAAAGTTGAAAACAGAGTCTTCTCACATTAAAAAGCAGTTCATTACAGAATGGTAGTGTTACGGCTCAAGGGCAGCATAATCACTACAAAGCAAACATAACAGAGTACGAACATCAACTATCAATTAACAACTATCAACTAACTCTACGTGCGTATGCAAACGCTCTATATATAACAGCAAACTGTAACTGTTTCCTAAAGTTCATGATGACAGGGAGCACGTAGACCACTACAGCCACAGATATAGGAGTATGGCCGTGTTGGAAAGTGAATCTATGGAAGGTGGATGCTTGAATTCAACTCCAGAACTCTGCACAGATGTCGATTTAACCTCCGCAAGCTTAGAAACGGCCGTATGGATGTTTATTTGCCACGAAACAGAGTCCAGCCGACATGAAACTCCATAGTTGACTTCCACGTGGATGGCTTTGACCGCGGCGTCTTTGGACGAGTTTACTTGAACCAATAGGACACGAACCATGTCCTCGTCATTCCTAGCCTGCCCATGTGGCTCATTTCCTTTGTAGACACCTGTAGCATATAATTCCACAAAATAGCTGCGGAAAGTTGCAGCAGCTGCGGAAAGTGGCAAGTTTCCGCAGCTGTATGAACAAAATCTAAATCAAATAGAAAACACAAAAACATAATTAAAACCCATGTTAGATACCCTTTTGCACATGATATTGACAATTTTGGAGGTTTAGGTGAGTGAAAAAGATATGGAAAATTGTATGGAAAGAAAATTGGGACCAACATATTCCCTGCACTGTATGGTGTTAGTGGCTGTCTCAAGTAACCAAAATTTGATACTTTGTTCAATTCATGCCTTGATACTTCATCTAGCACATCTAACCCCTTCTCTTCTTCTTTGGTACTGCCATCATTCTGGGTTTCTTCATTAAGCACCTGAATTTGATATTCACAAGTGCCCTGCTCAATTTTTGGCATTTCCTTTTTAACTTCTTATTCTTCTTTTGCCAAATACCCAAATGTAACATAATATTGTCATGGATGATCTTTTCCAGTTTTCCTTGTTCTTTCAGTGTTTCATTTTCATTTTTGATATGCCGATTCAAAAGCTCCAGCTCAAAAATTTCTTGTTTTAATGACTGAACTAAATCATCCTGCAATGTATGAGGCTGAATAGAAGAGGTACTTGGGCCTGTGGCTGCCTTCTCCAAGGATTCTATATAGTCATATACCTCCTGCTGTTTGGGATCTACTTCCGGTGTCTTTTTCATTGGGCTGTCCCCAAAATGCTGCAAAGGAG
Organism: Pinus albicaulis; assembly: GCA_034641835.2. NCBI lineage: Eukaryota > Viridiplantae > Streptophyta > Pinopsida > Pinales > Pinaceae > Pinus > Pinus albicaulis. The sequence goes on along the minus strand of CM076578.1, from coordinate 1,351,207,753 downwards.
AATTATGTTCAAAATCTGGTCGAGGAGGGCTTACATCAATATTTTGCTGAGAATAAGATGGAGTATGCTCATTGTCTGATTGGGAGTGAAAGGAGTCAGGTTCACTAACTGACTGAAATGGACTACGGTCAGTTGGAGACTGTTCAGATGTCTCCTCACCCAAATCAATGAAATGAGGACCTTTAATTTGTGTTTTTCTCAATTTTCCCTTAAGCCTGCTGCTTCTCCTCACATGCTGTGGTACACTACCCTTTTGTTCTTGTTTTCCTGTCTCTGCCTTCTTGGATATAGATGACCATTTTTGAAGAAAAACTAATCTTTCAGATAGTATTTGGTGATCTTCTTCTTCAGAAGAAGGAGTTTTATGGACAACCTCAATAATTTCTTTCCCTTTTGGTATTATTGGCTTCTTAGTTTTGATTTCCTTCTTCTTCCTTTTTACCAATCTCTCTTCTCTATCAGTTTTCTTCATAGTAGTAGTAGAAGTATTTTGGATTTCATCTACTGTTCTTTTCCTTCTACTTCTTTTTGCTGTGCTAGCTGCGGGAATTTCCTGTGTAGGAGCAATTTGGGTTTCAACATTCATTTTCTTTCTTCTACTCCTTCTAATTGAACTTCCTTCAGGAATTTCCCAAGGCTCTTCAAAGAAGTTTCTAACTAGGAATTGTTCCCATGTATCTTTTCTTTCTTTTAGCTCCTTTTCAATCAGAATTTTTATAAGGCCATGGTGATATAAATGAGGCTCTACATCTCCTAGGTGTTTTTGCACAGTCACAGCCATTTTCTTCAAGCTATTGAATAGAAAATAAGGAAGATTGAGAGTTTGGTTTTCAAGAAGATTCATCAATAGCCTAGTATGGTACATGTACATAGAGCCAAAACGGCCTTCACATGTAATAAATTTCTGAACAATTAGTAGTAAAGTGGCCCATTCTTCTTTAATTGCATGCACAGGGATTCCTCTTTTAAAAACAGTGATATCCATACCTTGATTCCGTAGGATTGTTCTCCATGCCTCATCACTGATACTTTTATTTTTGAACCAACGTTCTCCTTCCCGAAGAAGCTCTGTGGCTGTTGCTATTGATGCTTCATTGACCAAAAACTTGAGGTCTCCAACTTCTGCTTCCGAGCCATCAAATGATCTTGCAAACGCTTTTGTAACTTCTCTGTGGTAACCCCTGAATTTCTGAATAAAACGCAGCCATTTAGCTTTCCTCAACATCTCTTTTGCTTGCGGATATCCCTCTCTAAACTTCGGTCCTTCCGGCTCTGCCCTTAATAATTTTCCCATTTCACTTCTCCGTGCTTCACAAGTTTGCCTCTGTGAGGGTTTAAGTGGAAATGGAACGATGGAATACACAGGATCGAGCACAATACTGTGGGGATGTTATCATAAAATGGAAATGAGCACCATAAAAGGAATGGAGTAAGACTGTGGGTGGATATACGGGAGTGAGAGTGAGCAAAAGGAACGGAATGGAGTGAAACAGGGAGTGAGAATGAGTAGAGTGGGGTTTTGTAAACACGACAGAGACACGACAAAAGAGGTTAACAAAGTATAATGCATTCGGCCGCATTTTGAATTTTGGTGGCTGTGTAATAAATATAAACACGTTTCAATAAACGGTTATGAAGTTATGCGGCTTGTAAGAGTCCTTTGTCAACTCAAATACGTATCATTATCTCCGGTGGGATATTAGAACATGAGTGAGAGTCGGAATTTCAATGATGAAACCGTTTGTGAATAAATGCAAGAGCATAACATAGAGATCATGGAAGGTTACGGGACTGTCAATATAATCATTGCGCGTTATGGGTAGAGCTCATAGTTTAAAATTATATAAAAATGTGTTTTTCGATACTATTTGAAATAAACTTTATTCATACCTTTGGAATCCTTGCTTTTGCCCTTGGTCTTCAACTGATTGATCTTCATTAGTGTCTTGAATGTTCCATTGATCCTCCCCCCTGCATTTTATTTCATAATTATGGAAATAACAACTAACTGTACATTCTCTTTGAAAACATAGTAGCAGCTGCAGAATCTGCTTCTGGCTGCGGAAACTGGAGTTAGCTGCGGAAACAGATGTCAGCTGCGGAAACTGACACAGCTATGACTTGGCTGAAATAGAAATGAACAAATGACAGATGACCAGGTGGAAATGGTCATAAAAAAAAAATATTTTTATTGATGGAATGGATGAAATGAAGTGGAATGAAGTGAAATGAAATGAAATGAAATGAAATGAAGTGGAATGAAATGAAGTGGAATGAAATGGAGTGGGTGGTGAAATGAAATGAAATGAAAGACAGATTTTTTTTTGGAAAATATAGAGTGTCAGGTGTCCCTGATTTTCACCCCATATTTTCTGTATAAGACTGCCAATCAATGATTGGTTTTCAGGCTTATACCATTTTTTTTTATTTTTTTATTTTTTTTTTTAACTTGAAAAACAAAAGCTAGCTTGGTAGAGAAGAAGGATTCTTCTGTACCAGCCTGATTGCAGAACTTTCTTGAAACAACTTGAAAAAATCCTCTTTAGAGAGTGGCTTATGATAAACTTTCAATCTATGGCCATTCACTATAAGAGGAGTTTGAAACTCATCAATGGTCTTGATTCTTACAGCTCCATTGTTAAAGATTTTGTCAATCTCATATGGCCCAAGCCAATGAGTCTGAAATTTCCCTTGAAAATCTTTAAACTTGGAGTCAAATAACAATGCCCAATCTCCTTCTTGAAACTTTTTCTTTTTGATATATTTGTCATGCCATTTAGTTCTTTGATATTGAACTAGATCAGTTCTTAGAATTGCTTCTTGTCTGATCTCATCTAGCTCATTCAACTGCTCCATTCTATGCTTTTGGGCTTCTGATAAGTCCATCCCCAACTGAACTGCTATCTTGAAGGTCTTGACTTGGAACTCAATGGGGAGTAAGACTTCTTTCCCATAAACAAGTTCATAGGGAGAATGTCCTGTTGTATTTCTCCATGTAGTTTTGTAGGCCCACAAGGCTTCAGGAAGCCTTTCTGCCCAATCTCTTCTATGTAGATGAACAGTTTTGGTGATGATACTTTCAAAAACTTTGTTGGTAGACTCCACTTGACCATTTGCTTGCGGATGGTAAGGAGTAGATCTTCTGTGCTTGATTTTGTATTCTTCCATCAATTTCTCCACCAAGTTGGATGTGAATTGGATCCCTTGATCTGTCACAATTTCTCTTGGAACACCAAAGCGAGTAAAAATATCCTCATAAAGAAAATGAACAACTAAATTTTCAGTAGCAGATACTAATGCTTTGGCTTCTGCCCATTTAGTAACATAATCAGTACAAACCAATATATACTTCTTTTGCTTAGATGGTGGATTAATAGGTCCAATGAAATCTAAAGCCCATTTTTCAAAGGGTTCAATGAGTACCTGTGTTTGCAATGGCATTTCATTTGAAAGGGTAGGTTTCCCTACTCTTTGGCAGCTATCACACCTTTTTACATATTGTTTTGCATCTTTGAAGAGAGAAGGCCAATAATATCCCAAGGAAAGGATTTTATAGGCCGTCCTTTTGTCCGCAAAGTGTCCGCCGCATGGTTCATCATGATATGCCTTAAGAATATCAGGCATTTCATCTTCCCTGACACATCTTCTGATCACAAGATCTGGCCCTGTTTTAAACAATTCGTTAGAAATCCATGAATATCTTGAACTCTCCTGAATAATATTTCGTTTTTCTCTTGGAAATAAATGTGAAGGTAGTTTCCCTGTAACCAAATAGTTAGCAATATCTGCATACCAAGGGGTCTTAATAGTTACTGCAAACAAATATTCATCAGGAAACTTATCTTCTACAGGAGAATCTTCTTTAGTATTCTGAATCCTAGACAAGAAATCAGCTACCGTATTCTGTTTTCCTGGTCTATCCAACACAGTAATATTGAATTCTTGCAAAAGTAAAAGCCATCTTGTCACTCTGCCATTAGTAACAGGTTTGTTCATTAAATATCTAATTGCAAAATGGTCAGTATGAATAAAATTTTCATAGCCTGTTATGTAATGTCTAAACTTATTAATTGCATGAACAACAGCTAAAAACTCTTTTTCAGTCACAGTATAGTTCAACTCTGTGGGAGTCAAATTTTTTCTGGTGTAATAAATGGCATAAGGAATTAAATCTTTTTGACCCAACACAGCTCCAAGAGCTGTATCTGAAGCATCTGTAGAAATATGGAAAGGAAGTTTCCAATATGGTCCTCTCAAGATAGGTGCTTCAGATATTCTTGTTTTCAAAGTTTCAAAAGCGGATTGACAATCAGGATCCCATTTAAATTCACAGTCTTTTGTAAGCAACTTGAAGAGTGGAGATGTTATTTTAGTGAAGTTTTCTATAAATCTTCTATAGTAACCAGTAAATCCTAGAAAACTTCTAACATCTCTTTGACAATTTGGAATAGGCAACTTGGAGATGACTTCAACTTTCGATCTATCAACCTTAATCCCATCTCCCGAAATATGATGTCCTAAAACAATCCTTTCAGTAAACATCATAAAGCATTTTTCATGGCTTAATGAAAGGTTTGTTTCTTTACATCTTATAAGAACTTTTTCCAAATTTTCTAATGCCTCTTCAAATGAATTACCATAAACTGTAAAATCATCCATATAAACCTCTACACAATCATGGATTAGATCAGAAAATATTCCTAGTACTGCTCTTTGGAATGTTGCTGGTGCATTACACAACCCAAAAGGAAGCACTCGGTAGGCAAAAGTTCCCCATGGACAAGTAAATGTGGTCTTATCTTGATCTTCAGGTGCTACCTGAATTTGATTATAGCCACTAAAACCATCCAAAAATGAAAATTACTTTTTACCTGCTAATGTATCTAATAATTGATCAATAAAAGGCAAAGGAAAGTGATCCTTCAAAGTTGCTTTGTTCAATTCCCTGTAATCAATGCATACCCTCCATTTACCATTCTTTTTAGGTACTATAACCAAAGGAGAAACCTATCGGCTATCTGAAATTGGATAAATGAAGTTTACATTGAGTAGTTTTTGGAGCTCTTCTTTCACTATCTCCCTAAGATTTGGATTCATCCTTCTTTGAGGTTGTCTGATTGGTCTACTTTTTTCCTCAATATAGATATGATGGATGCAAGTCTTAGGATCAATACCTTTCATGTCAGTATACTCCCATGCAAATGCAGTAGAATGTTTTTGCAAGATTCTGGTTAGTTCTTCTTGTTGTGACTTCTCCAGATGTTTATTGATATTCAATGTCTTTTCTGGAAAAATCTCAATAGCAGAATTACCAAATTCTTCCATAGAGTAAAGAGACATTTGTCTTGATGATAAATATTCTATGTCGGATTCCAACTGAAATTGTGTGGGGTCATATTCTGAAGTTATCTCAAAATTTTCTAATGTGTTCAGAATTTGACTATCCTCACTAATTTCAGAAATGGTAAAGACAGGTTTTATAGTGTTCTCATCATCGACCCATTCATTGTCTCCTATTTCTGTAATTGCTCTTGCGGGAGGATACAAATTGAATTTCTTTGTCGAATTACCATTAGAAATGTACATGTCTCCAGATCTACAACTAATAAAAGCATCAGCTGTGGCCAGCCAAGGTCTTCCTAAGATAATTGGATGTCCTCCTAGATTACTTTTGGGAGTAAAAATCATAAAGTCTACTGGATATTCCCAAGAATCTAAGGAGACTGAAATATCTTCTAATACACCATCTGGTTTAATAACCGATCGATCTGCAAGCTGCAATAAAGTAGGTGTAAAAAGAAGGTTAGGAAGTTTTAACTGTTCCATAGTCTGTCTACTCATAATGTTGATAGCAGCCCCTAAGTCAATCAATGTGTTTGGAATTTCTATCCCATTTATATGTGTTTTGACAATTTGACTTCCTGGATCTACATACTTCTGCATGGAAATTTTTCCCATCATAATGTCTGCAATCTTTCCTACCAGGTGGATTCTTCTTGTGTCCTTTAGCTTTCTTCCTGGTCTTTTGAAACTCAACTCCTTTATGGTTTTTGCTAGAATAGGAATTTCTCGAATGGCTTGTAGCAATGGAATCTTGATACAAACATTCTTCAATTCATCTAAAAAGTCATAGTTAGGCAACAAGATTTGTTTTTCCACCCCCTTATCAATTTGTAGTCTTTCCGGAAAAGGAGGTGTAGATGAAGATACAGGTTGCTCAACTATAGGAGTTGTGGATGTTAGCTTTTCTTTTTCTTTTTGAATTTTTGAATTTTAAAGAGATTCTTCCTCAAAACCCTTATTGACTTGAAGAGAGTCCTCTTCAGAGGTATCTTGCTCTTGAATGTCTATAGAAGGTTTTTCTAAAACTCTACCAGATCTGAGTTGTACATCGTTGAGAGGAACAATCATATAGGTAGGAAATTGTTGTCCTTCTACCATATAAGTAGTTTGAGGATTCTTATTGTTAGGATTTGGCAATGGCTGAGCTGGACGTTGATTTGTCTTCTGTTGGTATGGAAGCATGAGTTGAGGATTTGTATTTTGTTGAGAAGGTTGTTGTTGTGGAAATGGTAATGAAAGTTGTTGTGGATTTTGGCTTGGAAATTGTAGAGCTTGTTGATTTTGAAAAGATGGAGGATATTGATAAAATTGAGCAAATCTCCCATAAGGATTTTGCATCCCTTGTACCCATGGCTGATATGAATTTTGATGTTGGGGCCAAGGTTGTTGCCAAGGATTCAAATTTGGTGGGGTTTAAAGATTCATAGGGTTATTAAACCCTTGAGATTGTTGTCCCTGCCAAGGTCTCCTTGCGACAAAACAGAGAGATTCTACTGAATTTGGATCTTCTTGAAAAACAGCTTTGAGTCCGGGGATTGAAGGACAATCCTTGATCTCATGATTTTCTGAGCAAATCATACATGTTTCTACAACTTTTGCATCCAAGGGACATTCCCTTAAAGCATGTTTCTTTCTACATTTCGGACAAAATATGGCTAAAGCATCTGTTTCTGCTTTCTGCTTATTTTGGATTTTAAGGGTGTCTAGTTGTTCACTAAGACTCCCTAAGATATCAGTTTTAAACTCATCAAGCATATTACCAATCTCTGCCCTACTTACTGATCCAGTTGCAGATTTGTTAGCCCTAATAAGAGAAGAATCCCTAGGCCCTTTTCCAGTTTTAGATTTTCCCCTTGAGAGATGGATACATAGTTCTGTTATGTCACGAAATGGGAGCTGAGAAATGTCTCCTTTCCCCATCATGTTTAAAATGTCTATCCATTCATATCTAATGGCTTTTAATAGGAGGGCTTTCAAGGTTTCATTATCTAAGTTGCTCATCTTTGCTCTTTTCAAGTTGTATTGAAATCTTTCAATTAAGTCTTCCAAATTTTCATCTTCTTTTTGCTTCATTTTGAATACCTCATCCTTGTGATTGGTGGGCATACAATAATCCAAGTATCTATCCAAAAATGTTTGTTTCATATCATTCCAAGTCCTGATAGATTGAGTGGCTAATCCCATGAACCATTTCAAAGCAGATCCCTTCAATGTTGAAGGAAACAGCTTGAGTTTTTGAGAATCTTCCATATAGTCATAAGTTCGGCACACTACTTCAAACTCAAACAGAAATGTTTCAGGATCTTCACTTCGCAATCCATAAAAGTTAGGGAGAACAGATGGTGAAATATTTTTCATTGTTGCATGAGTTTCCTCATCAACTATAGGGAATCCCAACAAATCCCTATTTCTACCATCATTTCCTTCACCATTGTTATCTCCATTATCTCCTCCTCTTCTACCTCCACCTCTATTTATTACTTCCTCTGCCATGATAGTTTCTTTAGAGTCCTTATAGTCCTCTAGTTATTCTACCAAGGAAGGATGAGAGAAAGTCTCTTTGTTTTCTAAGTGGGTTTTAGTAGGTGGTATAGGAGAATCCTCTAATTCAGCTGTTCCTTGACTTCCAAAAATCTTAAGGTTAGGGGTAGATGGTGGTGAATCTGGTCTATGCCTTGAAGAAGATGGAGTTATGAAAATCGAACTCTTGGCTTTAGCTATAAACCTTCCCCTAGAATCTCTTACTCTATGCATGTCATTTTTTATTTTTTAAAAAGTTGGGCTAATAATTCTCTTTCTGATCTTCCAGATCACACTAGGTGCAAGAAGAGAGCATACTTAAGAAATTACTAAACCAATAACTCTCTTTTCTGATCCTCCAGATCATACTAGGTGCAAGAGGAGAGCATACTTCAAGAAGTTATCAAGTTTTCCCTTCTTTTATGATTTTATGTTTTTTTTTTTAAGAAATTGGCTACCTAGTTACACTTCCCCGGCAACGGCGCCAAAATGTTTGGTCAATTTAGTGTGTCCTAAATTGCTGCATTTAATTTGTCAATCCGGGAATCGTAAGCTGATGAAGTGCGGCGCACTGTATGTGCAAGATAACCTATTTCTTAACTTTTGTCGTTTTTGGTCTTTCTAAGGTGAAATGGGAATTCTTAAAATGAAAAAAACAAGTTTGGTTATATTTGTTCAAGGAAGTGATATCCCCTATAATGATTTACCAATCTTGAAACTTTAAAAGCAAATTGAAAATTACAATGACAAGACTTGAAAGAAAGTAAAAGCATACTGCTGAAATGAAAAGGTGCTGCTAATCTAATGAATCAAAACAGGAAACTAGTGAACATGAAAACCAAACTATTCTTGCTGCCAACTAAACACAAAAGAAACTACGCTTATGGAAATTCAAAATTGCAATAAAATAAATCTAAATCAGATTACATCAATTCATTTTCTGACCCTTCATCATTAGACCAGCTATGACTTTTGGAAGTAATCATAAACAACTTGTGTAACTGATATTTAATTTGCAGAAAGTAAACTAATACTAAACCATACACCCATGATTCAATCCCTCGCCATCAGTCCAGCTGTGGCTTTCGGAGGCAACTGAAGATGCTATGAGCAGCTTAATATATCTAAATTTGCAGAAAAGAAACTAATACTAAACTACACATTTTATAATGCAATCCCTCACCATCAGTCCAGCTGTGGCTTTCGGAGGCAACTGAAGATGCTATGAGCAGCTTAATATATCTAAATTTGCAGAAAAGAAACTAATACTAAACTGCACATTTCATAATGCAGTCCCTCACCATCAGTCCAGCTGTGGCTTTCGGAGGCAACTGAAGACGCTATGAGCAGCTTAATATATCTAAATTTAACTACTGAATCAGATAAGCAAAACTGAAATGTACAAAGCAAGACTGAAGTTAAACAAAAGCTATGAAAGGCAAACTAGCAGCAGAACAATGTTAGTTTCACATCATTAGTCAAAATACTATGAAAAATGCCCGGGCTGTCTACCTAAAACCTGCACAAGAAAACTGATCGGTGATTAACAATCATAAAAACATGAAAGACAGAAATAAAATGGAAGTTATGGAAATGTATAAACAAAAATGAAACAACTACAAAATATGAACATGTAATGGATTATAATACAGTGACTTTTTAAAGAAATGAAATGAGAAATATATACATTAATACACAGAACCTTGGCTGAGCAGGGGCCCTCTACACAGCTTTGGTAACGATCCTCAAACACGAATTAAGTTGAAAACAGAGTCTTCTCACATTAAAAAGCAGTTCATTACAGAATGGTAGTGTTACGGCTCAAGGGCAGCGTAATCACTACAAAGCAAACTAACAGATAACAGAGTTTATTCACGAACATCAACTATCAAATTAACAACTAACTTTTTGTGCGTATGCAAACGCTCTATATAAAACAATAAACTGTAACTGTCTCCTGAAGTTTATGATGGCAGAGAGCATGTAGACCACTACACCCACGGATATAGGAGTATGGCCGTGTTGGAAAGTGAATCTACGGAAGGTGGATGCTTGAATTCAACTCCAGAGCTCTGCACAGATGTCGATTTAACCTCCGCAAGCTTAGAAACGGCCGTATGGATGTTTATTTGCCACGAAACAGAGTCCGGCTGACATGAAACTCCATAGTTGACTTCCACGTGGACGGCTTTGACCGCGGCTTCTTTGGACGAGTTTGCTTGAACCAGTAGGACACGAACCATGTCCACGTCATTCCTAGCCTGCCCATGTGGCTCGTTTCCCTTGTAGACACCTGTAGCATATAATTCCACAAAATAGCTGCGGAAAGTTGCAGCAGCTGCGGAAAGTGGCAAGTTTCCGCAGCTGTATGAACAAAATCTAAATCAAATAGAAAACACAAAAACATAATTAGAAACCATGTTAGATACCCTTTTGCACATGATATTGACAATTTTGGGAGGTTTAGGTGAGTGAAAAAGATATGGAAAAGTGTATGGAAAAGAGGCAAATTCAGGACTCAACAGCAGCATCCGGAGTAACATCATCACAGAGTAGCAGAATCCGGAGTAACAACATCACAGAGTGGTAGCATCCAAGGAGTAACAACATCATGAGTCGCAACATCCGAAGTAACAGCATAACGAGTAGCAACATCTGGAGTAAAAACATTGTAGGGTAGCAGCATCCTAGGAGGAAAAACATCACGTGTAGCAGCATCCGGAGTAACAACATAACGAGTAGCAGCATCCTGAGTAGAAACATCACGGAGTAGCGACATCCAAGGAGTAACAACATCACGAGTAGCAGCATCCAAGGAGTAATAACAACCAAGGAGTAGCTGCATCCAATATTTAGGAAATTTCCAGCTCCACAACATTTCTCCTCAATAGTAACTCCTGCAAAAATACAAGAAATAAATAGTAACAGTGTTTATTTATTTATTATTATTATTATTATTATTATTTAAACAAGGATGTAGAGGAAGAATTATTTGCACTGATAACCTTCAGACCAGATTTCTCAAAGAGATGTTTAACGAAAGCATCCGTAGAGGCTGGACGGTGGTACAGTCTCAGGCGATGTCCATTTACTATGAAATAAGCACATCTATCATCAATTGTGATTAGTCTGACTGTTCCATTATCAAAGACAACATCCACCTCATAAGGTACCATCGACTGAGTGCAAATATTTTCTTTAAAATTTTTAAAATTGGAGTCATAAAGTAATGCCTAATCTCCTCTATGAAACACCTTGTTTTTTATAAACTTATTGTGCCATTTCATTCTGTGCTACTGAATAGCAGTAGTCCTCTTGACAGCCATTGAACGGATTTCATCTAGTTAATTAAGCTTAGCCAGCCGGTGTTTTTGGGCATTTGATAGGTCCAAACCTACTTCAAGAGTTGTTTTGAGCATACTAATTTCAAATTATATTAGAAACCATGGAGATTTTCCATAACCCAACTAAAATGGTGAAAACCTAGTTGTGCTCTGCCATGTTGTTCTATATGCCCAGAGAGCTTTAGGCAGCTTTTGAGCCCAATCTCGATGATGGTATGCCAAAACTTTTGTCAATATATTTTCCAATACCTTATTTGTTCTTTCCACTTATCCATTAACCTGGGGGTGATATGGAGATGTCACCATGTGCTTGACCCCATATTTCTGCATAAGGCTCTCTATCATGTGTGATGTGAATTTTGCTTCTCCATCTGAAACAATCTCCCTTGGAGTACCATAACAAGTAAAAATCTCTTCAAATAGAAAATCTGAAACCACCTATTATGTTGCTTTCGTAACAACCTTAGCTTCTACCCACTTAGTCACATAGTCGGTGTAGACAAAAATGTGAACCTTTTGCTGGGAAGGTGGGTTAAAGGGCCCAAAAAAATCAATAGCACACTTCTTAAAAGGTTCGAGCAATACCTTGGGTTGAAAAGGCATTTCATCGGATTGACTAGGCTGCCCCATACAATGGCAACTATCACACCTGCAAACATAATTTTATGAATCCTGAAAGAAATACTTATGGCTTGTTCTTTTGTTTGAAAAATGCCCTCCATAAGGGCCATCATGGGCAGCCTTCAACACTTCATATATATCATCCTCAGATAAACAGCGTCGAACCTACTTATCAGAGCCTGCATGAAAAAGGTATCCTGCCATCTAGGAATATCAAGCACTATGATGAATAATTTTCTGATGTTCCCTATATGACAAATGATGGGGCACCTTCCCTATAGCAAGATAGTTAGAAATATCTGCATAACATGGAGGATTAGTAGAAATTGCAAAAAATATTCTCATCCATAAAAATATCTTCTATGGGTGTGCCTTCATCATTATTATCCATTCTAGACAGAAAATTAGCAACTACATTATCTTTCCTTAGTTTATCTACTATTGTGATATCAAATTCTTGAAGTAATAGTAGCCATATTGTAATGTGATTAGGAGTGATAGGTTTATTTATCAAATACCTTATTTCTACATGATCAGTATGTATGAAAGTAGGATACCCGGTGATATAGTGTTGAAACTTGTTGGTAGCATAGATGACAGCCAAGAATTATTTTTTAGTCACCGTGTAATTTAACTCAACAGGAGTTATATTCTTGCTGACATAGTAAAGTTCATACGATGTCTTGTATACCTGTTGTCCTAAGATTGCCCCTACTACTGTCTGAGAGGCATCATCATGTATATGAAATGGTAATGCCCAATCAGGTCCTCGAAGGATCGGAGCTTCGCAAACCAGTCCTTTGATCTTCACAAAAGCTACTTCACAATTCTCTATCCACAAAAATTCTGCATCTTTTGTTAGCAATTGAAAAATTGGATGTGTTATTTTAGCAAAATTCTCTATGAGAAATTTATAATAACCAGCGCAACCAATAAAACTACATACTTGTGTGGGTGTCTTAGGTACGGGAAAGTGTAGTATTACCTCTACCTTAGCCGGATCAACTCGAATTCCAAAAGCCAAGAGAAAATGTCCCAATACTATTCCTTCTTCCCTCATCATGTGTTTGTTTACATATTTCGAGTACTTTTTCCTGATTCGACAATCCTTCTTCAAATGAGTTCCCATATGGAGTAAAATCATCCATATAGATTTCAACACTGTCATCAACTAAATCAGAAAAAATTCCCAAGATTTCCCTCTAGAATGTTACAGGCGCATTACCCAGACCAAATGCGAGAAACATGTATGCAAAGGTCCCCCATGGGCATGTAAAGGTTATTTTATCCTGGTCTTCTGGGACTATCTGGATTTGATTATACCTACTAAACCCTTCTAGGAAGGAGAAAAACTTCTTCCGAGCCAGGGTGTCCAAGAATTGGTCAATGAATGGTAAAGGGAAATGGTACTTTTGAGTTACTTTATTTAGTTCCCTATAGTCCATGTAGATCTTCCACTTACCATTATTTTTGGGAGTGATAACCAGCGGAGACACCCATTAGCTGTCCAAGATGGGGTAAATAGAACCTACATCCAACAATTTCTGAAGTTTGTCCTTAAAAATGTTCTTTAGAGTGGGATTCATTCTTCATTGGGGCTATCTCAAAATATGGCAATCTTCCTTAATGTAAACATAATGATTACATAAACTATCAAGAGTCCCCTTCATGTCAGTATATTCCCAAGCAAAAACCTCCTGATGGTTTTGAAGGACTTTCAAAAGATGTTTTTTTTGAGATTCTAATAGATTCGAGTTGATGTTGAGTGTCTTTCCTAGTTCGATTTCAATTCGAATACTATCATGTGATGAAATTGCAGAGATATATTCAATTTCATCTTCTGGTTCAATATTTTCCTGCATTTCACAGCTCATGGAAGACTCTAAAATTGACGGGTTGAATCAGAGACAAAACAGGGATCATTAATAAAAGATTTAATGGTATCGTCCTTAGTTTTTGTTTTGAATTGAAGGGCCTGCCCAATGGTAAGGATTAGTATAAATTTTTCATTTTCAGGTTTAGATTTTACCATTTGTAGAGGTTTTCTCTTGGGTAATAATTTCTCTGATGAGCTCAATTCCACAGGAGGATAGAGAGTGAGGTTCTTTGTAACCAACCCATTTGATATGATCATAAGTCCAGATCGACACCCGAGATAGGCACCCGCAGTTGCAATCCAAGGTCTTCCTAGAATCAAGGGATGACCATGGACCAAGGATCATTTCTGTAATACAAGGAGGTCCACGGGATAGTGCCATGAGTCCACCGAAATAGTAACGTCTTCCAACTTCAATACTAGTTTAATTGTAGACCTATCTGCCAATTCCAAGACAGTAGGGGTTGGCTTAATGTTTCTAAGACCTAATGCATTCATTGTTTCAGAGGCAATGATATTTATGGCAACACCCAAATCTACCTGTACATTTTGGATTTCAACACCAATAATTTGTACCATTAAATTTGGGTATCCTGGGTCTCGATATTTTACAGGCATGGTTTTTCCCATCATGATGACAGACAGTCTAGCCATCACACAGATAGTTAACAAATCCCTTGATTCTTCGTAGGTTTCTTAGAACAGTATTCTTTGAGATTTTTTACATATATAGGTACATCCCTCATTTCTTGGAGTAGGGGTATTTAAAAAAAAATAAAAATTCTAACTCTCCTATAAAGTCAAACACTACTTGAGGGCTCTGTTTACTCAGCATCAATATTTTAGGATATGGTGGATTAATTGGACAACCCTGGTTAATAGCAGGTTGGGGAGGTGTTAGATTTATAATGTTTTGGTCTAGTTTATCCCAACTGTTTTTTGTTCTGGTTCTATAACTTCATTGTCAATATGTTCTATGATAATAGATGCAGTTGGAGCATCCATTACTTGCCCAGATCGTAATTTTATCTCATTGAGTCCTATGGTAGAAATGCTATATGATGGAAGGTTAAGAGTGTCAGCTTGTTGGACCCCTTTATTATTAGGATTCGGGTTGGGTTGGATAGGAAGTTGAGGTCAAAGGGATGGATTACCTGGAGGTACATTCGAAGGCAAATGAAGTTGTTGTTGAGGCATGGATTGGAGAAGCTATCTAGTAGGAGAGGGTCCATGCCACTTCTGAGCCCACTAAGGATTCGAACTAGTCTGAGGAACCCATTGCTACCAGGGTGGATATTGGTATTGAGACCACATTGGTGAAAAAGGTATAGGCTGGGGACCCATATTGAAATTATTAATATAATGAGATGAGTCTTGAGGCATACCTAGATTCATAATTGGTGGTTGAGGCTGCCATGGATTTTTTGGTCCCATGAAGTACAGTTGATCTATTTCTCTCTGCTCACTTGCTCCTTGAAAAACTTTGTTCAATCCTGGAAATGAAGGGTACAAGATGGTACCATGGGTCTGTTCACAAATTTCACAGGCTTCAACTATGTTCAATGGGAATTCTTTTAGTGGTTGATTCTTTCTATATTCTGGGTAGAATATAGCCATCGTCCAACTCCATTTGTTTCTGTTTCGCTTGCAAAGTGTCCATCTGGGAAGATAATGTACTTAGGATATCATTCCTCAAGTTTTCCAGTAGATTTTTGATTTCTGCCTTTGTGACCCCTCCACTAGAAGTTTTTGATGACCGAATCCCTTGTCCATTTCTTGTAGCTCCTCGTGAAGACTGAATGTGCAACTTACAGATAGTATGAAAGTCTTCCTTCGATATGTCCCCTTTTCCTACTATGTTCAAAACTCGAAGAAGGATAATCTTAAGAATATATTTTTCCAGGTCACTATGGCCTAACATCTATAGTATGTATTTGAATCGTTCCACACAATCTTCCATATTCTCATCTTCTTTCTACGCAAACATAAAAGTCTCATCCTTGATGTCATGGGATTTACAGTAATCCTGGTATTTCTCCAAAAAGGTTTCCTTCATTGCACCCATGAGGAGATAGTCTTTCCCGATAAACCCATGAACCATCGCAGGGTTGTTCCCTTTAAAGTAGCAGGAAATATATTTAATTTCTGAGCATCAACGATATAGTCGTACCCCCAATAGAAAATATAAAATTCAAAAAGGAATGTATCGGGGTCCTCAGAGGAAAGCCCATGAAAATTAGGCAAATTTTTTTAATGGATGGGCTTGATTGGTGCATCACCTATAATGTTTCCAATTGTAAAATCAATGGAAGAGCTTGTAGGTGCCATAAATATATTCCAATACTCAATTGAAATTTAGAATAGTTCTGCAACTGATAATTGGGGTGATTTAATTTCATAAGGTTTCACAACACTCCCTCGATATTGTGGTGATGCAAGCTTCTTCAGGAGTTCTTCTTCGCAATTGGAATTGCTCAATTGCTCTAACCCTCTACTCACAGTTTTTTCTCCTTCTGTTGGTAATAGGGGTATTTATTCTACTCATTCTTTATTTACTTCTTCTTCTACTATTTAAAGGATTTCCTCTGGTACCGTGGATGGCACTGGTTTCTCAACCGACTGCCCCTAAGACTTCGTCTGAACCCTTACCCTGACAACAGCTCGAGAAGATGCTTCTAATTCATCCTTTGTGATGATCTCTTGGACATATTTATTCCTTCCCAGATCCCTCCATTTCTTTATGGGTCTTCCTCTTCCCCTCTTATTTGAATCTTTGTTCATCCAATTGGTAGGAAGAAATCATTAAAATAACAAAAGTGCTCAGGACCTGGAGTAGGACAAATAGATTCCTCCCCAGGACGAGAGATTAGATTCAAGTAGAAAACCAAACAAAGTAAGAAATTAAAATTTCATGACCTGAAGTAGGGAAATCAAATACCCTCCCTAGGACAAGAAATTAGCCCCTAGGAAAATAGTCAAAAAGCGAGAAATCGAAATACTACGCTCAAGACTTAGAGAAGGGCAAGAAATTCCCTCCCTAAGGCGAGAAATTGATTCTAAAAAAATAATATAAAATTAGAAAATAAGAACAGTATGCTCAGGACATAGAACAGGGTAACAAATTCCCCCCCCCCCCCTAAGACAAGAGATTGATCCTTGGATCAATTACAGACTGTGTTCTTGCACCTTGTTATCTTTCCCCGGAAACAACGCCAAAATGTTTGTGTCCAAGTGTGAATGAACTATTACACCCTTTTCCACATTAATTTATCAATCCGGGTACATACATTATTTCAAGGTAACGTGAAAGGTATATGCAAGAGAAATAGCACAATCTGATATTGATCACATATTCATCGATTAAAACAACCAAAACTACTGTAACAACAATTAAAGATAAATTGCAGAATTATAAAATCATTCACAACAATTGAAGAAATATACCGGAACAACTGTTAGAATAATCAAACATAAGTGAAAAAACAAAAAAATGAAATAATGTAGCACTTGATAAGAAGAGTGGGCTTAGCTCTCTAACCAGGGCTATGGTAAACTCACATCTTAAAGATGGAGCAACAAAATAACTTGCATTCAATTAATTAAAAGTTATTATGTTACAAAATTGGTCTCTTGCACGCTAACTCCGATTCACAAACCTGAGACCCTTCTTATACAAATGTTCAAGAAACCCCCTCATCTTCCCATTCTGACAACTAATATCTACAAATATACAATTGTTACAATGGCCAAACTAGTTGCCGAGAGAAAACCAAGAAAGGTATAAAATAGATCTGGGATAAGTTTGGATCTGTTGTGCTATTACAGCATATCGAAATAACGTTGAGAATTTGGAGTTGGTTCCGTAACTTTGTAGATGTGACCTTTTAACTGCCGAATCTGTGGAAATAGGAGAATTAATACTTGCGTAGGAAAAATCTCCATGACTATTACTTCATTAATAAAACATTCCATATAAGACAATGAAAAAGAATTTACCTTGTGTGTTTAGAACAATTAATGATACAAAGAGATAGAAGAGTGAGTGAAAGTATGCAGATTTGGTACCCAAAAAAACCCATGAAGCAAGTACAACAAAATACATTTTTTTGTTTTGACTTATTCTTTTCATAAGTACATAATTACATAGTCAACATTAAGACCGACCTAGTTACACTTTTCAAAACTCCCTCTTAACTAGGGATGTATTCATATAGGTACATTGTCACTTTCAAACTGAAGAATCTCATAAGAAGAATTGGATTGGTAATCACATATGTATAGCATCATATCAACCAACATTTTCCTAGTGCAATGCCTTGACTAATAGACTCATCTCTCAATGAGACAATGAGAAACAATGCTAGCGAGAGACATGAATAATAGACACCATAGTCATTGTCTCTCCAAGGTATATATCCCACCTAGGTGCTCCCAGAGTATGACATTCTTAGACTATTCTTCTCTTGGGTAGCCAACCCTCAAATAATATCATTTCATGAATAATATTATCTTGAATTCCCTATCTCATTCTCAAAGAGTATCGAATGCCATATGATTACCCAATCCTCCATTCTGTCTTCGAGGCGAAGACCATAATGATGTGTCTATCCATTCTCTTCACATGACCTTCACTAATATATTTATTAGTCCTGGTCTAGTGCATGACACATGTAATATATAATTACATACGTCTCTCCCTCTTAATACAGGAGGGACATACTTCAAGTTTCTTCCAAGTAATAAACTTACCACCAGGCTCCCTCTTAACCAGGGTCCTACAACAACAATCTAGCTACCCATGAAATCAGTATTGAGGAATCTTCAACTTTTTGCTTCATAGGGAACAAATCATCCATCACTTTCAATCTTGAGTCATGTCCACTATCAAAAAGTGATTCATCAGTCTTTCCTCTCTGGTCCACCTTTATGCCATGCTACTTTCCTTCAAATCATCTCCAAGTATCATGTATCCTTTCTTATGATTAGCATCCCTGCGCAAATTTATCCAGATAAACATATACATATGAACGTTTTAAAAACAAAAGTTACCTCAGTGATGATTTTTCACCATGACATCTTCTTGTAGGCATCAGCATCCTCTATTCATATTGACACAGCTCCTAGTGATATGTTTTTTCAAGGGTCTTCCTATTTACCAGACTTCTATCAGAGTCTACATATCCTCTTAGGAGATATTTTATTCACATATTCTTGGCATCTCGAAGACAATTGCCTCTTGACATGGTTCCATTTCACGATCTCTTCATCTCTGCACATTTCTTGATTCCCAGGATCTTACAAATTTTCCAAATTCTTGTTCATGTACAACAACCTCATATTACATGAGGGTATATTATGTTGATTTCATATTGCACTGAGAGATACTCCTTCATAGATCATACTTCTAAATATGGAAGTCTATTACCTGTCACCATATGACATGACTTAACAGCATCCAGTGTCAACATATAAATATATACATACCTCATACCTTTTTCATTTAAGTCATCCTTTAGTAGATTTACTAGAATGAGGAGCTTCATTCCGTTGACTTTATTTATTCATATTTCATCACATCTTAGAACTTTGTTTCAACGATGAACCTTGATCTTGATGAATTCCTTCCATCATAATTGTTATCAGAGAGGTTTTCCCCAGAGTTGTACACCAGAAACTCCTATCATTATTTTATCATGATGCTATAATATACAGTGCTTCCTATCATACTATTTTTCAACCAACAGAAATCACTTAAAGGAGAAGAAGATCCTAATCATAATTGAGATCCCTCACGTCTTATTTCTTATATTTATTTGCATTAGGTTCTTCTCTTATATCTGAGACATGGGCTTCTTCCTTTTTCCTCTTGTCATTTCTAAATATAGGACAATCTCATTTATGATGCCCAAGGTCATTACATCCAAAGCATAGTGCTTTGTCCACATTTCTCTTCCTATTCTGAGGACCAAATTTACCGAACCTTCCTTTCTTCCTGGACATGGTAGTAAAGGCTTGATTATCTTCTCTTGATCCTTATTTCAATCTTGATTCTTCTATCTTACCTAGACTCTGGAATGGCATGGCTTCTTGTCTCCCATATATGTTGGAAGTGGAACCTCTCCATTCTTTCAGTAAGACATTTTGTATCATAGTGAGTATTTCTCTATCAGACATTACTTCTCCCAACTTCAGTAGTTGTTCTCATATTGCAAAAATCTCCATCAGATATGGAATTATTCCTTCCTTTGACATTCTCAATTTGTATATATTTTTCCTTAGGGATATTATTTCCTTTGTAGAGCCTTTCAAGAACAGTTCCACCAATTTACCATATATTTATTTTAAGGATTACAGTTTTGATACATAGGGAATGAGAGAGTATTTTATGGATTGTATAAGAATTCTTCAGCCTCTTATGTCTCGCTACATGTATTTGATATATGCTAAAATGTGTTATCTTAAAGGTTGAATTGTAGATCCTTCTATGAAGCCCATAACTTAATTTTCAATTAGCTTCAAAGCTGTCCTTTTCTTCCATGAATTGAAGTTTGATAACCCAACAAATTTTTTTCTTCCTATAAAATAATTCATTTTGACAGATTTAGATAAAGTCATAGATACTTGAAAGAGTGAGTTTATCCTTTAGCAGTTTCATTGATGATGGTGAAGAGGTCAGGAACTTCTTCCAAGATAGAATTATTCAATCTAAGCGATCTTGGATCCTTGATGGTAAAGGATGTCTTAAAAAGATGATGTCATGTTCTTCCACTATCTTGAATGTAATGTATTTGATGGAAAATATTATTTTCTTGAAAATATGATCCTTTGAAGAGTTTGATAGTCTTCCTTGCAAACTGATTTGACTCTTCACCCAAAGTCTGATTTGTTTTTTCTTCCTAGAGTGTCTCTTTGTCAAGCAACACTTGAGTTCAACACCTTAGCTCTGATACCATGTTGAGAATTTGGAGGGCTGGTGTTTAATACAAATTCTCTTATTGATAATTACCTCTGAGCTTACTTGAGATTCTTATATATTCTCTTCTTTATAATATTTATTCTTTCATCAATTCAATTATAAAAATACACAAGGCACAAAGTTAGGGTCCTAGAGTCTAAGCAAAACCTCTCCCTCTTGGAGAGGAAAACCCACAAATAATTCTTCTTATAGATCTTCAAATGACAAGTACCATGGCCAAGACTTAGACCCTTGACCGAGATATGCTTCCAAGACCTTCATACAACTTCTTCAAACTTGATTCTTCTCTTCTTCACCAATCTACTCTGCTCTGAACTAGTACTAGAGAAATCGATCTCCAAGATTCACTCCTTATAGCTCAATTAGATATAGGGACAGAATTATCTTCTATTTGCAAATACTTTTAGCTAAATTCCTTGAGCTATAGATAGGAAGGTAAATCTCATATTTACCTTCCTTAATTTCTCCCACTTTTAAGACTACTTTTATTCTTATGATCACTCTCCCAACCTTAGAAAATTCTTCCTTTTAATACGATTTCCCTTAGCTGTATATTCCAGGATATTTTCTTAGTTCTAGCATCACAAAACAATATATATTACAAAAGTGATATATCCTCACATTAGCTAAGATAAATTATAAAAATCCACAATTAACCTCCTGTAATTGACTCCTGAAATCTGTATTGTACACATAGATAAATCAACATTGTTTCTTGTCTTATAATTCACATTAATTCACCCTTGGAATTTGAGCTTATTCCTGCTTGGGATCCTCACTTATTTTAGTCTGAAATCCACACTTTTTCTATTCTTTAATCCACTCTTTACTTTAGAGCCATCCATAATCTATTGTGCTCCAAATGGCCACAGAAGAGATGTTATATATACAATTCCTAGACTTGCTTTTAGGCCGACCCTTCGACAAACATTTAGGATGAATTTAAAAAATATTGTAAGCTGACTTTAACACATTATTTTCCAGTGTTGAATAAGGTTGTCTTGAGGGTTTTTAAGAGAATTTATTCAACGTTTTTTTAGGGTTGTTAGGTACCCTTCTTGCACAAGGTATTGGAGCATATATATAGCTAGACTAGATCCTTCATGAATATGAAACTTAATTATATTTTATTCCTAGAAGACTCAAACCTAATAGACATAAAAAAGAAGTATATCTACTTAATAAACCTTGCTCAAGAAACCCATGAAGCAAGTTCAACAAAAATAATTTTTTTTATTTTCACTTCTTCTTTTCATAAGTACATAATTCCATAGTCAACATGAAGACTAACCTAGTTACACTTTTCAACAAAAGTAATGAATAAAAAAATTAACAAAACAATTCACAAAATTAAAATGGAACAAAAAATATGAGAAACAAATCACAAAATGACACAAATATTTTTGGAGATTTTTCCCTAGAAAAAACGGAAGATGGTGAAAACCACTTTTCAAGATAAAGGTTTTATTATTAAATATTCATCAAATATACTAATGAGAAATTAAATTTACTACTTTCTTGATAGTGGTAAAGCTCCGAAAAAATTGATCTATAACTATGCTGATAAAAAAAAACTAAGAAACCTCATTGTCTCCCTTTTTATACCTAATCGGCCCTATAGAGAGAAACTCCACCTCCTACATAACCTAGTATGGACCACAGGAGCAACCTTCTAGAACGAACATGGCCTAGATGGAAACTGGTCTCTTGGCCTCCCTTTTCACTCACACAGTGTCACTGGAGAAGCATTTTACTCCACACATGCAACTTCTATGATTAAATTGGCTTCCTATTGAATCTCATAACCTCATCTAGAAAAACTAGGGATCTTGCAAAAAATAACTCAGCTAGGAAAACCTCCCTCTGAAACAGAGAAAGTGGAAGTATCTCAAATGAAGAATAAATATGGAAATATCCTTATCAATTAATGTTAATGAAACCCTCTTGGTTTCTCACTCGAAACTCACCCAACAATACTCAACCCAATGTGCTCCAACTCTTCCCATTAATTTCCCTTTCTAATATTTCATTCACAAATGAACAACCAAGATTAGAAGTTATCGTGCCCCAATCAATGTCTAAAATCATCCTAGAAACTTTGAAGAAGGTTCTAGTGGTAAATCAACCTTATATCAACTAATTCCAATTAGTTAACCAATTTTCATCATTTTTAACTGAAATATTTTAAAATCATTAATTACCTTAATTAAGACATGTTCCCTTGGTAAAACTTAGGAAACATTACATGGGTTCAGAGATAATTCATGTATTTGTGTTCCTAGCCTCAATGATGCATCTCAAGGCTAAAACACTTATCCGAGCTACAATATTTAACACACTCATTCTTCATTCATCAATATGTTTCTTTCTTGTTGGCAAGTTTCCTTCAAAAGTGAGACTAGTAATATTGGTGGAACTTATGACATAATAAAAAGAAAAAACTTTAACCAATAAATCAAGGTATCTAAATTACCTACATCATGTCCCATGCTAAAAAAGGTGAATGAATACTATTCTAATCTATAATAATTTTAATCATTGAGAAAATATGTTTTCTTTTAATAAAGTAAGAGACTCACAATATATTTCTCTATGTAATCATTGCATCTTAATGTGTCTTATAATCTCTTACTCATTTTATTTGTATATTATTATATTTTCTCTTATGAATTTCAAACCAATGAAAGAATGGAAATTTTCTTTTTGTAACTTCCCAATAATGGCATAAAAAATGATGGAACTTTTAATTGTATTCCTAATATCTTATAAGGTAGTTAGAGAGACTATGCATTTAATTGTCAACCCAAGGATCATATGGATTTTGGTAGTTACAATGCAGCGTACATGTAGGTTACACTTTCTAATTTCATTAGAATATTATATAGTTGTATTATCAATAATTACTTTTACAAGAATAATGTAAAAAATCACAAAACTTGGAAAGGTTTTAATAAATTTCAAAAATGAGATCACACTTGTAGAAATTTAAGCAACTAAAGATACTCAAAGGAAAGAAAATCCACATATGCCAAAACGAAATTTATTAACTAATCCTAGGAAAGGATATTTTCTCTCTAACCAATTATAGGAAAGGAAATGCACACTTGGTGAAAATAAATCAATTACCTATTTATTGGAAAAGAAAGCATGCGTGAGCACTTGTTGAAGAAAATCACACATGTTGAAAGGAAATTTATTGACCATTTGTAGGAAAATAAAACTTAATATATATCTTACCAACATGATAATTGTTATTAGTCATACCAGAAAATGTAATTATTGCATTAATTACATTTGTTCAAAAACTTAATGAAATATAATACTTCTGAATCCAAATATAAAAATTAATTATGCTAACCAAAAAATTTAGAAGTATATAACTAAATACATTACTATATTAATAATCAATTGCATAAATAAACAAATAAATAAATACAATACATCATGAATAATTAAATGCATAAATAAACACACCTAGATCCATTTTAATCCCAGATCTATCAAGTGTCGAGAGGGATCAAATCTCTTGAGGTACAAAGATATCCTCAAGTTTTGTGTTGATAAAATAGGTTTTCACATCGAGAGATTTTATCAATCTTGTCTCTTAATAGATATGGGGTTAAAATGGATCTAAGCTAGTTTCAGTCATGTGTGGCCATGAAAAATTTGTTGAACATCTAATTATTCTGATCATTTTAAATATGTATGTCTAAGATTAATATGGTCATTTTAATTTTAAATTTTCTTAGTTACCTCATTTTGTGAGATGATACAGACAATTAATAAATTGAATGATGGAAAATGATGAAATACAAATTTTAAATTCAAAGTGACAATTTAACTATGTTGAATGATAGAAGATGTGAACAATTAGAATGTAGTCAATTACAAATGGTCTTCATTATGATCAATCTCAAACTATTTTATTCTATTGTTCTTATTGTCACCCCTATTAGTTTTTCCATTTTTTCATATGAATCATATGGAAAGGGAAGTTGAAAAAATAGATCATTTAAATCTTTAGTTCAAGCTATTGTAGTAAATGTAATACCTTGTCTCTATTGCTCTCCAATAGTAATAGTATCTTTCTTCAAAGCCAATCATTGTGCCATATGGAGTGTTATGCCCAAAATAAGTTTCAATGCTAGTTGTTTTCTATTACTTCATTTGAATGCAAAGTGACTAACAATGTTGAATGATAGAAAATGGAAATAACATGAATGTAGTCAATTACAAATTGTTTACACTTTCAAGAAGCAAACATTTCAGGTAAGTGCACATTTAATTTATGATTGAAACTCAAGTAATTTAATTTAAGATGAAAACTCAAGTATTTTATTTATGGTTGAATTATTGTAACATAGAAATAAAAACATGTCCCAAGTAAATATTTTTGTACTTACACTGAAATCAACTCACACTATTAATCTAATTACTTTGAAATTAATGTACAAAATGCATCTAGACACATCAAATCATAAAATAAAATCAACACTAAAATCATTCAATCTAGTGGAAGCATTCAAATATAATCAGAAATTAACATGTACATTGAAATCAATGCATCTAATGCAAGAAATAAATTAGGATTAGAAATCAATATGTACACTTAAAGAAATGATTTTTTTTAAAGCAATAAAATAGGATTAGGAATCGACATCTACAATAAAATCAACACATCTAGTGAAATAAATCAAATAAGATTAGAAATCAACAACCATACTAAAATAAATGCATCTGTTTTAGTGAATAACACTGTATCTCACCCTCCCCATCTCCCAAATATTTCTCTCTCTCTCTCTC
Organism: Pinus albicaulis; assembly: GCA_034641835.2. Classification (NCBI taxonomy): domain Eukaryota; kingdom Viridiplantae; phylum Streptophyta; class Pinopsida; order Pinales; family Pinaceae; genus Pinus; species Pinus albicaulis. The sequence goes on along the minus strand of CM076578.1, from coordinate 1,351,182,270 downwards.
TCTCTCTCTCTATATATATATATATATATATATCCCTCCATATCTCCTTCTGTGTCTCTGGATCTCACCCCCGAAACACACATGCTCTCTCTCTATCTCTCTCCATATCTATCTATCTCTCTTCTTCCCTCTCCCCCCCCCCCCCTCCTTCGATATATCTATCTCCCTCTCCTTATCCTTCTTTGTATCTATATCTGAACCCCCAAATAATACACACACTCTCTCCATATATATATATATATATATATCCCTCTTCTCTTCCCTTTCTCTCTATCTCTTTTCCCCTTATTTCCCTCTCTCCTTCATTCTCCCTTCCCTCAGTGCATGTCATCAATAGAATGTTTTGTAATTACACTAAAATCAATGCATAATACTAATATAATTAATTTCAAATTAGTTTACATCATATGACTTGCTACATCAAATCAAAAATCAACATCTACACTGAAATCAACACATTCAGTGAAATAATTCAAATAGAATTAGAAATAAATATCAAATTGTTTTCCTCTATTGTTCTTATTTTCACACTCATTAGTTTTTTCATATTTTAATATCGATCATATGAAAATGGTGATTGAAATCATAGACCATTCAAATATTTAATTTGAGTTGTTATAGTAAATTTAATACATTTTCTCACTTGCTCTCCAATATTAATATATCTTTCTCCAAAGTCAATCATTGAGACTTATGGAGTGTTAAACCAGAAATAATTTTCAATGGTAGTTTTTTCTATTACCTCATTTGAATGTATTCTGAATGACAATGTTGAATGATGGAAAATGTGAATAATAAGAATGTAGTCAATTACAAATAGTTTACAGTTTCAAGAAGATTAAATCTTCAATAAGTGAACATTTAATTTAAGATGAAAACCAAAGTATTTTATTTATGGTTTAATTATTGGAACATAAAAATCAATGGACGTCATCAATAAAAAAAATTACTTACACTGAAATTAATGCCCACTATTGATAAAATTACTTTGAAATTAATGTACATCATACATCTAGCTACATCAAATTAGTAATCAACATCTTTATTATAATCAATGCATCTAGTGTAAGCATTCAAATAGAACTATAAATAAATGATATTATAAATCAACATCTACATTGAAATTAATGAATCTAGTGCAAGAAATCAAATAGGATTAGAAAGAAACATCAACACTGAAATAAATTCATCTAGTACAAGCAATAAAAATACAATTAGAAGTCAATAAATACACTAAAACTAGTGCATCTAGTATAATCAATCAAATAGGATTAGGAATCAACATCTACATTGAAGTCAATGCATCTAATTCAGTGAGTAACATTGTATATCCCCCTCCCTCTCTCCCCCTTTATCTCTCTCTCTCTCTCTCTCTCTCTCTCTCTCTCTCTCTCTCTCCCCCCCCCCCCCCCTCCTCCCCCCCACCCCCCACCCTCTCTCTCTATTTCTCTTTATGTCTCCCATGACATATATATATCCCCCCCCCCCTTATCTCTACTTTTTTTCCTCTCTAAATCACCCCCCAAACACACAGTCTCTCTCTATATACATCTACTCTCTTAATCCATCCATGTATTTTTCCTTTTCATTTTCCTTCTCTCCCCCTTCCATTTGTATCTCTATCTCCCTTCTTATCTCCTACTTTTTCTCTCTATATCACTCACCAAACATACACATTACTCTCCATATATATCTATCTCTCCCTCCCTCCCTCTTCCTTTTCCTCTCTCTCTCTCTCTTCCCCTTCTCTCTATCTCCCTTTCATTTCTCTCCCTTTCTTTCCTTCTCTCTCACTTCCCTTAATGCACGTCATCAATAAAAAAAATTGTGCTTACACTAAAATAAATTGACACCATTTATATAAATGCTTTGAAATTAATGTACATCATACATCTAGCTACATCAAATCATAAATCAACATCAACTATGAAAACAATTCATATAGTGAAAGAATTCAAAGAGAATTATAAATCAAAATCTACACTAAAATCAATGAATATAGTGCAAGTAGTCAAATAGGATTATAAATAAACATGTACACTAAAATCAATGCATGTAGTTCAAGAAATAAAAAAGGATTAGAGCTCAACATGTACACTGATATCAATGCATCGAATGAAAGAAATGAGTTAAAATTAAAAAAAAAAAAACTATACTGGAATAAATCCATCGAGTGCAGTCAATAAAATAGGACTAGAAATCAACATATACACTAAAATAAATGCATCTATTTTAGTGAATAACATTTTCTCCTCTCTCTCTCTCTCTCTCCCCACCCCATCCCCCCCACAACCACCTTATATATATATATATATATATATATATATATATATATATATATATATCCTTTACATATCTCCTTCTTTCTCTCTCTATCTCAATCCCAAAACACACATTCTCTATGTCTCCATATCTATCTCTCCCTCCCTCCCTCTCTTTGTCTCTCTCTTCTTCCCTCTCACCCCCCTCTATCTATATCTTTATCTCCCTATGCCTATCATTTTTTCTCTATCTATATTGCCCATAAAATATACACATTCTCTCTCCATATCTATCTATCTCTCTCTTCCTCCCTCTTCCTCTCCCCCTTTCTCTCTTCCCCTTCTCTCCCTCTCTATATTCCCTTTCTCTCCCTCTCTCCCCTCTCTCTCTTCCCTTAATGCACATCAACAAGAAAAAAAAATGTACTTACACTGAAATCGATGTACATCATACATCTACCTACATCAAATCAGAAATCGACATTTACAACGAAATTAATGCATCTAGTGCAAGAATTAAAATGGAATTAGAAATATCTCAAACTATTTTCTTCTATTGTTCTTATTGTGACACATCTTAGTTTTCCATATTGTCATACGGATCATATGAAAATGGCGATTGAAATCATAGACTATTCAAATATTTAATTTGAGTTGTTGTAGTAAATTCCATACCTTGTCTCACTTTCTCTCCAATATTAATAGTATTTTTCTCCAAATTCAATCATTGGGGCTTATGGAGTGTTAAACTGCAAGTAAGTTTCAACGGTAGTTGTTTTCTATTACATCGTTTGAATGCAGGGTGAATAACAATGTTGAATGATGGAAAATGGGAATAATAAAAATGTAGCTCATTAAAAATAGTTTACAGTTTCAAGAAGCAAACATTTTAGGCAAGTGATCATTTAATTTAAGATGAAGGCTAAAGTATTTTACTTTTGGTTGAACTATTGTAACACAGAAATAAATGCACGTCATGAATAAAAAAGAGTGCACTTATAGTAAACTCAATGCACACTACTAATATATTTAATTTTAAATTAATGTACATCGTATATATATCTACATCAACTGAAAAATCAACATCCACACTAAAATAAATGCACCTAGTTCAAGAATTAAAAAATAATTAGAAATCAACATCTAAACTAAAATCAATGCATTCAGTGCAAGCAATGAAATAGGATTAGAAATCAACATGTACACTAAAATCAATGCCTCTAGTGCAATAAATCTAATAGGATTAGATATCAACACATACACTAAAATTACTACATCTAGTGAAATTAATAAAATAAGATTAGAAATAAAAAAACTACAATAAAATCAATGCATTTAATGTAATCAATGAAATAGGAGTAGGAATCGGCATTTAAAATAAAGTAAATGCATTTGTTTCAATGAATAACATTTTATATCCTCTCTCTCTCTCTCTCTCTCTCTCTCTCTCTCTCTCTCTCTCTCTCTCTCTCCCGCCATATATATATATATATCCCTCCATCTCTCCATATCTATCTATGTCTCACTCCCTCTCTCTCTTCTTTCCTCTATCTCCCTTCATCTACATCTCTATCTCCCTTTGTCTCTCCTTATTTGTCTCTCTATATCACCCCTCAAACAAGCACACACATTCTCCATATCTATCTATCTCTCTCACCCTACCTCTTCCTCTCCCCCTCTGTCTCTTCCCCTTCTATCTACCTCTCTTCCCATTATCTCCCTCCCACTCTCCTCTCTCCCTCACTCTCCATATTTCGCTTATCACTACTCTCTCTATCCACCTTTCTCCCTACATTTTAATTTTTTTCTCCCTCTCTCTCTCCCTTCCTCCCTTCCTCTCTCTCTCAATTCATATTTATCTTCCTTCCTCTCTTTACCATTGTACCCCACCTCACTTTATCTCTCCTCCCCATCATACTCTCTCTCTCTCTCCACCGTCTAACTATTTCACTATCTCCCCCTTAATTTTACATTACATTTCCCCACCTCCATTTTTCTATCCCCCAATCCTACTCTCTCTCTCTCCACCCTCCAACTCTATCACTATCTCCCCCTTACAATTTACGTGCAATTTACATGTCACTTACTTACTTAAATTACATCTACACATCTCCCCCGAGCCCCCACTCCCTTAATCTAGATATGTGTGTGTGCTTATTTCCCAAAATTTAATTAATATTGACATAGTTACTTACCTACATTACACAAATTCCGCTATACTAGGTCATAGAGCGTCTCTCAACTCAATTAAATCACAAAAAAAGGTATTAATTGCAAAAATAAATAAATACAATATTAGATGAGTAAATAATTGCATAATTAATCATATGATAAGAAATTAAAGGAAACTATTGAACACTCTATTCTATTTGAATGGGTCCTACCTCCATAAAATAGAGTATTGTTGTTAATTTACAACATTATTAAATTAATAAATCTTGCAAAATTAATCCATTATTAATTTCTGATATAGATTAATTAAATAAGTTTGATACACAACATTATTTAATTTCATTATTAATTTAAAATATAAATTAACTAAATAAGTTTAATACACAATATAATTTAATTAAATAAATTAGTGTATAATGTAAGTTAGTTAAATAAATTGATATACAAGATAAGTTAACTAAATAAATTAATTTACTAACATAAATTATTTTACTACAAATCTACAACATAAATAAATTAAATTAATTAATATTCAACATAATTGATCTACTACTAATATGTAACATAAAAAAATTAATTCTAATTACATTATATATAGTTTATATATCTGCAAGTGAAAATTTGAAAATTATAACTTTTCCATCATAAATAATGCTTGCACTCCAAGGGTTATCCATGTAGAATGGATAGGGACTAATAAGTTAAACATAAATTTTCTTAATATTAAAATAAGTTTTCTTCTCAATTTTCTAATAATAGTAACACATATATATTTCCAAGATTATTGCCAAATAATATTGTCTACAAAATCCAAAACTCCTTTTAACCTCCATTTAATTGATGTAAAATTCAAATTAAGAAATGAGAGTTACAAAAATTTAGTCAAAAATAATTCCATGTGACTTTTCACGACGACCAAATTTCTAGATCAGTGATACCTTCAATGGTGATCTTCAAATCCTTGTAGAATATCAAATCTTCACTCATATCCACAAGAAAAATACCTCCTTTCTATTCAGACAATTAAAATCATAATTTGAGATAGCTAAAGAAAAAATTGTAACTAACCAAATCAAATTAGAATATCTAAAATTTTTGAAGAATGGATTTACGCATATGGAAAACATATCATCCATAACTGTTGAAAGATAATGGATAATCCTTAATTAGTGTGAGTTGGTTCACGAAACCTTAGGATAGGAATTAATTTTTATTTCTTAGGGTATGGCTCTAACTTCTCTATATCAATGTATGCTATATAATGCTTGAGTTGTATTGAGAATGTAGAGCATTCTGCAGAGCCAGACTCTCCTGGTTCAGACTCTCTTTCATAGAGCTGACGAGTGAGTTTTTTATTTATCAATTCAAAAATCACATTTTATCATGATATCAGAGCTCCAGGGTCAAATCATAGCCAAAGTGTTGTGTTCCCTATGAGTATCCAAGTGGTAGAGGAGAAGCCCTTGATGACTGAGTGATTTTTTTTTCTTAGGTATTAAGCGGATAAGCACGGGTTTGAGAGGAACAATCGTGTTTATCATCGTGATTCTTGCAACAACAGTCATGCCATTGTCATGGAATTGAGCTGAACAAAGGTGTCGATCAAAGGGAGACTTACTGAGCTTTTTTTTCATCACGATCGTTGCAAAAATTGGGTCAGTAAGTGTGCTAAGGAGATCTAAAGAAGATCTGAGCCAATGGACACCACTGATGAAGGAAGAAATCTGATGAAAGGTCACCGATGAAGGAATTTGCTGAAAGTTCATCGATAAAATAAGAGATCTGAAATAGATATTGCTACTACAGAGGATTCGAAATCTTGTCACACATCGTGCAAAACAACCTATTGGATTGATCACAGATGAGGTAGATTTGTATCATAACATTTCTTTTTGTAAGGATCTACGATAAATCTATCATTTTTTTTCCTATTAATTATTTTTTGAATCGTTAAGATGAATAATCAAATAATCAAAGCATACTTGAATGAGAGTAGCAAACTCGATGGCTCCAATTACTTTAATTGGAAGTTCAAGATGCAGACTATGCTAGAAGCACAAAGTGCTTGGACGATTGTAAATGGGGATGAGTAAAAGCCAAGAGTGGGAGAAACATCAGTTCTAGACTGGGAGAAAAGGGAAGGAAGAGCAAAGACGTTTCTCAAGATGTCAGTGAAAGACCGGATCATACCACATATCAGAGAATGCAAATCAACAAGTGAAATATGGACAGTATTGAAGGATTTGTATGAGATCAGGAATAAAAATCTTCTTTTGTTTTTGAAGAGAATGATTCTATCCATAAAAAAGGAGGAGAATGAAATATTTTCTTCTTTCATATCGCACATCAAATATCTGAAGAACAAATTGGCAGATATCAATGAGATTGTAGCAGATGCAGATTTAGTCACAATTACCATGAATAGTATAATTGATGATTACCAAATGTTTATCACTGGGATAAGTGCGAGAAAGAAAATCCCAAAGTTTGAAGAACTGACAGGAATATTAATGCAAGAAGAAGAAATAAGATTGACTTTAAAACCCTAGAGTGTATATCTTGCATTAATGGCAAAAAATAAATTCTTCAAAGCAAAGGGAAATCCATCACAGCAAAATGAAGGAAACCCACAAAAAAGACCGAATCAAGCTCAAGGTATGTATCCGAATAGAAATGACTCTATAATAAAATGTTTTCATTGCGGAAAACTCAATCATATGGCTAAGGAGTGCAGGATTAAAGAAATTTCATGAAGAACAACAGAGGCATAAAATACATGTAGGTCATTTCGTAGATGATGACCATGTTCAGGACTTCATATTTTTCATGGCAGACTTTGATGAGAATGTTGAAGCAGACATCTGGTATGTGGATTAGGGAGCATCCACACATATGACGGGAAATAGAAAATGGTTTGAATATTTTAAAAAAAATCAACAATGGAGAAAAAATATACCTTGGTGATGATTGAAGTCATTAGATCAAAGGGTGCGGGAAAATTCCTGTTATTTTACCTTATGGTAATATCAAACATATTCATAATGTAATGTATGTACCCGGAGTTACAAAGAATATGATTTCTGTATCCATGATTACAGATCAGTATCTCAAGGTGGAATTTATTAAATCTAACTATTATATTAAATATTTGTTGGATGGCATGAAGAATATTGCTTCAGGAATTCGAACAGGAGGTCTGTACAAATTGAATGTGAGGAAAACACCATATCGAGCCTTGAAAACATCAATTTTGACTACAGAAGAGCTATGGCACCAGATACTTGGTCACATTAACTTCAACGATTTGTTTTTACTTCAAAAAAGGAAACTGCAAGAGGTCTTCCTACATTAAAACAAGTGTGCATAATGATTGTGAAGCTTGTGTGTTAGGAAATATGCATAGAGAAGAATTATTTGTTCAAGTAGAAAATAAAAAGAGAGACATACTTGAATTAGTGAACACTAACCTATGTGGACCCCTAAAAAACAAAGTCATTAGGAGGTGCACTGTAGTTTCTACTGTTTGTTGATGACTGCACAAAGTTTTCTTGGGTATATTTTATGATTAAGAAAATTCACACATTTGAATACTTTAAGAAGTCAGATACATGATGGAAAATCAAACAGGGAAGCACATAAAAATTCTCCGCTCCGATCAAGGGGGAAAATACAGGAAGGAGGAATTTACCAAGTATTGTAAATACCATGGAATATTACAATAATTCACAGTACCCCATACTCCTTAGCAGAATGGAGTAGCAGAAAGAAAGAACATAACATTGGTGGAGTGTGCTAGGAGCATGTTTAAAGGTAAGGGTCTTTCGAATGGTTTTTGGGCTGAAGCATTGAATACTGCAGTTTACTTGAAAAATATGAGTCCTGCAAGAAGTCTTGAGTTTAAAACTCCTTTTGAAGCATTATTTGAATTTAAGTCTGCAGTAAAACATTTAAGAGTATTTGGATCTAAAGAATTTTCCCACATTCCAAAGGAAGATGGAATAAAACTAGATTCAAAATCCACCAGATGTACCTTTGTAGGGTATTGTTCATAATTTAAATATTATAGATTATTAAATTCCTCTACTTACAAGATCTTTGTTAATAGAGATGTCATGTTCCATGAGCAGGTTTCTGATGAATCTGATAAAAGAAATGAGGAATGTGATATTCCGTTCTTGGTGGAAGGAAGTGAAGAAATAGGTAGCAGCCATGAGAAGAAGCAAAAGGCAGAGGCAGAAAGTTCACATACAGTAATAAAGTTGATTCCTTCAAAGGAAAACATGTTCGAAGCTACACCAATGCTCAGAAGATCAGGTAGGCAGATTTGATTTCCTGCTAGATATAGGGAGAATGCCTTTATAACTAGTATGAGGAATGTTGTTGAACCTTCTATTTATAGAGAAGAAAATAAATTTAGTGAACGGAAAGAAGCTATGGAACACAAATACGAATCTATTATAAAAAATAATACTTGGGAGATGTTTGAACTGCTTGAAGGGAAACAAACCATAGGTTGTAAATGGTTGTATAAACCCAAGATTAATGCAGATGGAACCATAGATAAATTAAAAGCTAGATTGGAAGCAAAGGTGTATTCACAAAAAGAAGTTATTTACTATGAGGAAACCTTCGCCCCTGTAGCTAAACTAAACACTATCAAAATGATGATTTCTTTAGCTACGAAATATTGGATGATTCACCAACTAGATGTAAAATATGCATTTTTAAATGTAGAGTTGAAAGAGGAGGTTTACCTATAGAAACCTAAGGGGTTTGTCCAGAAATGGAAAGAACATTTATTCTATAGATCAAAGAAAGGTTTATATGGACTAAAAGAAGCACCAAGGTCAAGGTATGATAAGATTTATTCATTTTTTCTGCAACATGGTTATAATCGAACTAAAAACACCCCTAATCATTATACTGTGAAAGATGAAAATGGGATCATAGTGTTGATTTCTTTGTATGTAGATGATCTAATTATTAAAGGTGATGTTGTTGATCTAATCAAAGAAATCAATCAGCAAATGTCACAAATGTTCGAAATGAAAGACCTTGGTGAACTAAGATACTGTTTGGGTCTTGAGATCTGGAGAGATTCAGGACGAAATTTTTTGTCCCAGGGTAAGTATGTCAAAGGTTTACTGGAAAGATTTAGGATGGATCAGTGCAAGGTTGTAGTAGTACCATTACAGCAGAACATTAAACTTCAGAGTGAGGATGGCTCTAAAGAGGCTGATGCGACACTTTATCGATAGTTGGTTGGGAGTCTAATCTACTTAACCACTACTAGACCAGATTCAGCTTATGAAGTTAGTGTGCTAAGTTAATATATGTCCAAGCCACTTGAGATTCATTGGAATGCAACAAAAGGTGTTTTAAGGTATCTACAAGGAATTGCAGATCATGGTATTATTTATACTGATTCTTCTGATGTTAGATTGACAGGATTTACAGATTCTGACTAGGTTGGAAATGTAGACAACCGAAGATTCATAACAGGTTATGCATTCAACATTGGATGCAGGGTGATTACATGGAGTAGTAAGAAACAAAACAAAGTTTCTTTGTCTTCAGCCGAAGAAAAGTATCAAGATGTGTGCACATAAACATGTGAGGAAGTTTGGTTGCAAAGACTTCTCCAAGATATTGGGGAAGAACGTAAAGATGCAACAAAAATCAGATCTGACAACTAGAGCTCAATCAAACTTGCTAATAATCTGGTGTTTCACAAGAACACTAAACACATTGACACACAATTCCACTTTGTCAGGGAGAAAGTTCAATCTAAAGAAATCCATCTTGTATATTGTAAAACATGTGATAATGTTGCTGACATTTTCACTAAGCCTCTTGGAAAAATTAAGTTTTAAATGTTTAGGGAGATGTTAGGCATATTTTTGAACCCCTTCTCCATTAAGGGGGAGTGTTGAAAGATAATGGAGAATCCTTAATTACTGTGAGTGGGTTCACGAAACCTTAGGATAGGAATCAATTTCTATTTCTTAAGGTATGTTTCTAACTTCCCTATATCCATGTATGCTATATAATTTGTGAGTTGTATTGAGAATGTATAGTGTTCTGCAAAGCCAGGCTCTCCTGGTTAATAATCCCTTTCATATAGATGACTAGTGGGTTTTTTAATTATCAATTCAAACATCACATTTTATCAATAACTAAAGTATATAACTTATTTTGAATATATTTTTGATGTTTAGAGATAGTTAAAGAATGATTTTTATGGAGCGAGACAACTATCCTGTATAGTACCAGGAACACAATAAACTTAAAGTAGCAGCACCACAAAATTCTTAGACTTTCCATAAATAATAAAACATCAATTCCTTCAAAAGTAAGATCTAGTTTTTTGAGATATTTTGAGGATAGGTTATGTTAATTTGATGGTGCCTCATACAAAATATCTCAACTATCATGTATAGTACCAGAAACACAATAAACGTAAAGTAGCAACACCACAAAATGCTTGGATTTCCCATAAATAATAAAACAACGATTTCTTCAAAAGTAAGATCTAGGTTTTTGAGATATTTTGAAGATAGGTTATGTTAATTTGATGGTGCCTCATATAAAACATCTTAAGTAGAAATTATTTTTCAAGAGTAGCACCAAACAATAATGGGTTACAAAACCATCATAAACTAATTTATTTTCAAAGATAAATGCAAAACATGTTATTCTTATAGTATTTGACAATAATTTACAAGAAATACCAATAAATGCAATGGAAGAAACTTTGTTTCTAATATCATATATAACAATTAAAATGGACTATTACAAGTTCATAAGTAAAATTGGACTAAAAATAGAGTAAAAAGATGTAAAAATAAGACATTTATGTAGCCTAATGCCTAGGTGGTTAAATTTATTAATGTATCATATTCTATGGTTTTCTTTCTGTTTTAGGGACAAAATATGAAAAGGGCAATGAAATGTAGCATACCTGTGGGAGTAATATGGGGTATTTATGAAGCTACACAATGTAATTTGTGTGTTTTTGTGTGTGTGATTTCTAGTAAATAAGGCTCATGTAGTAGTGTGAAAAAAATGAATGTAAGGCTTACTATAATGTTAAGAAGAATTAGAAACTATTATAAATAAGTAAAAATATTGTAATAGAGATTCAAACAAGATTATTCTAATTCTATTGAGCATTCCTTAAAAAATAATCTCTTTATATTAAGAATAATATATGGTGTTACCATACCTCAAGGGTATTATCTACTTTTCTTGTGTTCAATTATAATATTTTGAATGATTTCATTTATATTAAGTGTTTCTTTCATATTAAATTTTTGAGAAATATTGAAGCTTGCAACAAAGAAAAACATCATTTTATAAATTATTAACTTTATCAAATCTCTATATCATGTGAATTTTTACGTCATTTCATTTGTGTACTATTAAATATTTTGACCCGTCATCCCCCGTCATCTTTTCTTGTAAAAAAAAAAAAATTGAAAAAGAAAAAAAAACATACCCAAAATTAGGGTTTTGTATGAACATTTTACTCCCTAATACATCTCTTTTGTGTAAGTAAGATTTAAAACAACAAATATAAAACGCTCCGATTTTATTATAATCACATGGACCTTAGAGAGATATTATGAATATAGTTAGGTAATATCCTAATTACTTTGCGTCTATTATGACTAGTTTTATTAAATCTAGGGATATAGATAAATCAAAAATAAAAACATAACAAAAAAAACTGTAAATTTAATAATATTCTCTTAATTTTAAAAATACCAAAATACACACCATAATATATATATATATATATATATATATATATATATATATATATATATATATACCCTATAACTTATGATAACGTGATCAAATAATAAAACAACCTGTAAAATATGATAGCATGATCAAATAATTATTATTGAAGAAATCACTTCATATATATTATAGCATGATCAAATACTTATTATTGAAGAAATCACTTCATAGGACATGTATGCTATAAACAAAATACATCCAATATATTTAATACAATGGAATACATGTATATTTATAATTTCTTAAGAGTATTGCTATAAGTCTATGATATTTCTTCTCACTTCCAAGTGGACCTTTTCCATGTTTATAATTTATTACGAGTATTCCTATAAGGCTATGATATTTCCTATCACTTCCAAGTGCTCCTTTTCCATGTTTACAGGAAAACACCTATCTAGGTAATTCATATTATATTCCTTATGATTTTAATTTGATAAAGCACTGTGATTTTGTAATTAAAATGTTATATATATATATATATATATATATATATATCTATATATCTATATATATATATAATACAGGCAAAATTGAGTAAAATGTAATAAAAATTTAGAGATAAATATGGTAAATAAAAATCTTTTAAGTCTTCTCAAGCTATTATATTTTATTCGAGCCACATCCAACAAAAATCTAAAATGGAAGGAGAAATGGGATTTTTTAAACCATTAACATATTGAAGAACTCATTGGAATGCAAGATGCAGTTTAAAATCATAATAAATTCAAGTTAATATTTTGGAAAAACGCCTAATTTCCCGAGGAAAATACAGAGCATCTTTATAACATATCAACAAATTTATTAAAATGATTTACAGGTTCTAGCTTTGATACAATTATATACATTTAAATGATGATTTACTACAAACCTTAATTCCAGGAATTATGGAAATAATGTAAGGAAATTATGCACATGGGTAAGGTTAGTTATAAGGATAGAAAATCTTTATGGATTTCACTACCTTTAATTAGTGGTAATTAGAGTAAGTTGTCAATGTCTAAATTGTTGTTGAACGTGTGAATTTTGTTAGAAATTAATGGAGAAAATTCAGTTAGGATAGGATTGAGATTCTAATTCTAGATCTCAAATCCTAATATTCAAGGAGTGGTTCAAACCACCCAATTGTCAGAAAGCCTATATGTACTAGGTTGTTCTATTGATTGAATGTATCAGATTGTGTGAGTGTGTTTCTACACTCTCCAGGTTCTCACCTGGAGAGCCATTTCATTAATTTTATCATGGTATTGGAGCTCGTAAGATCAGAGCCCTATGCATTGGGAGGCCAAGAGCCCGAGTCGAGGCCGTGAAGGAAAATTACGTGGTCATGAAGGACTGAGCCGTTGAGAGAGCCCATGACTGAGCTGTGCGTGGAGGCACACCGCAGGGAGCTACCACGAACTTGCGTTTTCCATCAATTGGTCGTCGTTGGGGCTGAGGGGAATAAAAAAAAAGAGTTTATTGACAACTCTACCTCTTCATGCTGGGATCGGTGATGGTCCTGTTGATTCATGTTTGTGAATATATTTGCTTGCTCGAGTGATTCTGTCATCACTGAAGAATTGTGAGTGTGGTTTTTTAGGTTTGTTGATGTGAGCTCGTTGATCTGTGTGGGCATTTGACCTAAGAACAGTCATATATGGCTTTGAATGGGTGTGAAGCTGGTAAATTCTTGCCAGATTTGACCCGGTGTGTTATTCCTTGGTTAGCATTGGCGTATATTCCTGGATCAGGAATTTGGAAGGCAATGTGGGTATCATGGATTAGTGTTTCTCTGCATAGTGGTTCTTGGTTGGGGCTAGTGCAGATCACAAATATTAGAACGTGTTGGCGACTGGATAGACGATGCGAACAACAATTTTCCAACCACTCTACTTCCGTTGGTTACGAATGATATCATTCTCAATAATACCCTACGATGCTTGATATAAGCTTGGTGCAGAGCCAACAATTCTAAAGGTGTCGAACAGATCCATACTCCTAAAATCCCTACGAATACCCATGCATTCTGGTGGATTTTTTAGGAAATTGAATAATCCAGAACAAACCGTATCCAAGACTTGGAGAAGCTTGAGAGGCTAGCCAGGGACAACGTTTGGAATTCAATTTGCATATTTGATGAGGGCAGGTCCACGGTGCTCATTGGAGTGCTGAGGGAATCTAGGGACGAAGAGGGTCAGATTTCCAACGAGGAAGTAATTGGGTTGTGCTGCCACTGGACAAAGCGATGAAGCGAAAGGTCGGTGGGGTGGTGGAGCTAGAGCCTGGCATACTCTATCTATCTGTCTTGGAGGCAGTGTCACGTGATTTTTCAAAGATTTTCTCTATTTTGTGCAATTGTCTTTGTTGAGGAAATTCCTCATTTATTTTTTTGGTGATCATGATAGCGACGTTGTTGAAGCTATGATTGCTAGAGGTTGTGATTTTCTGCTGAGATGGATAATTGGCTGCATGAATAGCAGTCCCTATTACTACGTTATCTTTAGAGCCCAGAGGATGATATTGCATGTTAATGCTTGTGTGATCTACTTGTGTGGTCTAGCAGATTCACTTTGAAATTTTATTGATTGAGAAACAACCCATCTTATCAAAAATATGTCTCATTATAAATTTTTAATTACATGCATCAGAATTAGACATTGATTGCATTGTCAGCTTGTTTGAGAGGTCATTTGTTGCTCATCGCAAGAGCTGAGGGTGCTAAGCCCTGCGTGGCATAGAAGCCACAGTCTACAAGGTTCTACTGTTGAAGAGCTGCCAAAGGGAGGATTCACGCCTGCGTGGTAACGGGGTTGTTGGAGCTCGTAAGAGGACCGAGTGGAGTCAAAATCTGGAAGCAAGACAAAACCAGATAAGCTAGACCTTTTTAACAACATGTCTATATTTTTAGATATTTTTTCTTATGATGATGATGATGATGCTATTCTCATTTTGGCATTTGGAGGAATTAGCATGAGTAGTATTTTTAAGTCTGGAATTTTTTCAGAATAACAATGTGGTTCTGTTGATGACCACGAGAAATAAGAGGCACAAGCTCTTGTGCAAGATCCTAATATTAAAGAGTCACGAGTTGATCTTCAGGAAGGATGTAAAGAGGAACAAAGTATTGAAGATAAATTCGACGAGCCACTTGAAGCTGATTGCGAAGACGTGGCAGAGGAAGACAAGGCTGGAGAGAATTTAAAATGTGATAATCTCATCAATATTTATGTGTGTGCAGATGACAACATTGCTAAAATTTACATGCGTGACACCAGAAATGGTGAGAGAAAATAGTTTCCTACTAAGCCTCTCATAACTTTCAAAAGGGCGAGGATACGCGTTCAAGCTTTCCATCACTGGGGAAGAAATGAGGCAAAAATACATCACTATCTCATGAAAAAGAAAGTGAAGATGAATCTTGATCCACAAATGAACAAATATGGCCTCACAAGCATAAAAACCAAGATGAAAACTCTGTTACCAAGTTTTTATGTCTTTTTACCATTGTAATCCTAGCTGAGACTAGACTAGAAGGCATATGTTATCATATGTTATTGTTCTATACCCTTTCTCCATTAAGGGGGAGTGTTAGAAATTAATGTAGAAATTTTAGTTAGGATAGGATTGAGATTCTAATTCTAGATCTCAGATCCTAATATTCGGGGAGTGGTTCAAGCCACCCGATTGTGAGAAAGCCTATATGTACTAGGTTCTTCTCTTGATTGAATGTATCAGATTGTGTGAGTATGTTTCTACACTCTCCAGGTTCTCACCTGGAGAGCCATTTCATTAATTTTATCAAATTTTTTAAATTTGGGTAAAATATATTATATTTGGTTCATGATTTTTGGACTTAACCTTTAGAGTTAGAATGGTGTTTTGTTTTGTTTTTGTGATTAGTTGGTTCACATATCTGTCATTAATGACCATTAAGTATATAGTATGATTAATGATCAGTAGGAAATTTAATTTTGAGAATGCTATGAGAATTGAATTTATAATGTGTAAATAACAAAAATGATTTAATTAAGAAAAAATTTAAAATTAAACTCTCAAAACTAATATGATATATTATTTTTCATTATTTCTAATTAAAAAAAACTTCTTTATATTCACACCTAAATATAATATTACTACACATGTTGTTTTCTGAGCATAAGATATAATATGCACATATAAATGGTGTATTACTTTCCTTTCACTTGTTGGAGGGAGAGAAGAGTTGTGTAAGACAAGCTAGTCTTAATGATATTGTGATGTGTTTCTCATTAACAACTATCTCATTTTATTCCATATATATTATTTTAATTTAATATAATATAAATATATATATATATATATATATATATATATATATATATATATATCATATTTATTATTAGAAAAATGTAAATATAAAACAAATTTTTATAAGGTGTATATCCATAATATTTTTAAATATATTTTAACACATATTTTTGAGATTCTTTTAATGTGATTAATAAATTTAAAGTTAATTTTGTAAATAACTTCTTTTAAATCTAATAAATTTATTATAAAGATGAAAATGTTGATATAATATTAAATAATTTTATATGTTTTTAAATATTTTTTTTTAATCTAAATCTAGTATATGAGAGAAAGAGATGTTGTCACTAAATGTTACATTAAAAAAATATTAAAAATATATGTTCTCTAACTGTGCTTAAGCTCTATATGATGGAGAGGTAAATCTTGTCACCTAAGGTTACATTTAAAAACATTTAAAATAAATATTGTTTTCTTAAAAAAATGCATATGATCCTTGTTCATACAAGAATAAGAATGCATGCTTGTTTCTTGAAATGATTATGTGCATTGAAGTATGGGTCATTGTGCTAAAAAAAATACATGTTGCATGCACAAAAAGGTAGTCATTGTGATATAGAAAATATGTTTTTGTGTGTAGATAAAGAAAGTTATCATGTTAATTTTGTTGAAAAGAATAATCTCTTGGGAATATTACCTATCTATATGAATTGTGGTAATTTCTTGTTATTTTTGCCTATTTTTTATGCATTAAATATGGTTATCAATGGTAATTCTTTGAAAAGGGAATCATGAGAAATTTGAAAAACAAGTATGTATTTGCTTACATGAAAATAATAATTAATGATTGTACGTAATTCTAGATAAGGGAATATGTGTTGTTGGTCACATTAAAGAATGGCTATTATGATAAGCTCTTTCATGCACAATACATAGTCATTGTGTTATAGAGATATGTTCCTCCCATGGATAAAAGAACCATTGAGCTATATTTATTTAGAAAAAGTTATATGTGATTACTTTTATGCTATCATAAATATTAAGTTAGTTTCTTTAGGAATAATATCATCTATATGCATGCAAGATTTGTATTAGATTTCATTGGAAATAATATACATTTGTGTGTGGGAAATGATAGCATGTTGTGTTAGTCTACATTGGAAAAGACTCTTTGGGGAAGAAGATTAATTACATGAACAAAAACTATACTAATTTGTTGGTTTCCTCGAAATATTATATGGGTAATGTTGGTGTAATATTTGGAAAAGAAGACATGTATTTATATTCTTTATTTCATTAGTTTTATGGAAAATAAAACATTTTTTTGCATGCTCTATTATGCTATATTTCCTCAAAAAGGAAACATGTATTTGTATGCTCTATTTTGTTAAGCATTATTTTGGGAAGATCCTTTTGGAAAGTATATGCATTTTCATCCATAGAAACAACATTCATTGTGTTATCTTTATTTACATATTTTCATGCACCAAAAGTAATAGTTGAATGGTTGGTTATTTTGATAGATTTTATGTAATTCATATGCACGAAGATCATAAATGATGTGTTAGATTCCTTTAAAGGAATGTTTGGAGAGTTGTAGTGATATGTCTTGCAATAATGTGTGTTTATGTGAGGGCAAGATTAGTTAATTTGGTATTTGTTTATAGAAATGGATTGATGGTTATATGTTTATAACTAATGCATATGTAGTGTTGTTAAAGAAAGCATGTCACGATATTTTGTTTACATTTCATGAATGTACATGCATATATGGTGAAGCAAAATTAGTATAAATTTATGAATTGGTTTGATTAATACTTGATTTAATCATGATATCAAATGTTGTTGACAATAGAAGTTACAATAAAAGGTTTCAACATATAAAGATGTATTAAGTTACCATTATAGCAGGAAATAATTTAGTGTTATATGCATATTGAAGTAATTTCAGCTACATGATAATCCATTGATGGCAAGAACTAGGCCCTAAAAACAAAATGCTCAATGGTTTGTAGGTAAATGATGCCATGATGATTGTAATAGCTTATAACAAGTTATGTTGTTTTTGATATGATACTTTTTATAATATTTTATGACAATGGTCAAGGTATGGACTCCCTTATAACCATTGAGTGAGGGGTGAACACTATCGCAAGTGTTTAATAATAAAATTAAATGTTTGTTGGTTTTGACTGTATGGGGTTTCGAGGGTATATTCGTGTCTAATGATGTGGTTGTCTATTGTGCCATTTTTATGATGTTGATTCCTTGCATGTTGTGATGTTTGTATTTTTAAGAATATTATTAACTAATTGAGTTAAAAGAATCATGGAATTGATGCAATTTTACATCAGAAATTTTATGTTAATATGCTACAACAATAGTTGTGAATGGTTATGTAATTTACTATTCCCTTACTAAATTTACTATATGTAGTGATGAAGATTCTATCTAATGGTTAATGAGGAATCTGGAATAGTAATTTGGATAGTTACCTGTGGGTAAATTGTGTAAAAATTTTCTAACTCCATACATTTTCATGCGAGGTTGCGAGGGCATGTTATAAGCGGTATCAGAGTTGAAGGTTGCAGCACTAGCACCTTTTGGTAATTGGTAAGATGAATAACAATCGAGGTATGATACTAGTGGGCAAAAGTTGAGGTAGGATTCAAAAACAAATACATATTGATATACGCAGTAGAATAATTTTTACCTTAGATGCATGATGCATGTTTATAACTGCATTGAAGAGCAGTAAGTAATAAAGTATGCTGCTAAACTATGCTCATGATATTTGCATCTTGATGAAAATAAAAGACAATAAAACCTTTTTTGCACTTATGAATAATCTTGAGCACTCACTACTGAAAGTTAAAATTGACTACCAACCTCTGTAAATATGAAAATATCAATGATACATTTAATTAATATGACTAACGTTACAATGCACCACTTTTAATGATTTAATGCATGAAGGTAAAATATGGTGAATGTCCTTGAAGATAATGATAGTGTGTTTTAAAATGACATTGAAAGAATACATTTAGATGTTAAAAATAAAAAATGATTCGAATAGTGAGAGTTGAATGTAACAACTATTTGTTGATTGAGTCTTGTCATGGTTACATTAAGATGGTTGGTAGCATTGACTAGTTACTGCTGCATGACAAACTATTAAGAATTATATGCATGAATTGGATTTGAGTAAAGATTATTACAAATTGTTTACAAGTGATTATGGTAGTTACTTCATGTGTTTGTCTAATGGACACAATACACTGTGGGAAATTGGAAATTTTTGGATTGTTACCCTAACTGTTATTAAAATTTAGACATTAATTAATATTTGCATATAATTTATGCATGACAATAGTGTATGCACGAAACTAAAATGATTAGGAAAGTGAATACTTGTTTAAAAAATGCATATCTATGACTAACATTGATGATGGGATTAAGTAGGGGTAGCTTTACGGGAATAAGAAAACCTATGAAGGTAAAATGTTGCAATACGAATCGCAACCGTAAATGAGAAAGTATAATGTTATGATATGCATGCTTGTGTTATTTTGAAAATAAAAATGCATACCACCTATATGTCAGTTATGTTTCATGTGAATTTAAATATTTTGAACCATGTTGTATGAGTGCATGATGTACATAAATGTTTATTTTGTTTTAATGATAATGTGCATATGATTTACTATGAAAATTACTTTGGAAATAGTGCTAAAAGATAATTTCACATTCTATACTGTTCTGAAGAGTTTTGAAAGGCTAAGACACCTTAGGTTAATGGTGATTTCCTATCCATAATGCTTGATGTCACTTGCTTGCCTAGATTTCCTCTCCCTAGAGATAAAATGTTCTCAGTAAGGGAAAATATTTGTCCAATATGATAAGAGTGGAAAAAAATTGAGGCAACTTTGTTGATTTGGAGACTTTTGGAGGAGGCCCAAAATTCCTCATAGATGGGGCGCTTTCAAAGGAATAGGAAGGACATTGGCTAGAGGAACCTTGTATTGGACCCTGTGTGGTCATTGGAATTCTTGACTTGGTTGGCAAGTGGAAATCTAGACTTAGCTTTGTACAGTCTCTATTAGAGAACTATCTAGATGTGAAAATGACTTGATATGGTTGTGGAAACTAGTTCCCATTATTTGGGAGGAGAATTATTTTTCCCATTATAGTTATCATAGTGGAACAATTTAACTAATAAATTATGTGTTTTATTAAAATGGATTTTTTATACGATTATGTAAATATTTTATGTACACCTTGATAGGAAAGGAGCCTAGTGATTTGAAAGGAATGACTGGAATTATATGTTCCTTTATTGTATTACTAATATTTTGAATGTCTTAGGAGGGGATAGGACAATATACACTTGGTGCATTTATTTATCATTTCAATGATTAGAGAGCTAGGTGCTCTGTGAGTACTTTTAGAAGTACTACATGGATGTCTTTAGCGGGAGCTAAGACAATGTGCACTTGGTGCATTGATTTGTTGATATTCAACAAGATGATGATCCTAGTGAAAATTAAGCACCTACACTAGGTGGGGCTTGCAGGCTATTTTTAGGTGATGTGTCTATTTTTAGAATTTGGATCAAAATCTATTTTTAGCGCTAATCTATTTATATATGATTGAGAAAATTATATGGATGGATGGGTGTCTATTTTTGGAATGCATGTGTGAAGTTGTTTTGTGGAATGCATGTCGATTATTGTTATCTCTTAAAAATAATTAGACAATAAATAATAATCTATTCTCTTGAAGCACTTGATTTCAGTTAATTGATGTGGAAAACCAGTTAACTAAAGGAATTTCGAGTTCAAAGGTTGGTTGGTGGGACATGCTAGTGGACTTCATTGTAACTAAGTGATACAAATTTGTAACAGAGTTGGATGTGTAGTTATGTGAGTTGTAAAGTATTTTAACTCAGTTAAGTGAGTTAAACTCAATTGTGCTAGTTGTAACTAGCTGTAACTAAATATACACTAGTGAGAGGTCAGTGAATTAAATATTAAATGAATTCACATGGAGTGATTTCACATGCAACTGAATATTTACTATTGTTAACTACATGCATGTTAGATCCAGTGGAGATCACCCAGTTGAGAGATAGGTGAAAGGGATAGTTTGACTATCAGTTGTGACTATAGTGGGTGCACACATGCAACCAAACACACATTGGAGATGTCGATGAGGATTGTGTAGTCAAGGCAAGGAAAGATCAAATTCATTCAGGGATTGTGATCAGCAGGGATTGCGTAGTGGAGGCAGTAAATTGGTGCATGTTTATGCCAATTTTTGTATGAAAATGTGAGACGATTGTACATTGTATTGAGAGATCTTGGATTATAGTTTTGTATGAGATTGTTTCATGATCCATGATATATACATAATATATGATAGTGGGATTTTTAGCTTTATGATTTCCCAGTAAAAACATATGTGTTATGTGTGATTGATCTTTCTTCATGTGCTTGCAATTGGCGATTAAATTTCCGCAAAGATTTAAGTAGAAGGACTATGTATTTAGTAATGGCATATAATTGTTAGATTTGGAGAATCCAACAATACATAATTTTATTAAAATTTCTACATGGTATTGGAGCAAAGAAGATTGCAATATTGCAGCAGTAGCTAAGTTTGTTGGTGGAAACAATTCAAATTTGCTGCAAGAATTTATTGGTGTGATAGTTGAGTAAACATTGAAATGACTTTCAATGGTTTCTGGTTATAGTATGCACTCGAGGGAAATTGAACTACATTGCATGGAAGGATAGGATGTAGGTGGTGCTTGAATATAATGGCTAGAATGAATTCATCGACAGTGATGTTCCTAAGCCCACTTTGACGGATGTTACATTACTTGACGCTTGGAAAAAGAAAGTAGTGAAGACGAGAAGGTTTCTGTTGGAAGGTGTGAGAGACCATATTGTCTCAAGACTTCATGGGAAAGCCACTCCATTTGAAATGTGGAAGGCTTTGACGGATCTTTTCCAAAGCAACAATGGCCATAGGAAATTGGTGTTGAAGGATAAACTCAGAAAGATCGAGATAGAGAAGGGCGAAAATATTCCTAAGTATCTCACAAAGTTTGTCCAATGTAGGGATGAACTGGGGAGTGTGGGAATCACAGTTACTGATGATGATTTGGTGAGTTTGGCTCTCTTGGTAGTTCCTAAGAGTTGGCACAATTATCAAGACTCTATCAATGGATGGGAAAAACTGCCAGATTGGGAACGACTGTGGTCAGATCTAGTGTAGGAGGAGTTCAAGTGAAACACTAGAGATAGCTCTTCATCAAATCATGATGATAAGAGGATTATGCTTTGGCTACCAAACCAAGGAAAGGGAAGGGGAATAAATCCCATTCAAAATCTGAGGCTAAAGGCAAGAAGCTAGATCTGTCCAAGGTGAAGTGTTTTCACTGTCACGAACATGGGCATCTTGCCACTAACTTCCCACGGAAAAAGAAGAACAAGAAGGCTCTAGAGCTTCAATTGGTGAGGCCCTTGCCTCACAATTTGAACTTGATTTCCCTTTGATCGCATGCTTGGTTTCAAGCACAATGGGATTGGTGTGGTATCTTGATAGTGATTCTTCCTTCCACATGACAGGATATAGGGAGCTTTTCAGTGACTTGGAGGAGAAATATCTCCAAATGCCTATAGATATGGGCGACGATGGATGATATAGTGCAACCGACATTGGTACCATTAACTTTGAGAGGGAGTTAGGTAAACCATTTCTATTGAAAAATGTTATGCATGTTCCAGGTCTGAAGAAAAACTTGGTCTCAGCCACGATGTTGGAGGACAGAGGTTATGACATTGTTTTTAGTGATGGAAAAGTTTTCCTGTGACATAAATACAAGCTGGAGGTAGATGGATGTGTTGCAATTGTGGGCAAAGCAGAAGAAGTGGTGAGCCAGGATGAGGGTGAATTATGGCATAAGAAATTGGGCCATATTCACCATGGTGCCCTGAATATTTTGCAGTATATTTCTACTGGACTTCCCAAGGATACAATTGTGCAGATAGATCAGTGCAAGGAATGTACTATGGGCAAGTTTGTGAAGACCACCTTTCATGAAAAGGAAAAACATGCTTCGGTGATCCTCGAGAGAGTTCACACAGACATGTGTGGGCCATTCTTGGTTTCTTCAATAGAAAAACACAGGTATTATACTATTTTTTTTATGACTATTCTCATAGATGCTAGATCTTCTTCATGCAGAAGAAAGATCAAACATTCTCAAAGTTATATGAGTTTAAAGAATTGGTGGAGAAAGATTTGGGGAAGAAAGTGAAGGCTCTGTGGAGCGATAATGGTGGTGAATATATCTCAAATGAATTTAAAGACTTCTGTAGCAAAGAATTAATTCGAAGAGAACTCATAGTGCCTCATAACCCACAGTAGAATGGGATCACAGAGAGGAAGAACAGAACGATCGTGGGTGCTGCATGATCAGGGCCTACTAATGCAGTTGTGGTCAGAAGCATGAAACACTGTGGTTTATGTGAAAAACCATTGTCCTCAAAGAGTACTTGGCATGAGTACACCTGAAGAAGCTTTTACTGGTAAGAAACCAGATGTTTCTCACTTTAATATTTTTGGCTTATCTGTTTATGTGCATGTGACCAAGAACGCCAGGAAGAAGCTCGAGTCGACTGCTGAAGTTGGGATATTTGTGGGATACACAGAAACAACCCATAATTATTGTGTGTATTTTCCAAATAGTCGAATGACTGTGGTGCGACGTGATATAAAATTCAATGAGGAGAAAGCCATGAAGTTGTCGCTTGGGAGGGATCTAGACTTGCATGCAGAGGAGGAACTTCTTGTTCCCAAAGATGAGTCTCTAGATGTGGATCAACAATGGAAGGAGGTTCATGGAGTGGAGGAGTTCAATCACACGGAGCTAAACATTAGAACTGACATAAGGCATAACACAAAAGCTGAGAGGCTAAAGCTTGATGCAGCACATAATGTAGGATTCCCTACTTCATAGCGCAGACAGAGATAGTCTCCTAGCCGATTCACTGGACACATGGATCTCATTAGAAAATGTATTTTGATAAATTCATCTTCCTTTCAGGAAGAAGTGCAAGAGCCCACATGGGTAGATGCAATGGTGGAGGAGTATGACTCCATTGTGAGAAACAATGCTTGGGAAATTGTTCCAAGGCTGGTTGATAAATCAATGTTAGGTTCAAGATGGATCTACAAGGTAAAGCAAGTTGTTGATGGGAGTGTTGAGAAGTATAAGGCAAGATTTGTGGCCCGGGGCTTCTCACAAATTGAGGGGATTGATTATGAAGAAAACTTTGCACCTATCACACGGTATTCTTCCATAAGGACCATCCTTTCTCTCTCAGCGTAGATTGGTTAGCACATTCATTAGATGGATGTGAAGACTCCATTCCTTAATGGGATCATTAAGGAATAAGTGTACATTGATCAGCCTGAAGGATTTGAAATCTTCAGCAGCGAGTCGCATGGGTGAAGAGTCAAAAGAGTGTTGTATGGTCTGAAGCAAGCACCCCATGCTTGGTACACTCAGATCAAAAACTATTTCACTAGACTTGGCTTCACCAAGGGTGAGGTGGATTCAAACATATACCAGATTGTGGTGGAGGGTAAGATTTTAATCATTGTTCTTTATGTTAATGATTTAATACTGAATGGTGATGAGTAGCTGATACACTCATGCAAGGAGGACATTGCAAAGGAGTTCGAGATGAAGGATATGGGCCTCCTTCACTATTTCCTTGGATTGGAAATATGGCAGCAAGAAGGTGAACTATTTGTGTCTCAAGGCAAGTATGCTAGGGAGATATTCGGTAAGTTTCACATGGAGGGCTGCAAACCCATGGATACTCCTCTTCCTTGAAATTGGATGAAAGAGGACGCTACATATAGAGAGGTAGTGGATGCTACTGTCTACCGACAGTTGGTGGGTTCGCTCATGTATTTAGTTAATACAAGATGAAACATATTTTATGCGGTGAGCCATATTATTCAAGCGATGGTTAAACCTACCAAGCTCTTTTGGAAGGTGGGAAAGAATCTCCTGAGATATCTCAGGGGAACATCTGAGTATGGCTTATGGTACATACAGATATATGAGGTGAAGTTGCATGGCTTCACACATGCAGATTGGGCAGGTAGCCCAATGGATAGAAAGAGCACATCAGGAGGGGTTTTTAGTATCAGATGTACAGTTGTTTCTTGGTACAGCAGGAAATAGAGATCCGTGGCACTCAGTTCAGCGGAAGTGGAATTCATGGCATCAATTAAAGCTACATGTGAGGCTATTTGGATGAGGAAGATCCTGGTCAGTTTGTTCGGTTCTCATTTAGATCCTACAATAACTCATTGTGAAAATCAAAGTTGCATCAAACTCTCGATTAATCCCGTGTTTCATGATAGATCTAAGCATATAGATGTCTGGTATCATCATATAAAAGATTGTGTGCATTGAAATATCATTGTGCTTCAATACATTCCTACAGAAGATCAAGAGGCAGATATTCTGACGAAGGTGCTCACCAGAAGCAAATTCGAATACCATAGAGATAGGATTGGGGTGAAGGATAATCCTTTTCTTGTTGAGAGGGAGTGTTGAGATTCAACAAGATGATGATCCTAGTGAAAATTAAGCACCTACACTAGGTGGGGTCTGCAAGCTATTTTTAGGTGATATGTCTACTTTTAGAATCTGGATCAAAGTCTACTTTTAGCAGTAATCTATTTATAGATGGTTAAGAAAATTATATAGATGGATGGGCATCTATTTTTGGAATGCATGTGTGAAGTTGTTTCGTGGAATAAAATAGAATGCATGTCGATTATTGTTATCTCTTAACAATAATTAGACAATAAGTAATAATCTATTCTCTTGAAGCACTTGATTTTAGTTAACTGATGTGGCAAACCAGTTAATTGAAGGAATTTCGAGTTCAAAGGTTGGTTGGTGGGACATGCTAGTGGAATTCATTGTAAATGAGTGATACAAAGTTGTAACAGAGTTGGATGTGTAGTTATGTAAGTTGTAAAGTAGTTTAACTCAGTCAAGTGAGTTAAAATCAGTTGTGCTAGTTCTAACTAGTTGTAACTAAAGATACGCTAGTGAGAGATATATGAATTAAATATTAAATTAATTCACATGGAATGATCTCACATGCAACTGAATATTTACTACTGTTAACTACATGCATGTCAGATCCAGTGGAGACCTAGTTGAGAGATAGGGGAAAGGGACAGTTTGAATATCAGTTTTGACTATAGTGGCTGCACACATGCAACCAAACACACATTGGAGATGCCAATGAGGATTGCATTGTGAAGGCAAGGAAAGATCAAATTCATTCAGGGATTTTGATCAGCAAGGATTGTGCAGTGGAGGCATTCTGTCAGGAGGCAGTAAATTGGTGCATGTTTATGCCAATTTTTGTATGACATTGTGAGACAATTGTACATTGCACTGAGAGCTCTTGGATTAGAGTTTTGTATGATATTATTTCATAATCCATGATATATACATAATATATGATAGTGGGGTTCTTAGCTTTATGCTTTCCTAGTAAAAACATTTGCGTTATGTGTGATTGATCTTTCTTCATGTGTTTGCAATTGGCGATTAAATTTTTTCAAAGATTTAAGTAGAAGGATTATGTATTTAATAGTGGCATATAATTGTTAGATCAGTAGAATCCAGAAATACATAATTGTATTAAAATTTCTACATGATTTAGCATTTTACTAATTAGAATGTTGGTGATATCTAAGTACTTGTAGAATTAATATGATTGAAATATCACATGACATTACATAATTGATTGATAGTTAAAATTATTTCATTTTATTGAAAATGTTGTGACTTATATCATTATGTTAGATTTTTTAGTGATATATTACAAGGTGCTTGCCATGGAGTGTGGATGGGTTGTTAAACCATTCTTAGAAAAATCGCATAAAAGTGACCATGACTTTCAAGAGAAATTGGTAAGTAATGGTAAGTTCATATATATATTTTATTTTATATTTTATGAATTTTAATAATGGCTAAGTGATGGAAATTATAACTTGCATATTTTTGTAGTTGTAAATGCTTATGACTATTGATAAGCATTTATTTTTTCTTATTAATATTTCCTACAAACAAAATCATTCATTTTAAAGGAAAATTTTTCTTTTTTGGTTGTTTAGATCATTATATCATGAGAAAATTTAATTATAAACACCAAGGACAGTGTTTACATCAAGGATGGGAGTATTTAATATCCCTATAAGATGCATTCATGTTGGCATTCACAATGGAAAATATTATTTTTACTATGTTTAACAAAATGGTTGAAAACAACAACTGTTATGATTTAGTTAGAAACTAATTTGAATCAAATAAAAATAAAATGATAAGTCATTGAGATAAATAAATTTTTACTGGTTCTTTAAATTCATTGGAAAACTGGAAAAAAAAATTGTCATCTTCATCTACTAGAGTTTTCATCATGTGAAGTCTCAAGACATTGATCATCACAACTTTTTTGAGGAATGTTGTGGCTCCAATGAAATGTATTCCTGAACATGAGGTATGCACATGGGACTTCATGGTTATTTTGCACAAAATATAAGTAACCACGACTTTATTTGGAAATAAAATTGCATGGTAAAAGATAAATAAACATATTACGTTACTGAAATAAAAAAATTGCATGGTAAAAGATAATTTAGGGATGTTGTTTTATTGGAAAGAAAACACAAGTGAAACCTGCACACAAAAATATTAAAGAAAACATGTTATTTTTCTTGAAAAGAATGTATGTAAACTTTTCTTATGAAAATAGAAAGAAAATAAGTTATATCATTAAAGAAAATATTGCAAAGAAACTATGAGAGAAAATTAGACTATTAATTTCCTTGGAGATATTAGCTTGATTCCTATAGACTCTTAATAGAAATATGTGCACGATAATAATATACAATATATTGTAATTGTTGAAATAAATTTCTATGTTAATTCTTAAAAAGAAAATATTAATTTAATGCACCATTGTATTATATTTCAAAGTGAAATGTCCTTTGATACATTATAAAATTCTTGGAAAAGAGAAGCTAATTAGATTAATTTTGTTGAAAAGGTTTTCATGAATTTGTAAGCATATGTTACCGATGTTGTTTATTTAAATACTACAAGGATTTGAGTGAAAAAAGACTTGCATAGGATTTTTGTGCATGAATTTATGAAAAACAAAGGTTGTTTTCTTAAAAGGATGCATATGAACCTTGTTCATACAAGAAAAATAATGCATGCTTGTTTCTTGAAAATATTATGTGCATTGAGGTAAGGGTCATTGTGTTCGAAGAAAAACACATGTTGCTCGCACAAAAGGGTAGTCATTGTGATATAGAAAATATGTTTTTGTTTGTATATAAAGAAAGTTATCATGTTAATTTTCTTGAAAAGAATAATCTCTTGAAAGGATTGCCTCACAATATCAATTGTGTTAATTTCTTTATTTAGTTTCATAAATGGTTAGGTTAACTTTGTTATTGTTGCTTGATTTTTATGCATAAAAGACACTTATCTATGGTAATTTCTTGAAAATGGAATAATGGTAAACTTGCATGTAGAAAGATATAAAAAATATGTTATATTAACTTCCTTTTGAAAAAAGAGTGTGTATTTGTTTACAAGAAAATAACAGTTAATGATGGTAGAATTCTAGATAAGGGAATATGTGTTTAGTACATTAAAGAAGTGCTATTATGATAAGCTCTTGCATGCACAAAGTATAGTCATTTTTTTATAGATATATGCTATTTGCATGGATAGAAGAAATATTGAGATATATTTCTTCAGAAAAAATTATATGTGATTACTTTAATGCTATCATAACTATTATGTTAGTTTATTTTGGAATGTACTCATATATATATGCATACAATATTTGTATTAGCTTTCGCTACAAAGAATATACATTTGTATGTGGGAAATGATAGCTTGTTGTGTTAGCCTACTTTGGAAAATATTATTTGGGATATAAGATGAATTACATGCACACAAACCATACTAATGTGTTTGTTTCCTTGGAATATATATATGGGTAATGTTGATATAATCTTTGGAAAATAAGGCATGTATTTGTATGATTTATTGCATTAGTTTTATGGAAAATAAAACATGTTTTTTCATGCTACATTATGTTAGATTTCCTCAAAAAGGAATTATGTATTTGCATGCTCTATTTTGTTAAGAATTATTTTGCGAAGATTATGTTGGAAATTATATTCATTTTCTTGCATAGGAATAACATTCATTGTGTTAGATTTCTTTACATATTTTCATGCACCAAAAGTAATAGTTGAAGGGTTGATTGTTTTGATAAATGTTATGTAATTCGTATGCACGAAGGTCATAATGATATGTTAGTTTCCTTTAAAGGAATGTTGGGATAGTTTTAGTGATCTCTCTTGCAAGAATGTGTGCTTATGCGAGGATAATATTAGTTAATGTGGTACTTGTTTATATAAATTCATTAATGGTTATACGCTTATAACTAATGCATATACAATGTTTTTAAAGGAAGAATGTCACTATATTTTTTTTAAATTTCATGAATATACATAAATATATGGTGAAGCACCACTAGTATAGATTTTATGAACTCGTTTAATTAATACTTGATTTAATCATGATATCAAATGTTGCTCACAATAGTAGTTGAAAAAAAACAATGTGACAGATAAATATGGATTAAGTTGTCATTATGGTAGGAAATATGTTAGTGGTATATGCATATTGAAGTAATAAAAATTGTAGGATAATCAATTGATGGCAAGAAACAGGCCCTGAAGGCACAATGCTCAAGGGTTTGTGGGTAAATGATGTCATTATGATTGTAATATATTATAACAAGTTATGTTGTTTTAGATATGATATTCTTTGTAATATTTTATTACAATAGTTAAGGGATATATTCCCTTATAACCATGAGTGAGGAGTGAACACCCTCATGAGAATTTAATTATAAAATTAAATGTTTGTTGGTTTTCACCCTACGGGTTTCAAGGGTATATCAATGTCTAATGATGAGGTTGGCTATTATTCAATTTTAATTATGTTGATTCATTGCATGATGTGACATTTATATTATTAAGAGTAATATTAACTAACTTAGTTAAAAGAATCATCAAATTGATGTAAGGTTAATATGTTACAACAGTGGTTGTTAATGGTTATGTAATATACTATTCCCTTACTAAAGTTACTATATGTAATGATGAAAATTCTATCTAATGGTTAATGAGAAGTCTAGAATAGTAATTTGGATAGATACCTGTGGGTAAATTGTGTAAAATGTTTCTATCTCCATACATTTTCATGCGAGGTTACCAGTGGATGTTACAACAAAACTCTTTTTTTAGTGAAAAACTTGAGGAAAGATTTTCACTTACATAGATTTGATCTATCTCTGTGCTTAATAGATACATTTATACTAATATATTTATAGTCACCTTTAATTTTAATATTAAATTAATATTGGACTACTTTTTCTATTAATATTTAAAAATATACCATTAAAACATCCCCTAACCATTTAAATGATGAAGTTATTTTTTTTTTAAATAAAATATTAAAGAATTTGAAATGTTTATTTCCTATTTAATGATATATTGAAACTATTAAAATAAACCAAATTTGATAGTGTTATGCTTGAAAATATATTTATTTTCATGTGTGTGTCAATTAAGATCATCTCTAGTGATTGAGTGAAATGATACTTTGAAGAATATTGTGGTAATCACTTACAGCGTGATAAAAGAGTTTTCCTCTAACTATTATATATATATGAAGATAAAAATGGTTGTTATTAAATTGAAATATATTTGAAAATGTGTAATTATTTCATTGTCATTAATATTCTAATGTATATCTTAATAAAACTATTTTATTTTATATTATATATAAAAAAATTGAAAATGAAATATATATATATATATATATATATATATATATATATATATATATATATATATAATTCTATTTTCCTTTAAATATATATTTTATTTAACTTATGAGTATAGTTTAATTCACCAGCCTTGCAATAATATCAAGTGTTTTTGTAAAAATGAGATCCAATAATCGAATCTCTATAATCTAAAACTATATATAAACTAAAAATTACATATGTAAGAATTCAACATCATTAACAAGGATATCTTCCTCGTTAACTATAAACTTATTGCAATCTTGTTATCTCCACGTCAGGTGTAAAACTATGAGAGAGGGATCATCACATTTGTCAAAATGGAAAGTTTCAAGTTTTTACATCAAGGACCTTATAAATAATTTTGTACATCCTCAATCAGTTGCATATAAATCTAAGAATGTACATAAATGAAATATTTGAAATTCATTACTTAATAAAACTAATACGATTACCGGCACGAAACATTGAAGCACGTTTAAGGAGTTGCGAAATATGCGGTGTCCCCTCCCAACACCATTCATCCCATCGACCGACTAAACGTCTCCTCTGCTCATTAAACATCTCTACTTAACAACAAGAGAGGTCAGCAAAAACGTCAAAGAAGAAATGCTGTATTTTACTAATCTATAGGATTTTCTAGTCATTTTTGTTATGATTTAATATTTTATGATAATTTATTATTTCGAGAGGACCCCTTGTTTTTATTATGATTAATATTTTATCATAATTTATTGTGTCCAAATTCCCTTTTTTGGTAGTGAGGATGGTAATCGTGGTAAGATATTTTATTATTGTAAAATGGAAATCATTTAAAATTATTAACTTAAAGTAAGCATGGAAATTGATGAACCTTAGTATTGCAACAAGAACATTGTAACTCTCAACGTTATGAGTTCGTACAAACTTTTAATGTGTCATTATTTCATTGATATTATGTAATGGAGTGAATTTCATGAAATCAGAGCCTACAAAAATGGAAATGTTAGTATATTTGCAAGAAATGGAAATGCTACTTGCTCAAACATTAATCCTAATTGCAAGAAGGTACATGTTATGCTATTTGTAGGAATGAAAAGTACTTTACTATTTGTAGAATGTAAACCTTGTGCTACTTGAACCAATGTGAATGATTATTCTAATTGCATAATATGTAACCTTGCTTTGAAAAATTCTAATCCTATGCAAAAACAACAATTTGTAATTGAGTTCCTAAGAGCATGAATTTAAATAAATAACGCCTAATCTAATTTGTAAAGGCAAGTCCTAAGTGGTGTTTATTCTTCCCCAAACATGGATTTAGAGCCTAGCGGTCATTATTCAAGGCCAAGGGTGAAAAAATAAATCTTTTGGAGCAAATATTGTCAAGTTTACACGTGCTACATGAGAGCTACACGAGTGCTACACGAGGTGCTACAAGAGGCTCTGTTTTGCTACAAAAGGAGATAACTTGCCCAATGCCCAAGTAAATTAAATAGAAATGGGATGGGAATAATTTTTTCATTACATAGGATGTTTTAGGTCTCCATTAAAAGTGGAATCACTACAAAATACCCTTGTTAACATGTGCTAAAAAATAGCAAAAAATTACTAGTCTAAAACCTGGAAATTCAAGAACTAGTGAGCTAGTTAACCTACCAAATGCCTAACCTAATCAAGTGAGAATTCTATGGAAATTTTTTTTTTTTAACTGGAATGATTTTATGAACCAATACAAGTGGAATAAACTCAAATGAAGTTCATTAAAATGTTATAAAAAATAGCAGAAAATTGCTACTATTTTGCTACAAGGGAGTTCCAGAAATTCTAGATTTGTGAACTAGTAAAGAAATCCAAGTATCTCAATGATGAATGTGAATTTTCAAAGATTTTATAAGGATTAATCATGCTTTTGAATCTGTAAATAACCTTCAAAATAATTCAAATTTAATGTAATCATATAGAAAAAGAATCATTAATACTAAATGCAGAAATAGGAAAAACAAGAATAAGAGATGCATGTGAATAAAATGTGAAAAGAAGGAAATAAAATGGTACAAAGTGCTCTGAGGCTCCAAGGATGGCCAAGAAAAAGGATACTCAGAGTCCTATGAAGGATACCAAGCTTTAGAATCTAAAAATGGAACAAAAATTCATTATTTGAATCAATCTAGGTACATCCTTGCTAGAAATGAAAGTGGAGCTGCTAAATAACAAGTTTTCTCCACATGGAGACTAAAAAATATGTGCATCTAGAGGAAAGTTAGAATTGGTACTATAAAAATTCATGGGGAAGCATTCTCCCTGAAAGGAGGAAGAGTTTACCTCCAAAATACCTCAAATAGTGGATCTGGTTCCGAACACTAGGAATTTGCATTAAATGGCGCAGAACACATTCCTGGATTTTCTCAATAACTTGAGCTCCAGAATTTGTCAAAATTTTCATTATATTTTTTTCATTTATCATCGAATATTGATCCTCCTATACTAGGCATCAAATCGCTATATTATCTCTTCATCCAAATCTTCATAATCTACCTGATATTCTCACAATATTATTTGAAAATAATAATATGAGGCACATAATGTACAATTATCTCTAAACCTTCCTATGAACATATTAAAGCTAAAAAACATTATTAAGTGTAGAAGGATAGGTTTAATATAGCGTTCAAGTGCCTAATAAAGGTTAGAGGGGCCTTAATTTGTGTCTAAGTTAGAGGCCCATGATACTCCCATACTGAAGTTGTTTCTCATCCTCCGAGAAAACTGTCCATATTCTTTCCCTCTTGTTCTTCTCTTATGCCTTATATGACTTTCATGATGTCCCATACTTATGTGGATGTAACTGCCCATGTTGGATATGATTTTTGTTTATCTCGATTTCCCATTATTTTTTTGATTCTCCCTCTTGGTTTTAATATTTTGGAAGTATGTGTTGATTCTCCTCCACTCATGAATTCAATACATTTTTATCAATGTGACGCAAGGAGTTTCTCTTTTCTACTACAATAGTGAGTGTTGAGGAGAATGTAGAATTCAACATGAAACCCAATATAATTTATCCTTAATGACACAAATTCACTGAGGTATCTTGCTGAGATTTAAATATGTGGCAACTATAGAGTATGATTTTAATAATTGATAAAATTCATGCCAAGTTAATGGAGAAAAAATGTACTTACCCTTTCCCTCATGATTCTTTCCTCCTTCTTAGGGTTTGAGGGAATTTTTTTCCACTAACAACCTTCTTGTAGCAACCTATGACTTTCATGTTGCACTTTTTGCAGTTCTTGTAGGTTCCTATGTAGTGGAGGTTGTTGTAGCAGAAGAATTTTTTGATAGTCTTGTTTCAAAGTTGAGGAAAGAAAAATTAAAACATGAACCCTTGACCTATTCAATACACCATAGTCTTAAGAAAATGCTTAACCAATCCAACTATTTTATCTTACTAGAATCCAAAGTGTAAATTTGTAGAGTACTTTTTCTTAATGATTGGGGTACTTTTGGAAACCTTATGCCAAATGTTGGAGAGAATGAATTTTTACTTACTTTTCTATTGAATATTTCCTTACTTTCCAAGGCTCTAGTAGTTGTTTTGGGTGAAAATTTCCTTCCTGTAGCACTCGGTTAGATTCATGTAAAAAAATTGTTCTTCCTGTAGCAGTGATGTTCCTTCCTATACCAAATTTGTCCTTCCTGTAGAAAATATGTGCTTCATATAGCAGTATTGTTCCTCCTGTAGAAATTCTCTTGTACCAACCAACTCGAATCATGTAGAAGCTACTCCTTTCATGCCAGGAGCTGATTGGTTCACCATTTTATTCTTCTATTTTTATTTTTAATTGATTTTTTTCATTATTTTTTATTTTTCAAAAATTTTATCTTTTTTTTCATTGCATTAAAAATAAACTCAAAGTCCATTGATTTAACTGATTTGACCCCCAACTAACTTTTGAAATCCATTATAACATCCCACTTTCTTAAGTCTTCTTTCACTTTTGTCTCATTTATCTCCCACATGTATGGTTGTCCTTTGGAGAAAGTTTAAGTGACTTGGTAGATAAGACTGGGGCTTCCTGCTATTAATTTTGGTTATAAAAGACCCTTCCTTCTCACACTTTTAATGTTTTATTAAGATAGAATAAGTTTCAAGGGTGAGGTTAGAGAGTTTCATACTTGTATCTTACCATTAGTGTCTCCTTTTTTGTGCAGGATGTAGCTGTAGTTATGGAGGTTGTATTTGATGATCCTGAAGCTTCATGGGATAATATACTCGAGGTCCTCTAGGTTTTCTTGCCAATATTGTTTCTCTTTTCCTGAGATTATCTTAATGCAAGTGTTTTAGTTTGTCATATGTTATTTCTAAACAGAGGCAAGGTTGTTGTGCATGTCTTCTGAATTGGATTGCAGCTTAACTCATGATGTTCATTGTGACAGCTAGCTTAAGTGCAAACTAGATGTTATGTTATTTATTTTTAAAGAGACTAAACATTTATTTCTTTTGAGAAAATGATTACATGATGAACATAAACTAATTATGTTTTGTTGAAGTAAAATTTAATGATGGAATAGTGGTTCCATAAAAAGTTAAAATATTGATGATAAAAGTATTCTAAGAACTGAGAGTGGTTGAACAGAAAATAGTTAAAGACAGTTACCTTTCCTCTGGAGAAAAAAGTACATCCCAGTGAGGAAAAGTGGTTATGTTCTGTGGCTAATGAGAGGTAGGAAGAGAGTGATTATTCCTGAGCTGGTTGTGACCGGTGGAAACACTCAGCATTCCCGAATCCTAGAAAAGAAGAGTACTAGACTTGGGGTCCCGAGGTCTCTTCAGGAATGTCTGTCAACCTACTCATCTCATGCGTGGAGCATGGGGGGAGATGAGAATGTAATCGCCTCTTTCATGGTAGGGTGGACATCATCAGCTAAATCTAAAACCAGATAAGTAAACAAACTACAGAAATATTAAGTACTAGATATGCTCTCTAGACAAAGATATTTCTTTAATACAGTTAATGTTCTTTAAATTTTGAAATGAATATCTCTACACAGTGAAAGTTTTAGATATGTGATTATCTATAATTATTTGATTAACAAAAAGTCATAGACCTACCAATAATTATTTATACTATGTGAGAAATTACATTCATGCAATTTCTCGGATTCTATTTCAAGAAAACAAAAGTTGTTTACAGAAACAAGTGAATATAATTAGGAAACCTTCTACATGGAGTGTAAACCAGAAAACCGTTAATTCAGGGTTCAGTGTCAAAAATCCGAACCCTAAAATAGTCTTTAAATGTAAACCTATGATATACACAGACATAAAATCTATATGGTCCGGACATCTCCATTAATTAAAAGAAATAGTTTAGTTTCTATTACTAGATAAAATAACGAAAAATCTGTCTACATTACAATATATATTCATAGAATGATTCAGAAATAGTAGGCGTAATATAAACTCAAAATGTAAATTTTCCATAATAAATACATGTTACATTGAAAGTAAATTATGTATAGAACTAAGATAGAATACAGGAATGTAGACTCTGTTCAAACGAGATATAGCTAGCATAAACCAAAAAGATGCAAAGACTCTTATAAATAAACCAAAACTTCAATTTATATAGATTCAAGAGAAACCAAAAACGTTCTTTTCCATTTCTAAATCCGAAGGACCAAACATATTAAAAGGGTTGAAAGAAATAACATTGGAAGCTACAGAAAACTCAAACAGTTGCTCATAGCGTGGATGTAAACAATCCTTCTAGCAAGATGAAAATTATATAAAAGATAAATATCTCAGTTTAAAGGAATTTTTCCCACTTAAGACCCAACCATGAATTCAGTAATAGTCAGAAATACTATACATATTCATCAATGTTCCAAATACAAGCCATAGTCACAAGCTAGGCAGAGCCCTCGGATTTAACTAGACATAACACAACGACAATATGGACATAATTTAAAATGACTAAAATGTGGGTTCACGATGTCACAAAACCCTCAAAACTAGAACTGGTTCCTTTTCACACAACTTTAACCCTAAGGAAACTGGTAACTGTTGGGAAAATGAAAAAAGGCAGGGATGGCTAGTGAAGCACCTCTAAGAGCATAAATCATCGAGCCTAAAACCCTTGGTAGGTGAATAGTGGGCTTACCTGTACAACGAGAAAAGATATATTAGGATAGGCCCATGCCTCTGAGCTTGCAGACTGAGAGAAAAAACTAAATAAAAGACAAAATAAAATTGCTACACCTCTGTAAAACAACTTCCACAGGCTGAGAAGGTAATCCTACAAAGAGCCATGGGAGAATAAGCTTATAGCATCAGATGAAAGATGTAAAAATAATGTGTGCAAGAATTTATAAAACTTAATGAAAATTGGGCTTACCTACTATAGAGAGAGGGAACCCTAATGGAATTCGGCAAGAGAAGTTGAAAAACACATAGCAGTGGAGTGAGCACCCAACACCTGTAGGAAGTTCGAAAAACACATATAAACCAAAATTTCTTGTAGTCCTGGGCACCATCTACTAGCTAACCCTGGCGAAAATAATAGCATGAATGGTATAAGCAACTGAACAATAAAATCAAATAGACCATAAAAGCTAAGTCAAAAACCCGTGAATGTAAATATTATACCTGTTCTGGTTGCGCCATGAATGAAAAATGGAACTGGAGCTAAGGATTTCCTATCGACAAAGTCAGTCTGTGGCAAAGTTGCAGAGGAGAAATGTGGCAGAACTCACAAGCATGAATGAAGGAATTAGTTAGGGTTTGCAGTGGTCAATACCCTAAATGGGTACCACAATATTCTCCATCGTAGATCTAAGCTCTTCCAATCTAATGATGAATAACCATACATATTTCCTCATTCAATTTAAAGTTCCATATGTAGGTACAGTGTCGTGAATCTAGTTTATGAGACAAAATCCTCTGTCGGGACTTAATAGACCATGGTATAAATCAAACAAACAGTTTAAAGATTTTCCATTATCACATTGTCCTTCAAGGATTAATAATATGAGTTATGAGTATTAATAGTTCACATTTGTGCCGAATAAGCTCCCATGTGTCACACATATGGAGATAAGGTGTCCATCTTAGGTTATGGAGAATTAACCAATCTACATAACATTTGTTTCAATTTTTATTATATGTGTTCGCAATCTAGTTTTACATTGTATGATTTTAATAATATCATGGAGCTAGGTTGTAACATAGTAAAATTTTTTTTTAAAATTATTATTACTATGATGTACGTTACATTCATGTTTGTGTGTAGGTTTTTCTCTCATGACTAGGTTGCATATGCTGGTGGAGTGCTTTTATGAGGGTGATTAGTCCCTTTCTAGGTGCAAACATTTATCCCTCATGCTTCTTTTTGGTAGGGAGAAAAAATATGAGAGATTTATTTTGACTGCACAAGTTGCTACAAGAGGAGTTTCTTCCTATAATAGCATTTTGATCATTTCTTCTAGTCTTCAGTTGCAATGGTGGTGTTTAGGGGAGTGATGAAAAACCATGTACACAGGGTTGGATTCATGAGGAGGTAGTGTTAAGAATGGAAAAAGGGGGAACAATGGTCTTTGAGTGTTTTTTTTAAGCAAGACAAAGTGAATATTTTGAGAAAGTTTAGGTGAAATGGAGTGGACGAGTGATGGACAAGTTATGAGTAAATCATTGTAGGGCCTTATTCATCATTTCCTTGAGGAATCATGTCCTTTTTTTATTTTCTTCTCATTGGATTCCCCTCCTGTAGTTGCACAAAATCCTCCTATAGAATTACAAAACCTCCTGTAGCATTATAGTCAGGATGTGAAATTTAACTTTCTAGCTGATTGGAGGGTGGAGAGATATTGTTATATGAGTGAGGGGTATGGATATGAGGTTGTATGGATAGAAGGATCAAGGATATATTGTATGTGAGCTCCTATAGCAATTATGGTCTCTCTTGTACCATTTCAGGACAATCTCGTGTAGAAGAATTGTTTTATTGATATTTCGCAAACGATAGACTGGATTGACCTGAAAGGTTTTGAGCATGTTTTCATAATCCTTATGCACCTCCCCATAAACAATCTTGGCCAATGGATTCATGAATATCGAGAAAACTTAAAAATGGTTGTAAGTGATGGAGACAAATTTCTCGAAAAGTGTGAACTGGAATTTGCTGAAATTTCTTGATCGTTTTTCCATCACCATATGCATCTCCACATGAAGCAATTTGGCTAATGGGTGCACTATTTTTGAGATATGGTAAAAGAAATTTCTACCCTCTGTATTTTAGCCTCCTATAACAAAATAGAACCCTCTTGTAAAATTTTAGGACAATGAGGAAAATACATGGGAAATGCTTGGAAATGATGGGAGGATGTTGGAAATGGATGAGGGTGATGAAGTGACATGGCCTTGCTCCTCTTGGAGCATATCGAAAATGGAGGAGAAGGCCCAGGTTTGAATTCATTTGACTAGGTTTTTTACCAACTTTTTCTTTTGGTGCGAACTTCTTTTTGTTGCTTGCAAAGGTTGGATATCACTTGCATCCATGAGAGAGGGATACATGGATCAAATATTTTTTTTCATTATTTTTCTTTTAGGCCAACTAGCTACCTAAATGAGATTTTCAACTAGTAGGTCTTCCTAGGCATCTCAAAGGATATTTTTACATAGTATCTTTTATTTTTATTTCTTTTTTGATGCAGGAGCATCAAGGCCATTTTTCATTTGTAAATATGTTAGAAAAGGAGGTGTGACATTTTTATTATTTTATTAATTAATTTGTTATTTTTAATAAAATAGGAGATAAAGTGAGGATTTTTAAATATTCTTTTATTAATTAAAAGGATATGAGAGAAATAGATTAGGAGAAAAATTAGGGATTAGGAATTCTATGTATGGGACTTTGTTGAGTCCACACCTAAAATATAGATTTAGTTGAGGATTAGGTGGAGTGATTTTTGGAGTGAATTAAATGTATTATTTATGTATAAATATGAGTGGTTTTTGTGAGGAAAATACACTTGAATAGTTGAAGAGTTGTGAGCAGTGAGAGGGTTTCTGCTTGGGAGCCTTCAGGCAGTTTGTAAAGGGCCAATAACTGGGAAATTAGGCCAAGAAGGAGGAATTCCATTTCAGGTTTGCATGAGCAATGAAAGAAATTGATTTTGAGTTAATCTTCATTATAAAGTTGTGGGATTGTTGTTTATGAATGCAAAGACAATTGTATTAATCGAATTTGTAATGGACTGACAATTCGATTTGAGTAATCGGTATCGAGATTGTTAAAAACCACAATACAAACTTATTGAATGAAAAGGCGTAGAATTGATGCTAAATTGTTGTGTGTGAATGATTGTTCCCAAATTACAAATTGAGTTCACGGGTTTTTATTTATTATGTCGGCTTGAAATTCAGTTGAATCCTGAAATGACTGGTTTATTCAAGAAGCAAGGAATCATTACATTAAATGTTTGATT
Source organism: Pinus albicaulis (assembly GCA_034641835.2). Classification (NCBI taxonomy): domain Eukaryota; kingdom Viridiplantae; phylum Streptophyta; class Pinopsida; order Pinales; family Pinaceae; genus Pinus; species Pinus albicaulis. The sequence continues at coordinate 1,351,141,289 of CM076578.1, read as the reverse complement.
CTGGTGTTAATCTATTAACTTGCATTCAATAGATTGAAGTGGCAGAGGTAAAATCTCTGTGGATCGAACCAAAAAGGAAAATCGTGAGGAATTCTGATCATTCCTTGCTGGAGAACACTTTGATTTGAAACCAGTGAATAATTATCAAATAAGTTAAGTCTATTTTGAATTCTGTTGGTGGAATTTCGACGCTATAATTGAACCATAAGGTGAAATGCAAAAGAAAACGAGCTGGGAGTAGCGGCATCAGTTTTATTAATTGCAGAACGTTGTTGCTGGAGTCGTTTTTCAACTGGTTGAGGTTGTGCAGTGTAAAGGTGGAACATTGGCATGATTTGTTCTATCGAATTCCTGAACAGATGGTAGATGGTATAAATCAAGGGCGTTGGCATTAAACCAAGCAGTTTGAGTCTGATACATGAAATTGGGTATGCAATTGTATAGAAGTCGATTAGGCAATTTTAAAATTGTATAAGTCTGCTGGATAAAATCTATTTATAAATGCCAGATTCATTTGTGAATCGATCCCCATGTTTTATTGAAGATCTTAGCACTGAAGAAGTGTGTTGAGTGAATGAAGATTGCAGGTGGAGTCTCGAATGAAATCGGTCCAGAGGTTGATATATTGCAGAAGTTCGAACGAAGTAAGGTATGATGGTGGTTGCATAAATTTGTAATGCATGAAATCGATATATGGTGGTATTAAATTGCCAGACTCAGTTTTAACACATGGGTGCATTTGTTTTATGGAATTTTTATTTGAAAATCTAGTATTAAAAACCATAAGTGAAGATTGGGAAATAATGTGTTGATGCGTTGATATAGTTTGGTATGAAAATAGAAAAAGGAGCATATACATATTTGCAACCTTATAAATGGAAGTACCGAAGGGTTGAATCAAATGCTAAAGCGCTGTGAATGTGTTGTTTATACATGGATTAAACAATGTCAAAGTCGGTTGAGGTTGATATAATTAATGTCAATCATTCCTATTAACATTTGTTCTAATTTGTGAGGTGCGTTTTAATGCTATTTGGAGTTTTGGTGAATGACATTTATGGTTCCATATCATTGATTAAAAGCTTCCACATGGGTTAATTGAGATCGGTTTGTGTAAAGGTTTATGAACCATATGTTTAAATATCTTCCGCAATTTAAAAGTGTATGAAATTGCCCAGATTGGAGTATTAATTGGGCAGTGATAGAAGATTCTGGGTTTGCAGGTTTAGGCCTGCATCATTTTTGGTATCAAAGCTTGGCTCTGTTGAAATGGAAAATGTTTTTTTTTCTGAATGAGGACAGAAGGTTTTGTTGAGAACTGAAATGTATTTTTGAATGTGTGATGAATGATTAAAAGGAAGATCATATTTTAAATCTAATATGCAAGCTACACAATTGTAGTGAACATGATTGCAGAAGTGAATGGAGGACAAGATCATGTAGAATCTTAAAGGTGAGATAATTTTATGATTTGAAGTTTGTGATTGAAGTTTATGATTGCAGAGAAGATGATGGCATTGAACCTGAAATTTAGCTAGAGGCTGGATAAGGAGGACCATTGCAGTGTCCTGAAGAGAAAGGTGAGTTAAGAGATAGCCTAGAGAGAGCAGAGGAGAATGCTCAAGAGGTAGTGAACCAGTACTTACCAAAATACTAAGTGAGGAGAGCTTGGTGAGGTAAGTGGCAGCAGAAGAGATTGTTGTCGTAGAGGCTAGTGCAACTCATGATGAGTGAGAAACTCATGGAGAAGATGATCATGGAGGATCAGAGAAGAGGTTTAGAGGAATGCCACAAAGGTGAGATGACTGCAGAGGTTAGAGAAAGAGAAATTGCAGTAATGAAGGTACAATTGCAGGTACTAGAAGAATGGCTGCAAGAGCATGAAAACCAAAATAGAGAATGGATCTTTCCACTGAAGGGAAAGAGAGTGATTTGGCGACCATTGCAGATGAATTTGAGGCAAAGTGTGATTGCCTTATTGAAAAAGGAACTTAGAGTTCTTGAGCCAGAGATGGAATTTGAAGATTCCACATGTAGATCTATTCAAAGGAAAGTGCTGGAGGAAGCAGTCAAGACTGAAAAGTCTTGTGGTTTTAAAACTAATGAGTTGTGTATGTTTGCAGGTACAACACAGGAAGATGAGCAAGCTTTAGAGTTTGTTCAAGAAGAGTTGAATCTGAAGGCTGTTCAGATCGATGCTGGGATAGCAAGATCTCAGGAGGAAACGAAGACAGGGAAGTCTAATCAAAATATTGGTGCAGAGAGAGAAGGACCAGCTGATGATTGGTCAAGAGCTGGTGAAGGTATGGAAAATTGTGTGAATTTTCCAAGTTCTACTCCTAATGAAATTGTTGAATTGCATAGGAAGCTAGATCTTCAGAGAAGGGAATTGGAGAGACAGAAAACTTACACACAGGATAATTGGCTGAAGAAGCAAGGTAAGGAAGTTTTCATGAATGAAAATTATGAAACAGATGATGGGAAGAAGGAGAGACTAGCTGATAGTCACATGGTGAATGCAAATCAGCATACTAATGTGCTAACAGAGAAATTCGAAAGGAAATCAAAGCAGCATACTGAAGTGTTGCCAAAGAAAGCTGAGGAGAAAGCTAGTGAAGATTTTCTGAGTCCTAAAGAAGACTTGGAGCTGCGGATGACTGAATCAACAATTGAGACCATTAGGTCTTGTAATTTTGAAGCTGACAATTTGATTGTGTTTACAGGTAATATAGAGGACAGTCCATTACTTGGAATTGTCTTGGAAGGAGAAGAACTGTTGCAGAAAGAAGATGAGACAATTATGTCTCATATGCAGAGGCTTGTTACCATGGGTGACAAGAAAGAGATGGCTTGTCTGTATAGCCAAGAGAAGACTGGGGGAATTTTTTTTGGAATTGCTACAGTAATACAAGATGAAGCTACAGTGTTTGCAAAACTTGATTGGATTTCCAGAATCAATCAAGATGATGATGGACAATTTCTGAAGATTGTCGAAGGGGAAGATGGAGGTTATGCTGGAGTTAATTTGCAGCATGTTGATGAAATGCTTGAGGAGAAAGGGCTGAAATGTTTGCTGGAGACATTTGAACCAGAGAAAGAAGTTGCAGATGAAATTGCAGATGACGAGAAAAAGAATGTTGCAGAGGGACAAGAAGTTTGGGAGGCGGCAACATGTGGGGTAACATCTACAGGAGTAAACCCAATGTTAGCGACATTTATGGTGGCAGCTGAAGCAACATGTATGAGGGCACTGAACACTTATGTTTTTAACAATTGTTTTGTGAGTACAGGTTTTATTGCAGATGCTGGAGAAAGTCTATTAGACAGAGAAATTGAACTGATGAGGCGGACGATGATGAAAGTATCCCGGAAGAGGCCAGCAACAGTAAAACAAAGGGGAAGTAGCAAAAGAAAGACAGCAGAATATTGTGAAAGCCTAGTCAGTGGAGCGATGCAGCATAAAGTGTCGAGACCTGGAGAAGAACGATAGATTGAAGTAGCGACAAGTGGGAAATTGCAACACAAGATATGGGATCCGGGCATACACAGATCCGAACACATGATCAGACGATCATGTTTAATTTTAATGTTGGGAGTTTGATGCAGGAGCATCAAGGCCATTTTTCATTTGTAAATATGTTAGAAAAGGGGGTGTGACATTTTTATTATTTTATTAATTAGTTTTTTATTTTTAATAAAATAGGAGATATAGTGAGGATTTGTAAATATTCTTTTATTAATTAAAAGGATATGAGAGAAATAGATTAGGAGCAAAATTAGGGATTAGGAATTCTATGTATGGGACTTTGTTGAGTCCACACCTAAAATATAGATTTAGTTGAGGATTAGGTGGAGTGATTTTTGGAGTGAATTAAATGTATTATTTATGTATAAATATGAGTGGTTTTTGTGAGGAAAATACACTTGAATAGTTGAAGATTTGTGAGCAGTGAGAGGGTTTCTGCTTGGGAGCCTTTGGGCAGTTTGTAAAGGGCCAATAACTGGGAAATAAGGCCAAGAAGGAGGACTTCCATTTCAGGTTTGCATGAGTAATGAAAGAAATTGATTTTGATTTAATCTTCATTATAAAGTTGTGGGATTGTTGTATATGAATGCAAAGACAATTGTATGAATCGAATTTGTAATGGACTGACAATTCAATTTGAGTAATCGGTATCAAGATTGTTAAAAACCACAATGCAAACTTATTGAATGAAAAGGCATAGAATTGATGTTGAATTGTTGTGTGTGAATGATTGTTCCCAAATTACAAATTGAGTTCACGGGTTTTAATTTATTATGTCGGCTTGAAATTTATTTGAATCCTGAAATGACCGGTTTATTCAAGAAGCAAGGAATCATTACATTAAATTTTTGATTCTGGTGTTAATCTATTAACTTGCATTCAATATATTGAAGTGGTAGAGGTAAAATCTCTGTGGATCGAACCAAAAGGGAAAATCGTGAGGAATTCTGATCATTCCTTGGTGGGGAACGCTTTGATTTGAAACCAGTGAATAATTATCAAATAATTTAAGTCTATGTTGAATTATGTTGGTGGAATGTCGACGCTATAATCGAACCATAAGGTGAAATGAAAAAGAAAACGAGCTAGGAGTAGCGGCACCGGTTTTAAAAATGACAGAACGTTGTTGCTGGAGTCGTTTTTCAACTGGTTGAGGTTGTGCAGTGTAAAGTTGGAACATTGGCACGATTTGTTCTATCGAATTCCTGAGCAGATGGTAGATGGTATAAATCAAGGGCGTTGGCATTAAACCAAGCAGTTTGAGTCTGATACATGAAATTGGGTATGCAATTGTATAGAAGTCGATTGGGCAATTTTAAAATTGTATAAGTCTGCTGGATAAAATCTATTTATAAATGCCAGATTCATTTTTGAATCGATCCCCATGTTTTATTGAAGATCTTAGCACTGAAGAAGTGTGTTGAGTGAATGAAGATTGCAGGTGGAGTCTCGAATGAAATCGGTCCAGAGGTTGATATATTGCAGAAGTTCTAACGGAGTAAGGTATGATGGTGGTTGCATAAAGTTGTAATGCATGAAATCGATATATGGTGGTATTAAATTGTCGGACTCAGTTTTAACATATGGGCATATTTTTTTTATGGAATTTTTATTTGAAAATCCGGTATTAAAAACCATAAGTGAAGATTGGGAAATAATGTGTTGATGAGTTGATATAGTTTGGTATGCAAACAGAAAAAGGGGCATATACATATTTTCAACCTTATAAATGGAAGCACCGAAGGGTTGAATCAAATGCTAAAGTGTTGTGAATGTGTTGTTTATACATGGATTAAACAATGTGAAAGTCGGTTGAGGTCGATATAATTAATGTCAATCATTCCTATTGACATTTGGTCTAATTTGTGAGGTGTGTTTTAATGCTATTTGGATTTTTGGTGAATGACATTTATGGTTCCATATCATTGATTAAAAGCTTCCACATGGGTTAATTGAGATCAGGTTGTGTAATGGTTTATGAACCATATGTTTAAATAGCTTCCGCAATTGAAAAGCGTATGAAATTGCCCAGATTGGAGTATTAATTGGGCAGTGATAGAAGATTATGGGTTTGCAGGTTTAGGCCTGCATCATTTTTCCAACCCATTGTCTTTCTCATGGAAGTTTTCAATCAATGAGCCAATATCAGGCACATCAACGGATATTTTCAATTGTTATTTTATTCTTTTCCTCGTACTTTTTCTTTTTCATTTTCTATATATTTTTTTATTTCCTACTCTACTTGAGAAAAAAAAAATCTTTTTCAAGTATAGTGTTATCACCAAAAAATTGAAGCATCATTTGAAAAATCTATATAGGTTCATGTGTCAAAGGTAGGGTTGTAGGATTCATTTTTTATATACTTGGTCAAGGAAAATTTTAAATTTTTCTGTTTAAGCTTACCCTAAGGTCCAAACCCACTCACTTTCAAATCCCCTCATGTCACATCACTCATAATTTTTTGAAATATTTCAATTCCCAAGATTTTTGTCCCAAAATAGTCGTTTTAGCCAAGAAACCACAGTTTAGTAGCAAAATACACTGATAAATATCACTTTTCGCTATGAAGCTGCTGATAATTTCATAGTGAAAACCTCCAAGTTTACACTAAACATGCTACGAAAGTGTGGTTCCTGTTTGTCCTGTCATACTAGTTGTTAGGTGTCAGAATATCGTTGGGAAAGGGTAAGTTAGATACCATTCGAGTAATTAAGGGATAAAGTCAAGATACATGGTCAGGTATGAAGTCATAAACACCATTTTAGGTATGTATGAGTAATCATTGAGTTATGAGTGGACATCAAACTTCAAAATCTTTCCTAATTCAGTCACTTCTCATTCTTTTCTTCTTTCTTGAAATCTTAGTTAAACTGAGAGGTGGGGGGTGAATCAGTTTAACACATTCATGGACTTTTAAAAATTTTCCTTTAAAACTTATTTTACTTTTTTAACACCTTAATTTCATGATCAACATAATGTGTGAGCAATCTTTATTTATGAGCAGCAATTAATAAGCAGATTAGATAATGTACCAGCAGTCTTAATATGTTAGCAGCAAGTATTAGCAGAATAGATATATCATATCAACACAAAGACATCATGCACATAGACACTAGATATACGTGGAAACCCATAAAGGGAGAAAACCACATCTTATTATTGTTGTGATACAAAGGCAAGCTCCAACTCCCTCTCACCACTGATTTTCTGCAGGCACCAACCTACAAGAGGCTCCTACCTCAGTCAACTACAACTAACATTTTATCAAGCTACAACTTGATGTGGAAGCACCAACTCCCATCTATTTTCTGCAGGCACCAACCTGTAGGAGGCTCCTACCTCAGTCAGCTACAACTGACATCTATCAAGCTACAACTTGATATGGAAGCTCCAACTTCCTTACTCTTTCAAAAGAAAAACACTTGCTGATTTACCTTGGATATCAGCTCTATTCTGTACCATCTTCTCTGTTGTTCATCAACTCTTATATCAGACCTGCATCATCTCTACTCAACCCCTTATTCTTCTTTGCTCAGCTCCTCCTTATTCACATTCTTCTTGCAGCTTGCTTATTCTCTTCAACTCTCTTTAATTCTACTGCACACTCTCTTCTTCTCTCACTCTTTTTTCGTCAACTCTTCTCCCCTTGGGTATTATCCTATTTTATACAAGCTAGCTTCATGGTTGTTTGTATTCTACTTGGAATTCGAAATGGACAGTCATGTCTCTTTGCCTTATGCCTTCTCAATCCTTTTATCTGCTTATTCAGAAAATATAACTGTAGGTATCAATTTAACATTACAGTGGGAATTTGTTCTCTCTCAGAGACTTTCCAATGCATCACAAACAATAAAAACAATTAAAACATTTACATTCGAATTACAATGTGAACTCCAGCTCAACTCATTTATTCTTTTGAATCGCTATGCATTTGTCTTTTCTTTGGCTGTCTTTGTCTTTTCTGTGACTGTGTTTTATCTCCTTTTGGCTCTTTTTTATTTTCTGTCCTCTGTGGGTGTGTAACTGCTGCATACATGTAACTGTGCCTTTTAAATAAATAAAATGCAATTGCTGACTTTTAAATCAGGGCAATTCCAACCCTTTTCATGCCACGAGTGTCTTGTTGATGTGGCGAGTTCCGCAAGCCGGAACATACATATATCACAATTGTATTATGTTACAAATCACCCTCCACCTTAAGCCGAGGCCCATGGGTTCACAGACCACATGGCATCTTTTAATACAATAGCAGCAACGCGTTATATATATATATATATATATACCAACGTCGTAATTTCAATTCTCGGCATAGTTATACAATGTTTTACCAAACAAACTGCCATGTCCACTATAACCCTGAAGAATCATGTTTAATACATAACTAATGCCCTTTCGGGCTCACTTGCCACGCTTTCCGATGCACTATGCTCTTCCTTCAGCGATTTCCGATTGCGATTGATCGCAATCCCAAGCTGCCTTGCTCCGATGCGATTGATCACTGTTCACTGTTCTTTGCCGATGCGATTGGTCACTGTTCACTGTTCTTTGCCGATGCGATTGGAACTCAAATCCTTATTAATCAAAGTTTATAAGCCCATCGGGTCCGGGCTTCAATCGCAATCGCAAGTCTTTTAATATATGTTCCGACGCTCTTATAATCTCCGATGCGATTATGCTGGACTTCAAATACGTTTGAATTATAATTCATACATCCATCGGGTTTGGAACTTCCAATCGCAATCGCAACTCTTTGTTGCATGTTCCGATGCTCTTATAATCTCTGATGCGATTAGGCCGGAATTCAAATATATATTAACCATCGTTTATACACCCATCGGGTCCGAACTCTTAATCACAATCGCAAGTCTTTTAATATGTGTTGCGATGGTTTGTTTCTTTCCGATGCGATTAAGCCGGATTTCAAACTTATCAAGCCACTGTTTATATGCCCTATCGGGTCCGAACTCTTAATCGCAATCGAAAGTCTTTTAATATGTGTTGCGATGGTTTGTTTCTTTCCTATGCGATTAAGCCGGATTTCAAACTTATCAAGCCACTGTTTATATGCCCTATCGGGTCCGGAACTCAATCGGAGCTCTTGTCACTATGTTCCGCTGCCAGCCTTTTCTCCGATGCGATTGGGTGAGGGTCCCACTTTATATTACTTCCTTTCCATTGATCATAACGCGCTCCACTTAAATATATATATTAATGTATATGCCTTGGACAATTGCAAAATATGAAATGCGCGGAATTTATATGTATTGTGATGGATATATATATATATGTATCCTCCAGCGGGTTAGGCGATTCCCAGAATAATGTTTGTATATATATATATGTGTGTGTGTGTGTGTGTGTGTGTGTGTGTGTGTGTGTGTGTGTTTATATATATACTTCGCCGCTTGGGGTTATGCTATTCCCAAAATAAGGTTTATGTATAAATATGTAACGCCCATCGGGTAATGATTCTCGGAATATTATATATCTGTCCTCCGGGTTGGGCGATTCTTGGAATTATAACAGCTCTCCCTCTGCCTCTGCTGCTCTGTCACTCTGCCTCTGCCTCTATTGTTGTGACAACTGCTCTGCCTCTGCTTGTCTCCTTTATATTCACTTCCACTGCCTCTGCCCGTCTCCTTTGCTATCTCCTTTTCCTGTCTCTGCTATCTCTCTGTTTCTATCTCTTCTACTTGTCTAATGTTGCTCCTTGCTTCTTCAAATGGTCCTGTCTCTACTTCTCTTTGCTGCCCTGCTTCTTCTTTTTACTGCTTCTGCTACTCAACCTCTGCCTCTGCCTTTGCTGTACCTCTGTTCTTTGCCTATCTCTGCATCTGCTTCCTTCTTTGCACTAAATTTCTTAAGTTCAACTCTTTTGTACATTACGTTGCCTCTGCTTCTATTCATTGTCTCTGCTTTGTCTGCTGCCTCAGTTCCTTATCTGTCTTGCTTCTTTTGCTGCCTTGCTACCTCTTCTTATGCTTTCTCTTCTCCTTGGCTAATGTTTCAAGTGCTCCTCCTTTGTCATCTCCTTTGCCTTATTTTTGGTTCAGGTGCTGCTCCTTTGTGCTCCTTTGCCATCAATGACAACATTTCAAACAGTCTCCCCCTTTTGCATTGATGGCAACACATCCACCGATAATCCAATGCTTCCTCGAGATCTTCCTCTGTCTAGCTTCTTTTAGAAGACTTTTTCTTCTATTTCTTGCTTTTCCTCCCCCTTTGACATCAATGGAAAAGGGTTGCACATTTCTCAGTGTTGATTCTTTCTTTGCATTTCTTCTCTCTGAGATGTCTTTAGGCCTTCTTCTTCTGATTGTGTACCTTGCTGCTCCAAAATGGTGCATAAGGGTTGTTGAGAGAACACTTTTGAGAATATTTGAACTTGTAAATACACATTAAGTCGATATCATTCCAAAGCATAGACTCCTTGCACTTGTATAGAGAGTAAGTAATGACAGCTATATTTAATCAAACTTGTATAATAAGAGATGCATTATTTGATCAAGACTTAAAGATTGTGAATCCTCCAAGTGACATATCAGGCTTGCTTCAGCTATACTTCAGTCTATATCTGATGTAGTGCGCCAATACCTTTATATTGAGGAAGATTGTATATGGAATAAGTCTTCTTCTATAATAGACATCTGCAGTACCACACTTGTTCAATTGTGATGAAGCCAATATATCCTTTAGTGCTGCGGTATACCTTTCGTGTCTGTTGGTAATGATATGACCTAGGATGTTGATATTATCCTTAATAGTTGAAGGTTCTTGTTATAGATGTGATCAACGATTTAACCAAAATTTGATCTAAGAGATCAAATTCCTTTACTGCTTGCATAATGTACTTTCACAACAAAACCTTGAGGTAGGATGCATTCAATGTATTGGTCAATCTCAATTATCAGCCATGCAATTGATTTATGTCATAAGGGGTATGTATGTAAACGATCAATTTCTCTTTACTGATAAAATAGTCCTTCATACTTCAGATATTTTGACTATTCTATCAGGATGATCTTCTCCAGAAGCATATTCAAGATGTCTAATTTAAAACTCAACAAACAGTCTTCACACAGTTCTATGACTAATCTTAAGGAAAAGGCCTTCAAGTTATATATGTACTGACTTCAGGAAGGCATGCAATTATATATAGAGAAAGATATTGCTTCAAAGTTCAATATAATGCTTCAAGTGTAAACAAAATACTGATCCTTTATCTCTGCTACTGACCTTTTCATGCTAACTGCAGAATCCATATAACGCTGGGAATACTACCTTGATGTACTTTTGCCATAATTCTTTGATCCTAAGGACCTGTATCATACCACTGCTCTATGAAAATACTTGATAATCTGTAGATAGGCATGCTGCTGTACCAAGTTCCAATTGATACTACCTTGATAAATTATACAAAGATTTCACTTTAGCTTGCACATGAACCCATAGTTTCTACTATTGATCTTTCCACTATTCACACCAACAATCATCAATCTTCTGAATTTGATCTTGGCATCATTAACCATTGTCCTTTTTCCTATCATTCTGTTCAAAGTAAATCCATTGCATGTTCCTTTCTAGGACTGCTTCGGAATCATTGTTGCTTAATATTCAACTCAATTGTTCTAACATAGTGATCTTAGGGAAGACATCTTCAATTTATTTCCTAGGACTCTTCATGGGCAGATCACTCAGAGATTTATCACTTACTTAACTGTGTTCCTAGAAGGGGACTTTTCATAGGTGAGTGATGTAATGATATTAATGATGACAGGCACTTTTATTACTCATTCTTCTTAATGTGATTCATTGTCAATTCTAGCAGTATGGTGCAGAATGTGATCATCATTTAAGGTGCTGATGTCTTCTTTATATTACCATGGCTTCTTGTTGTCTTCTCTTCTTCAACAATATGTGATAATTAAAACATCGAGATAATCTTCTACCTCTATAGTTCTGCAGTTAGAGACTTTCCTTTCTTCTGATCTCATTTATAGGCTGGCTACTCATTTCTAGGAGCTCTTCTTAGAGAATACTTTCATGGGGTCTATGTATGAACTGCTCTCCTGGGATGTGCTTCATGTTTGTCACTAGATGGATTTTTGCTTTGCTTTCCTAGGCAGCTCCCCACTGAGACTATGGAGGGCGCATTATGTTGTGAGATAATGAGCTCCCCTTTCTCTTTTCCTTCCATGCTTTTATCAGGGTTCTTCATAATGTCTGCCCTTCTTTTAAATTCATAGTTTTGTTTATTTGGATTGGACTTCATCATCTGTCTGGAGTTCTTTAATATATATGGTAGTTTACAGTCCTTTTCTTTGTGACCAAGTTTGAGGCATGCATAACATCTTATTTTGTCAAAGCACATTTGAGCTGATGTATCATGCTTTGTTCCCATTCTTGAATACATTTTACAATCAACAATTTTATGTCCAAAATTATTGCATGCATAACAATAGCCATGGAAATGATTTGTGTACCTGGTGGAAGATTGTCCTTTCCATTTGCTTGCTTGAGGGATTCTTTTGTTTTGCTGCATCCTTTGCTGGTTGGACTGGATTTGTTTTATCTTACAACATGCTGCAGTATGTCCTTGTTTGTGGCAAGTAAAACATGTTATATTTTTCATAGGAGGAAAGAACCTCCTTTGACATCTTCCAAATTTATTCAATTCATCTTTAGGAGCATGTGAGCCTTTAGCAACTGATTGTTTCACCCTCTCATTCTCTATTTTTTCATGTTGCTGCTTGATTATGTTTGTTTCCTTACAAATCTTGTTCTTGCAAGCTTCTTCTTCTGTGGGAATTTGCTGAGCTGCTTCATTGTCTTTTACAGCTTTCACGAAAATGACATTCTTGTTATCTTCAACCTTGGACTTACTGGTTTCACCTTCATATCCTATCCCAGTCTTTATGAGAGTTGACCTTTGTGCATTTAGAATATGGTCCAACTGTCCAGAGCCTTTCATTAGAGGTGTATTCATTAATAGTTCTCTTTGGGCTTTTTATAATTTCTTTCTAAGGCACGCTACTTCTTCCAATTTTTCACATTCAAGACTTTTCTCTCTCATTTGTTCCAGCAGAGTGTCTTCTACTTTCTTTTCTTCTTCAAGCTGTGTCTTCAGGCCAATAATTTCTTTCCTATCTTCATATTCTCTCTCATCACATATTTGCACCACTGTCTTAAGGTCTTTGTTTTCATTTTTCATTTTTTCTATTTCAGTCAAAGCAGTGTCAAGTTTGGCTTTTTCTTCAGCTGTAATTTCTTCATGGTTCTTATCTCCATTCACACTAGCAGGTACTTCATTTGATTGAATATTTTCCTTTTGACATGAACTTTTATTCTTCTTGATTATCTTATCCTTCTTTTCAGTGCAATCCTTAGTGTTTACTCCATGCATGAAGTGCAATCTATCCCATATTTCTTTTGCAGAGGTTAAATCCATTATCAACTCAAGGTCCTCGATATGAAGATTGTTATATATCACACATTTTGCCTTGGCATTCCTCTATTTTTCTTTCACCGTTGGTGAGTCTTTGCAGTAACCATCACACACAAGCTTCCATAATTCAGGTTCATAGGTCATTAAACCTGTTTTAACCTTATCTCTCCATTCAGGAAAGTTTGTTGTATTTAACACCGGTGCACTTTGATAGTCCATGACTCAACCAGATCTCCTTCAAGCTATTAAGCTTGCACCAAAGGAACCTGGCTCTGATACCAATTGTTGAACTCTTAGTTAAACTGAGAGGGGGGGGTGAATCAATTTAACACATTCATGGACTTTTAAAACTTTTCCTTTAAAACTTATTTTACTTTATTAACACCTTCATTTCATGATCAACATAATGTGTGAGCAATCTTTATTTATGAGCAGCAATTAATAAGCAGATTAGATAATGTACCAGCAGTCTTAATATGTTAGCACCAAGTATTAGCAGAATAGATATATCATATCAACACATAGACATCATGCACATAGACACCAGATATACGTGGAAACCCATAAAGGGAGAAAACCACATCTTATTATTGTTGTGATACAAAGGCAAGCTCCAACTCCCTCTCACCACTGATTTTCTGCAGGCACCAACCTACAGGAGGCTCCTACCTCAGTCAACTACAACTAACATTTTATCAAGCTACAACTTGATGTGGAAGCACCAACTCCCATCTATTTTCTATAGGCACCAACCTACAAGAGGCTCCTACCTCAGTCAGCTACAACTGACATCTATCAAGTTACAACTTGATAGGGAAGCTCCAACTTCATTACTCTTTCAAAATAAAAACACTTGCTGATTTACCTTGGATATCAGCTCTGTTCTGTACCTTCTTCTTTGATGTTCATCAACTCTTATATCAGACCTGCATCATCTCTGCTCAGCCCCTTCTTCTTCTTTGCTCAACTCCTCCTTATTCACATTCTTCTTGCAGCTTGTTTATTCTCTTCAACTCTCTTTAATTCTGCCGCACACTCTCTTCTTCTCTCACTCTTTTTTCGTCAACTCTTCTCCCCTTGGGTATTATCCTATTTTATACAAACTAGCTTCATGGTTGTTTGTATTCTACTTGGAATTCGAAATGGACAGTCATGTCTCTTTGCCTTCTTCCTTCTCAATCCTTTTATCTTCTTATTCAGAAAATATAACTGTAGGTATCAATTTAACATTACAGTGGGAATTTGTTCTCTCTCGGAGACTTGCCAATGCATCACAAAAAATTAAAAAAATTAAAACATTTACATTCGAATTACAATGTGAACTCCAACTCAAATCATTTAGTCTTTTGAATCGCTACGCATTTTTCTTTTCTTTGGCTATCTTTGTCTTTTCTGTGACTGTGTTTTATCTCCTTTCGGCTCTGTTTGATTTTCTGTCCTCTATGGGGGTGTAACTGCTACATACGTGTAACTGTGCCTTTTAAATAAATAAAATGCAATTGCTGACTTTTAAATCAGGGCAATTCCAACCCTTTTCATGCCACGAGTGTCTTGTTGATGTGGCGAGTTCCGCAAGCCGGAACATACATATATCACAATTGTATTATGTTACAAATCATCCTCCACCTTAAGCCGAGGCCCGTGGGTTCACAGACCACACGACATCTTTTAATATAATAGCAGCAACACGTTATATATATATATATATATATATATATATATATATATATATATATATATATATATATATATATATATATATATATATATATATATATATACCAGCACGTAATTTCGACTCGGCATATTTATACAACGTTTTACCAAACAAGCGTTGCCATATCGCTATAACCACGAAGAATCATATTTAATGACATAACTAATGCCCTTTAGGGCCACCTGCCTTTAGTGCACCTGCTCTTCCTTGATTTTCGATTGCGATTGATATCATAATGCAAAATTCTGCTCTTTCAAATGCGATTGATCAACATTCATTGTTCTTTCTGCGTCGATTGGAACTCAAATCCTTATTAATCCAAAGTTTATAAGCCCTTCGGGTCAGACTTCAATCGCAATCGCAAGTCTTTTAATATATGTTAGTTTCTCTTATAATCTTACGATGCTTTTATCTTGGACTTAAATGCGTTTGAATTATAATTCATCAATCCATGGGTTAGGAACTTCAATCGCAATCGCAAGTCTTTTAATATATGTTCCGACACTCTTATAATCTCCGATGCGATTAGGCCGGAATTCAAATATATATTAACCATCGTTTATACACCCATCGGGTCCGAACTCTTAATCGCAATCGCAAGTCTTTTAATATGTGTTACGATGGTTTGTTTCTTTCTGATGCGATTAAGACGAATTTCAAACTTATCAAGCCACTGTTTATATGCCCTATCAGCTCTGAACTCTTAATCGCAATCGCAATTCTTTTAATATGTGTTGCAATGGTTTTTTTCTTTCTGATGCGATTAAGTCGGATTTCAAACTTATCAAGCCACTATTTATATGCCCTATCAGGTCCGGAACTCAATCGGAGCTCTTGTCACTATGTTCCGCTGCCAACCTTTTCTCCGATTCGATTGGGTGAGGGTCCCACTTTATATTACTTCCTTTCCATTGATCATAACCCGCTCCACTTAAACATATATTAATGTATATGCCTTGGACCATTGCAAAATATGAAATGCGAGGCATTTATATGTATTGTGATGGACATATATATATATATATATATATATATATATATATATATATATATATATATATATATATATATATATATATATATATATATATATATATATATATATATATATATATATATATATATATATATATATATATATATATATATATATATCCTCTAGCGGGTTAGGCGATTCCTAGAATAATGTTTGTATATATATATATATATATATATATATATATATATATATATATATATACTTTGCCGCTTGGGGTTATGCGATTCCCACAATAAGGTCTATGTATAAATATGTAACGCCCATCGGGTAATGATTCTCAGAATATTATATATCTGTCCTCCGGGTTGGGCGATTCTCGGAATTATAACGGCTCTCCCTCTGCCTCTGCTGCTCTGTCACTCTGCCTCTGCCTCTACTGCTATGACAACTGCTCTGCCTATGCCTGTCTCCTTTATATTCGCTTCCACTGCCTCTACCTGTCTCCTTTGCTGTCTCCTTTTCCTGTCTCTGCTATCTCTTTGTTTCTATCTCTTTTTCTTGTCTAATGCTGCTCCTTGCTTCTTCAAATGGTCCTGTCTCTACTTCTATTTGCTGCCCTGCTTCTTCTTTTTGCTGCTTCTACTACTCGACCTCTACCTCTGCCTTTGCTGTACCTCTGTTATTTGCCTATCTCTGCATCTGCTACCTTCTTTGCACTAAATTTCTTAAGTTCAACTCTTTTGTACATTACGTTGCCTCTGCTTCTATTCACTGTCTCTGCTTTGTCTGCTGCCTCAGTTCCTTATCTATCTTGCTTCTTTTGCTGCCTTGCTACCTCTTCTTATGCTTTCTCTGCTCCTTGGCTGATGTTTCAAGTGCTCCTCATTTGTCATCTCCTTTTCCTTATTGTTGGTTCAGGTGCTGCTCCTTTGTGCTCCTTTGCCATCAATGACAACATTTCCAACATTCTTCGCATGATATCGAGCTCTGGAGAGCTATTGCATTGAGCCAAAACTATGGCTGGTGTTTTAAAAGGTTTACAAAGATCACTGATCAAGTGAGGCTGAAAACTATCAAGTGAGGCTAAGAACTATTAAGCGAGGCTCATAAGGCATTAAAGAAACCATTGAAGAAAAAAGAAGGACAAATAAGGGTGGACAATGTCTGACATATGAACCAACAAATATGAATCTGATGAATGAAGACCCAAGAAACTATTCAAAATTGTTTCTCATCATCAAAAAGTATTTTAATTGTGAAGGAAGATATCATAAAGTCTACTCTTACCATTTCAAGATACTCCTACACTTTACTGGTAAGATATCTCTAGATCTGCCTTTCTATTTACATATAATTTTATCAAAAATGGCAGATAAGGTCCAAGAAAAATCTGAAGGGAGCGAGACTCCATTGTTTCATAATGGTTTAATGAAACTACTGATTTTAGATGAGCTCCAAAGACTAGGAAGAGACATGCCTTCATTTTTGTTTGTTAGTGGTTTTGATTTGGATACTCTTACTCCTTCAAAAACTCCTAAACCTAGGAAAATTCGATCACCCTTAGTAGCAGAACAAAATGAACCATTGGTGGAAGAACCAAGTGAAATAGAAAGAGTAGAACCAAGTGAACCAATCATGATGGAAATAGAGCAATTTTAGAGTTTTGATATAAAAAATTTCCCACCGAAACAGAAATCAAAAGCGGTCAAACCTTCAAAACAAAAACAAGATGTGAGTAAACAAGGAACCAAAAGGATGACAAGGAGCCAAATAGTGGCCTTAGAAGACAAAACAGTGGTTGTAGAAGAAAGAGCAACAGGTAAAGGAAATATAGAAGACATACTACATGCCATTGACATAGAATAAACTCCTATATTCTAGGCTAAGGACATAGAGGAAGGTGGTCAGAAACTAAAGAAAGCCAAATCTTCAAAGAAACTAGAATTTGAAGGAGAAGATGCAGGTTTTATGTTCCAAGCAAGAAAGACTATGACAAGGAATTCCAGAAAGCTATTAGAGAGCAGTAAAGAGGTTCATCCACATACTGAAATAGTCCAGCCACCACAAGACATCATTGATCTTTCATCACCTGCAAAGAAAGATATAGTTAGAAAATCAAAGAAAGGAAAAGAGAAGGTAATGGAAAAAACAGAGTTTGAACTCGAGCAACAGTTGAAGTTGGCCAACCATGAAATTTTTGTTATGAAGAAAGAAGCAAGGAAACACAATGTAGAGAAGGTTCAGTTTGAAAGATGAAGGAAATTTGGGAAGAGCAGGTTGACAATGTTTCCAAGACTCTAGATAATACACAACAATTTATCAAATGGACCATTCCATGAGGAAAGAGGTCAAACATGTCAGGAGAATGAACATACATTTGAAAGCCACTAACATAAATTTGAAAGATAAGGTTAAAGAACTTTAGGAATAGCTTGAACTAATCCATGGGGAGTTTGAGGAAAAAGGCTTGAAAATGACAGTAGTTGAGGAGCCAATTGCTCAACGCATCATCAATGAGGAAGAAACACCTCAAGAATCATAGTGTGAGCTGGTTTATGATTTTGAAGGCTATTGGAATGTTATAAACAAGGTTTTTGCGCTTAGAAGGTATATTTTTGAAGCTACACAAATTTATGGAATTTTGATTGTTTTCAGCAGTTTCGTAGCGTTCTTATGCTTGAAGAACAAGAAAACGCTACGAAACTACTGTAGCTTTTATTTTACATTTTGAAATGGTTTTTAGAGCTTCGAAGAGATGAAAATGGTATGGAAGATGTATTAAGGAATAATGTACATCATGCAAGAGGAAAGAATCAGAAATATGGATGGAAAAAGGCAGTTTTGTAATGCTATGAAAGTATGCTACGAAACTGTCATACTTTCATAGTGTACTCTTTTGAAGCTATATGAACAGTTTTTTTTGCAGTTATGGATATCTAGACACTTTCAAAGGTTCAAGGGATCTTGTCAGCAGTCAGCCAAAGCTTAAAGACCACGTGATGAATCCAACTCATCAACCAAACCCCTCATTGAAGATAAGGACCAGTTTTCCTAAAAAACAAGGTTTGTTTCCAGTTTTAGAGGAGGTCAATTAAGAGGTCATGTAGTGATGAGTCCCATCACAACCTATTCGGACATGTGAGGGAATAGTTTTCAAAGATGTAATTGTTTTAGGAGATAAGGTTGTTAATGTAATAATGAACAGTTTGAGTCCTATTAAGAAAATGATTGTCAAGCAGGATACCTATGATTTTATCATTAAATTAGATGTTCTAATGTTATGCAAGGTGTTAGTAGGGTAAATTCGATGAATCTAGCCAGGAGGAAGATCATCTCATCATGTAACAAGTCTATTAAAGGGCAAAGAGTCAAATTTGTAAAGGGTTGGATACTTTTTGGCAAAACTGCAGCTTTATGTAATTAATTGTTTTCAGTAATACAAAGACTTGTTTCTTGACCAAACTGAGATTATTATTGATTTTTTAGTGCCTATCTTATCTATATCTTTTATGTGTATCATTTTCAGTGGTTTTCATCTTTAATACTCAGAATGCATTCATGTAATGCTCTGACTTCCTTTATAGATGAATTGATTATGTAATTTCCCGTTTCATGTGTGTCTACTTCTGCTGAAAACTCTTACCTGCCTCAGCTTCCATGTCAAGTGAACTTACTACTGAGCTACTGAACTTGTTGACTCTATAAGCCCAATGTTTGCATACTGATGTTCTTTTCAACCTACACTTATCACAAACAAGTCATTTTCTAAGTAGAGTTAGCCATATAGTTTATCATTATCAAATATCATTAACCCTTTTTGAGAGAGCCCTCTCAGACTAAAGAGGCTAAGCTTTAGTCATAAGTTGGTTTCAAACAATTACATAAATTTGTCTAGTTAGTAGGCAATCAAGTGAAATTTTTTGATAACATATAGGAATGCTTCCAATGGAGCCATGTGCACATCAAAATGACAAATAAACTCATGTGTAGGATTTAAATATATGATTTGACATGGAATTGAATGTGAGAGACCAACTTCTTTGACTAAGATGAGATCAAGAATTATTGAAGAAGAGTGTGTTTCTGCAACTTAATGAATTTCTGGAGCCATATTTCAATATAGTTTTGATGCCTCTTGTCCACTTGTTAATTTGGATCATCCTGTATGTCCTCTTATTCCACGAAATTCAAATCTTATTCTTTTTGTTGATTATTCTCTTGAACACATAGAGGATCTCATGGTGAACATGATGGAACTTCCTAGATCCCTAATTCTCATGTCTTCTCTCCATCAAGTGCAGCTCGTGATCCTTTTGTCTCATCATTTGAATCTTACTCTTCTGGATTGTTTCCTTCAGTGACATCAATAGAATCTCTTTTTTGGAATCCCTTTCCTATCTAAGATGAATACCATTTATATCAAGAGGATAGGTTTGGAATTTTTGTGCCTCAACATTGTATGTGGGTTGAGCTACTTCCTTGTGTGGGTTTCGAAATGGTGGTACAAGTAGCTGAGTGGGAGTGGATCTATGAGATGGATGTGGTTGGGATTGTGGTTATGGTGGAGTTGGATGGTAGGGATAACATGGAGTTGGATATGGAGTATATTGAGGAAAATATTGAGGATATTGTGCATTTCTCCTGTAAGTTTCTTGCCAACCTTTTTTCCAAGATTGGTTTTGTGGTTGAGATGGCCAAGGTTGCCAAGGAGAGGGTGTGTTCCAATTACTTTGAGATGGATGTGCATAACCTTCAAATTATGAATTAGGCTCTTACATAATATTGGGTTAACTAGGCTCCCATAGTATTCTTGGAGCTACATAAAATAGTTTCTTAGGTGATTGACTTGGTCCATTGTCCTCCTAGTAAACTTCCTTCAACCTCGGTAATGATGGGAAACATTTAATAGTATGTCATTCTGCATGAACCACACAAATGTCAACATATTATTTTTCTTCATCTTGCATTCTTAACATTTCTACTTGTTCGTTTATATTTCTAAGAATTTATGTTTTAAAGTTATCAAGAAAATTTCCAATTCCATCTTGACTTACCAATATTGATGTTGATTTACTTAATCTTTCCCTTCCTCTTGATATGAGCTTGCATGTTTCACAAATTTATTCAAATCATAATTGGTATACATAACCTCTACTTATGAGATCAAGGAGATCAATCCACTCATCCCTAATTGTTCTAAGTAAGAGGGTTTTTAATGTGTCAAATCCTAAATGATGCAATTTCTTCCTCTTAACATTATACATAAATTTCTCTATTAGATCCTCAAGACTCTCATATTCTTTTGGATTCATTATAAAGATTCATTCTTTAAGATCATTGTCTTTAGATTTTTCTAGAAATATCTTTTACATATTATTCCATGATAATATTGAATTAGTCCCTAAGCTCATGAACCATTTAAGAGTTGTATCCTTCAATGTTTCCATAAACAATCTCAACTTTTGAGTATTTAGTAGGTAACCATAAGATCTACAAATTATTTCAAATTCAAAGATAAAGGCTTATGGATCCTCTAATCTCATACCATGGAACTTGGGAAGGAGGGATGTTCCTCATATGCACACTGGCATGAGTATCTTGAATGGGAAATCCAAGAGGATCTTCTTCATTTCCATCATCTCCATTAATTTTTTCTATCTTCTCTACCACCTCTTATTCTTCTACCTGAAAAAATAGATGGTGATGTGGCTTTTGCTACACCATGTGATTAAGTCGGCAGGGGGGAAGGCGTCGGTGTTGGAGAAGTATTTTTTGTTTTTATAAAAAAAAATTAAATTAGAATGCTAATGCAATGAAATTTTTTGTTCTTGAAATGAAAGATACAATTTTTTTTTGCAAAAAGTAAAAGAAATGAATCAACTATGGAAGAAAATAATGCATACTTTGACACCTCCCCAACAATGGCACCAAAAATTGATTAACCCCAATGTTGCAACAATAATGTTGCAAATGGAGGTTCGTACAAACATAAGAGGTATCAACACTATATGTGCAACATACAATGTGTACTTATTTCATTGGTATGATATAATGGAGTGAATGTCATGAAATAAAATCCTAAATGAATTGCAACAATGGAAATGTTAGTCTATTTGCAAGGAATAGAAATTCTACTTGCTCAAATGTAAACAGTAATCCTAATTGCAAGAAGGTAAATGTTATTCTATTTCTAGGAATGAAAAGTACTTAACTATTTCCAAAATGTAAACCTTGTGCTACTTGAAGCAATGTGAATCATTATTCTAATTGAAGAATGTGAAATTTTTTCTTTAAATAAACTAATCCTATTAAATAAAAATAGTTTGTAATTGAAATCCTAAGAGGATGAATTCAAAGAAATAGGCCTAATCTACTTTGTAAGGCAAGTCCTAAGTGGTGTTTATTCTTCCCCAATCATGGATTTAGAGACTAGGGGTCATTATTCAATCCTAAGGGACAAAAACATACATTTTTGACTATATATGGTCAAGTTTACATGTGCTACAGAAGAACTATAGGAATGTTATAGGAGGTGCTACAAGAGGGCCTATTTTTCTACAAGAGGTGTTAACTTGCAGAATTCTCACCTAAATCAAATGAAAATGGGACGGGGAATTTTTTATTATTATTTAGGATGTATTAGGTCTCCATTCCAAGTGGAATCACTCCAAAATACCCCTGTTAATATGTGTTAAAAAATAGCAGAAAATTACTAGTCTAAAAATAGGAAATTCAAGAGCTAGTGAGTTGGTTAACCTACTAAATGCCTAACCTAATCAAGTGAAAAATCCATGGGGTAATTTTTTTATTAATTTGAATGCTATTATCATCCAATACAAACATAATAAACTCAAATTATGCTCATTAACATGTTCTAAAAAATAGCAAAAAAATATTAATATTTTTCTACAAGGGACTTCGAGAAATTATAGATTTGTGAACTAGTAAACCAATCCAAGTAGATTAATGATGAATATTAATTTTCAAAGTTTTACGAAGGTTTAATCAAGCTTTTAACTTTATAAATAGCCTTCAAAATAAATCACTTCAAACATTTAACCCAATCCTATTGCAAAATAAGCATTAATACGAAATGCAAAAATAAGTAAAACAAGAATAAGACATGCATGTGAATAAGAAGTGAAAAGAAGAAAATAAAATTGCACAAAAGGCATCTGAGGCTCATCAGATGGCCAAGACCAAGGATAGTCAGACTACTATGAAGATTTAGAAGCTAAAAATGACACAAAAATTCATTATTTGATTCAATCTAAGTACATTCGTGCTAGAAATGAAAGTGGAGCTACTAAATAACATTTTTTCTCCACAAGAAGACTAAAAAATACATTCCTATAGAGGAAAATTCTAATTTTTACTTATAAAAATTGATGGGGAATAATTAACCTTAAAAGGGTGAAGTTTTCCCCTCCAAAATCCCTCAAATAGTGGATTTGGTTCCCAACACTAGGAATCTGCATTAAATGACACGAAACACATTCTTAGATTTTATCAATCACTGGAGCTCCATAATTTATCAATAATTTCATGATTTTTTGTCCATTTATTACCCAATCTTTGATCCTCGTGTAGTAGGGAGCATGTCTGTAGATTATCTCCCCCTATAAATCTTCATAATCTACCCACTTTTCTCACAATATTCTTCAAAAATAAATAATGTTTGGTACATAATATGCTATTATCTCTAAACCTTCTTAAGAACATATTAAAGCGAAAAAAAATAAAATAAAATAAAATAAAATAAAAATTAAAAAAATAAAAATAAAAATCAAAAAATCAAAAAATCAAATCTTAAGTATAGAAAGAGAGGTTTAATACAGACTTAAAGTACTTAAGAAATGTTAGATGGGCCTTAATTTTTGTATATTTTAAAGGCCCGTCAAAAATCAAGTACAATAATTAACATACTGTAAGGATATGATTTCATTACTCTCACACATTTTTAGGTTTTCTATAATTATTTTATTTTATATCTATTTATAGTTATTTTTTTTAAATAATAATAAAAAACTTTATGTTATTTTTAAATTGGAAAGAAATTTCAACCTAAATTAATATATTATATTATATTATTATTATTAAAATTATGTATTTTAATGTGATTTTGAGTCTTTCAAGGTATTGAAAACCTTTTCGGACATTTTCTAGTCACATATCCCTATAGTGGACACTTTTGGCTCATCCACCTATGACAGAATCTGGCTGGAAATTGACATTAGAAAAGAACAGAAATATAAAGAAATTATTTAAAAATCCCTGATTATCATATTACTAGAATTTTCCACTCTTTTCTTCAAATAGATTATTATAAAATTTACACCCTTTATCAAATTCCAACAATAAATAGTACAATAAAACTTATAAATCTAAAAGTTAGAACCCTTGTGACTTTCCCTCTATGGATGGAAATACTTCTTCTATTTTTTACCATGAAAATGAGGGCATTTTTTATGATATGATTTCCATACTCATGAGGATTCTCCACGAACCCGGTTCCCACAATAAATAGGCATTTGGTAAATACAAATGTTTCTTTGTGTGTTCTAAATCCTCAACATGAATCAACATCACACTAATATGGAATCTATTTCACCACTCAATAATAATATGTAAATTATTTTGGTGGATCCACGTGGCATAGGTTGGACTAAAGTTGTAAGAAAAAGTGACACCAATAAGGAATCTCTTTTACCACTCAATAAGAATCTGTAAATTGGTGGATCCGCCTCATGTAGGTTTGACCAAGGTTATAAGAAAAATAGGAAAGAAAATTAACTCTAAAGACCATCTATAAGTTGGGTGATTTTTTTTGTTATTTTCATTGTTTCCCTTATTATTATTATTATTATTTTTATCTCCTCTATTTCTGTTAATATTATTTTTCCATGCATTTGAGGTAATCTCCTTCCATGGGTGATTGGACATTGGAATCGAATTTATATGTGTCTCTCTAATTTTTTTTTTCCATTCTTAACAAATGAGTGGACCATCTTACACTATATATACACATATACAACTAAAACTATTTTTAAATATTTATGTTAAATAATACTCATAATTAATATACATACACACATAAAATGTTTATATTAAATAATACTAATAGTATATATATATATATCTTAAAATTACATAAAAGTTTTAAATTTTTAAAATTATATTATATTAAATTAACAAATTTGTTTAGAAAACTACTAATCCCTAAATTGTTATATGGAATGTATTAAGAGTATTACCAATAAATATAAAAATTTTAATAATATTTTTTCTGTTAGTTTGATCAAAATTACTTATAAAATTACATAGTGATCACCAATTAAATTACTTTTTATATTTTAATAATAAATTATTTTATAATAAAAAAATATCTTTTATAATATAAATATTATTATTAAAAAAAATTAATAAATTATTAAAAATTACATCAATTTACAAATTTACTATTAAAAAAAAATAATCTTATTCCAAAAGAATTTTAAGTTTAGTTTTAAATAATATTTAAAAAAAAAAAATTTAAATTTTTTAATAAAGAAAAAATAAAAAGAAATTTTCTATTTATCATGTACAACCTACTTTTACAAAATTATGATAAAATATAAAATAAAACATTTCTTTTAGTTTTAAATAATATTTAAAAAATTTGGAAATTTTTAAAAAATTTATATAAGAACTTTTTCCTTTATAATGTACAATTCTTTTAATTTTTTAAAAATTATAATAAAATATAAAATAAAACATTTATGTATAATGTACATTTTATTTTTACATAATTATATATATATATATATATATATATATATATATATATATATATATATATATATATATATATATATATATATATATATATATATATATATATATATATATACTTTTTTTGTAATTCATGATTTATAAAGTATTTTGATAAAATCACATATAATGAAAATTCATGTAAAGTGTATATCTTATTTTTATAAAATTACATTAAAATTTATTTTTATCTATATATTTTTAAAATACTCAAATCATAATATAGAATAAAATGAAAAGAATTAATAAAGAATAAGAGAAGTATGGTTTTCTTTTATAATGTACAACCATTTATAAAAATTACCATTTATAAAATATTTATAATTCCATTAATATTTATAATTAATTAGTTTAATAAAAATAAAAATATATATAATATAAATTATTAAAATATAAATATGGCATATTTTTTTTTAATTTTTTTGTCATGGGTTTATTTGGAGTGGTTGAATGGAATGATTATTATCTTCAAATAACTTGTAATGACATATTAAACTTTGATGCTTGAACCTCAAGTTGAAAAGAAAGGTAATTTCTTTACTAATAAAAATATATAACTTTAATCTCAAAAAAAACTTTTAATTTTAATTTATTTTATTTTTAAAATTTAACTTTTAATTTAACTTTATTTTACTATAAAATTTAAAGTTCAAATATTTATGTTTTTTATAAATTATAGTATTTTTTAATTAAATTAAATTGTAAATTTTATCTTAAATAATAAAATTATATAAATTAAATATTTAACTTACATATAATCACACTCTAAGAAAAGACTAGAGAATAATTATATATTATTGCAAAATATTAATTATATTTTTTTAGCACATATTTTCCCTAAAAATTAAGAAATTGGGTATATTTCCAAAAAAAAAAACCATAGGTTAGTGAATAAAAGAGAAAAAAGAGAGAAAAAGAAGAAAAATGAAAAAAAATGGAAGAATTTTATAATAATGGAGTAAGAAGACAAAACTAGATAGAAAATTTTTATTTGAAAAATTGTCTAGCATATACTTTGATAATCAATCCAAACTCAAACTTGAAAGCTTTATGTAAAAATATATGCTAAAATATTCATGTTCATCAATGTATTTCTTTCCTCTCGTCAAGCTTCCTATTAAAGTGAGAATAGTACTCTGGGTGGATCTTATGACAATTATAAAAAGAAAAAACTTTAATCAATCAATCAATCTAAATAACCTATATAAAGTTCTATACTAAAACTAAAAGGTGAATGAATGTTATTCTAAATCATATTAATTTTAACCAATAATCAAACCCAATGATAACGCTAAAAAGGATGGAGCTTTTAATTGTATTCCCAATTTCTTAGAAATGTATTAAGGAATTTATGAGTTACATGTTGATCACACTCTCTATTTTCATTAGTATATTATGTAGTTGTATTATCAATGATTATTTTTTAGGAAGAGTGTTAAAATTCACAAAATTTGGCAAGGTTTTAATAAATTTGAAATCACGTTGGTAAAAAATAAAATGATTAAAAATATGATTAGGAAAAAGATACGCATATACTAAAAGGAAATTGATTAAATAATCTTATAAAAAGAGAATTTTCACTCTAAAAAAATTACGAGAAAGGAAAATAAATAAATTACCTACTTAATGGAAAAATAAATCATGGTAGCACTTGCTGAAATAAAATCACATATGAGAAAATATTTTGAATAATTGGAAGAAGAGAAAAACTAATATATTTCTGGTCAAAATTATCATTATTATTATTCAGATGAACCAATAAAATTATTGCATTAATTACATTTATCTTTATGAAACATAATATAAAAATTAATCATATTAATCACAAAAAAATAGAACTAAATAACTAAATATAATCTTATGTGAATAATCAATTGCATAATCAAATAAATATATAAATAAAATCTCTCATAAATAATTTCCTAAGTAATTAAATTGTGCAATAAAATAATTATTGCAAAAATTAAGAATTACAATTCTTGGTGAATACAAAATTTATATTAAATTATATGATATGAAATTAAAGAAAATTATCTAACTTCAACACTCAATATATTTGATTGGGTCCTATCTCCATAAAATAAATTATTATTATTAATCTAGAACATTGTTAAATCAGTAAATCTTGCAAAAGTTATTTATAGTTAATTTACAATATAAATTAATTAAATAACTTTAATACACAACTTAGCTTAATGAAATAAATTAGTGCACAATGTAGATTAGTGAAATAAATTAATCTTTAACATAAATCTATGTACTGCTAATGTGTAACCTAAACAAATTAATTATAATTACATGGTATGTACCTTGAAAAACTACTATCTAAATTAAAGTGAGAATGAAAAAATTATACCTTTTTCCATCATAAATTATACTTGCTCTCGGAGAATTATCTTTTTAGAATGAACGAATTATCTTTTATACATCAATTTTCTTACTATTAAAATAACAAATAATAAATAATAAAGTTTCGGGTTTCTTCAATTTATACATAATTCCAAGATACTCGTTATTGTTAAAAGTCACTGAAAACACATTCGAAGTGACTTTTAATAACGAATAGATTTAAAGATATGTGATAGCTTAATGAATATCTTCAAATATTTATAAAAAACCATACACCTACAAACTACATCATTTGCGTTTAAATAGCTAAAATCATAATTTGAGATAGAAAAAATAAAATTTGGAAGTAAAATTCTAATAAGTAAAATGGTAGAAGAATTGATTTACATTATAAATCATATAACTTGTATGGTTAGTGATCGTTAAAGATTGCAGTAACACACTTATCGGTAGAGTAGTGGGAACATGATATGCTTAGAGTAGCATCACCACATTATTGTTAGAGTTGCAACCATTAATAAAACTTCAAGTTAGTAAGATCTAGGGTGTTGAGATATTTTGATTGGTCTATGTTGATTTGATTATATAAAATATCTTAAATATCTCGTTTGTAGTTTTTATTTTCTAGAATTAGCGTAAAATAACAATTGATTAAACAAAAGTTAATTTATTATTTTTACTTGTAAAGTTTATTTATTTGAAAACAACTTTTCCTAAATAGCTTAGACGATTCAAATAAGCTTCACTTAGATTGAATGCATCTAAGTTAGATAAAATACAGTTATTAATAAGTTACAAAGAACTTCAAACCAGAACTCCAGAACTCCTCGCCTTCGTGAGACAGCTTCTTGATTTCTCTTCCAGCTGAACACAGGAATGGTGGATGAAGCCACGAATATGCACTACAGTGACATGCTCCACGCTCAGATTGATGTCGTTTATTCTGC